>OX451735.1:1194166168-1194176168 GCA_948472305.1 Vicia faba | reverse complement strand
CAATGTCAAATAAACAACAACAACAACGTCAAATAAATAACAACAACAACGTCAACAACAACAACAACGTCAAATAAACAACAACAACAACAACGTCAACAACAACAACAACGTGAAATAATCAACAACAACTATGTCAACAACAACAACAACGACAACAATAACAACAACATCAAATAAACAACAACAACAATAACAACGTCAAATAAACAACAACAACAACAACAACAACAACAACGTCAAATAAATAACAACATCAACAACGTCAACAACAACAACAACGTCAAATAAACAACAACAACAACAACTATGTCAACAACAACAACAATGTCAAATAAATAACAACAACAACGTCAACAACAACAACAACGTCAAATAAACAACAACAACAACAACACAGTCAAATAAACAACAACAACAACAACGTCAAATAAACAACAACAACAACAACAACGTCAAATAAACAACAACAAAAACAACGTCAACAACAACAACAACGTCAAATAAACAGCAACAACAACAACAACAACGTCAACAACAACGTCAAATAAACAACAACAACAACGTCAAATAAACAATAACAACAACAACAACAATGTCAAATAAACAACAACAACAACGTCAAATAAACAACAACAACAACAACAACAACGTCAACAACAACAACAACGTCAAATAAACAACAACAACAACAACAACGTCAAATAAAAAACAACAACAACGTCAAATAAACAACAACAACAACAACGTCAAATAAACAACAACAACAACGTCAAATAAACAACAACAACAACAACAACAATAACAACAACAACAACGTCAAATAAACAACGACAACGTCAATTTAACAACGACAATAACAACAACAACAACAATGTCAAATACAAAACAACAACAAGAACAACGTCAACAACAACAACAACAAGAACAACGTCAACAACAACAACATCGTCAAATAAACAACAACAACAACAACGTCAACAACAACAACAACGTCAAATAAACAACAACAACAACAACGTCAAATAAACAACAACAACAACAACGTCAAATAAATAACAACAACAACAACGTCAACAACAACAACAACGTCAAATAAACAACAACAACAACAACTATGTCAACAACAACAACAACTATGTCAACAACAACAACAATGTCAAATAAATAACAACAACAACGTCAAATAAACAACAACAACAACAACGTCAAATAAACAACAACAACAACGTCAAATAAACAACAACAACAACACAGTCAAATAAACAACAACAACAACAACGTCAAATAAACAACAACAACAACAACGTCAAATAAACAACAACAAAAACAACGTCAACAACAACAACAACGTCAAATAAATAGCAACAACAACGTCAACAACAACGTCAAATAAACAACAACAACAACGTCAAATAAACAATAACAACAACAACAACAATGTCAAATAAACAACAACAACAACGTCAAATAAACAACAACAACAACAACAACGTCAACAACAACAACAACGTCAAATAAACAACAACAACAACAACAACGTCAAATAAAAAACAACAACAACGTCAAATAAACAACAACAACAACAACGTCAAATAAACAACAACAACAACGTCAAATAAACAACAACAACAACAACAACAACAATAACAACAACAACAACAACATCAAATAAACAACGACAACGTCAATTAAACAACGACAATAACAACAACAACAACAATGTCAAATACAAAACAACAACAAGAACAACGTCAACAACAACAACAACAAGAACAACGTCAACAACAACAACATCGTCAAATAAACAACAACAACAACAACGTCAACAACAACAACAACAACGTCAAATAAACAACAACAACAACAACGTCAAATAAACAATAACAACAACAACAATGTCAAATAAACAACAACAACGTCAAATAAACAACAACAACAACAACGTCAACAACAACAACAACAACAACGTCAAATAAACAACAACAACAACAACGTCGAATAAACAACAACAACAACAACGTCAAATAAACAACAACAACAACGTCAAATAAACAACAATAACAACAACAACAATAACAACAACAATAACAACAACGTCAAATAAACAACAACAACAACGTCAAATAAACAATAACAACAACAACGTCAAATAAACAACAACAAAAACAACAACAACAAAAACGTCAAATAAACAACAACAACAACAATGTCAACCACAACAACTACGTCAAATAAACAACAACAACAATGTCAAATAAACAATAACAAGAACAAAAATGTCAACAACAACAACGTCAAATAAACAACAACAACGTCAAATAAAGAACAACAACAACAACAACAACGTCAAATAAACAACAACAACAACAACGTCAACAAGAACAACAATGTCAAATAAACAACAACAACAACAACAACGTCAAATAAACAACAACAACATCAACGTCAAATAAATAACAACAACAACAACGTCAACAACAACAACAACAACAACGTCAAATAAACAACAACAACAACAACTATGTCAACAACAACAACAATGTCAAATAAATAACAACAACAACGTCAACAACAACAACAACGTCAAATAAACAACAACAACAACGTCAAATAAACAACAACAACAACAACACAGTCAAATAAACAACAACAACAACAACGTCAAATAAACAACAACAACAACAACAACGTCAAATAAACAACAACAAAAACATCCTCAACAACAACAACAACGTCAAATAAACAACAACAACAACGTCAACAACAACGTCAAATAAACAACAACAACAACGTCAAATAAACAATAACAACAACAACAACATTGTCAAATAAACAACAACAACAACGTCAAATAAACAACAACAACAACAACGTCAACAACAACAATAACGTCAAATAAACAACAACAACAACAACAACGTCAAATAAAAAACAACAACAACGTCAAATAAACAACAACAACGTCAAATACAAAACAACAACAAGAACAACGTCAACAACAACAACAACAAGAACAACGTCAACAACAACAACATCGTCAAATAAACAACAACAACAACAACGTCAACAACAACAACAACAACGTCAAATAAACAACAACAACAACAACAACAACAACGTCAAATAAACAATAACAACAACAACAATGTCAAATAAACAACAACAACGTCAAATAAACAACAACAACAACAACGTCAACAACAACAAAAACAACGTCAAATAAACAACAACAACAACAACAACGTCAAATAAACAACAACAACAACGTCAAATAGAGAACAACAAGAACAACGTCAACAACAACAACATCGTCAAATAAACTACAACAACAACAACGTCAACAACAACAACAACAACAACGTCAAATAAATAACAAAAACAACAACAACGTCAAATAAACAATAACAACAACAACAATGTCAAATAAACGACAACAACGTCAAATAAACAACAACAACAACAACGTCAACAACAACAACAACGTCAAATAAAAAACAACAACAACAACAACGTCAAATAAACAACAACAACAACAACAACGTCAAATAAACAATAACAACAACAACGTCAAATAAACAACAATAACAACAACAACAACAACAACATCAAATAAACAACAACAACAACAACAACAACAACGTCAAATAAACAATAACAACAACAACGTCAAATAAACAACAACAAAAACAACAACAACAAAAACGTCAAATAAACAACAACAACAACAACGTCAACAACAACAACTACGTCAAATAAACAACAACAACGTCAAATAAACAATAACAACAACAAAAATGTCAACAACAACAACGTCAAATAAACAACAACAACGTCAAATAAAGAACAACAACAACAACAACAACAACGTCAAATAAACAACAACAACGTCAACAACAACAACAACAACAATGTCAAATAAACAACAACAACAACACCGTCAACAACAACAACAACAATGTCAAATAAACAACAACAACAATGTCAAATAAACAACAACAACAACGTCAACAACAACAACAACAACGTCAAATAAACAACAACAACAACGTCAAATAAACAACAACATCAACAACAACAACAACAACGTCAAATAAACAACAACAACAATGTCAAATAAACAACAACGTCAACAACAACAACGTGAAATAAACAACAATAACTATGTCAACAACAACAACATCAAATAAACAACAACAACAACGTCAACAACAACAACAACGTCAAATAAACAACAACAACAATAACAACGTCAAATAAACAACAACAACAACAACAACAACCTCAACAACAACAACAACAACAACGTCAAATAAACATTAACAACAACAACTATGTCAACAACAACAAAAACGTCAAATAAACAACAAAAACAACAACAACGTCAACAACAACAACAACGTCAAATAAACAACAACAACAACAATACCGTCAAATAAACAACAACAACAACGTCAAAACAACAACAACAACAACAACAACAACAACAACGTCCACAACAACAACAATGTCAAAAAAACAACAACAACAACAACGTCAAATAAACAACAACAACAACAACAACGTCAACAAGAACAACAACAACGTCAAATAAACAACAACAACAACAACAACAACAACGTCAACAAGAACAACAACAACGTCAAATAAACAACAACAACAACGTCAAATAAATAACAACGTCAACAACAACAACAACGTCAAATAAACAACAACAACAACAACGTCAACAACAACAACAACGTGAAATAATCAACAACAACTATGTCAACAACAACAACAACGACAACAATAACAACAACATCAAATAAACAACAACAACAATAACAACGTCAAATAAACAACAACAACAACAACAACAACAACAACGTCAAATAAATAACAACATCAACAACGTCAACAACAACAACAACGTCAAATAAACAACAACAACAACAACTATGTCAACAACAACAACAATGTCAAATAAATAACAACAACAACGTCAACAACAACAACAACGTCAAATAAACAACAACAACAACAACACAGTCAAATAAACAACAACAACAACAACGTCAAATAAACAACAACAACAACAACAACGTCAAATAAACAACAACAAAAACAACGTCAACAACAACAACAACGTCAAATAAACAGCAACAACAACAACAACAACGTCAACAACAACGTCAAATAAACAACAACAACAACGTCAAATAAACAATAACAACAACAACAACAATGTCAAATAAACAACAACAACAACGTCAAATAAACAACAACAACAACAACAACAACGTCAACAACAACAACAACGTCAAATAAACAACAACAACAACAACAACGTCAAATAAAAAACAACAACAACGTCAAATAAACAACAACAACAACAACGTCAAATAAACAACAACAACAACGTCAAATAAACAACAACAACAACAACAACAATAACAACAACAACAACGTCAAATAAACAACGACAACGTCAATTTAACAACGACAATAACAACAACAACAACAATGTCAAATACAAAACAACAACAAGAACAACGTCAACAACAACAACAACAAGAACAACGTCAACAACAACAACATCGTCAAATAAACAACAACAACAACAACGTCAACAACAACAACAACGTCAAATAAACAACAACAACAACAACGTCAAATAAACAACAACAACAACAACGTCAAATAAATAACAACAACAACAACGTCAACAACAACAACAACGTCAAATAAACAACAACAACAACAACTATGTCAACAACAACAACAACTATGTCAACAACAACAACAATGTCAAATAAATAACAACAACAACGTCAAATAAACAACAACAACAACAACGTCAAATAAACAACAACAACAACGTCAAATAAACAACAACAACAACACAGTCAAATAAACAACAACAACAACAACGTCAAATAAACAACAACAACAACAACGTCAAATAAACAACAACAAAAACAACGTCAACAACAACAACAACGTCAAATAAATAGCAACAACAACGTCAACAACAACGTCAAATAAACAACAACAACAACGTCAAATAAACAATAACAACAACAACAACAATGTCAAATAAACAACAACAACAACGTCAAATAAACAACAACAACAACAACAACGTCAACAACAACAACAACGTCAAATAAACAACAACAACAACAACAACGTCAAATAAAAAACAACAACAACGTCAAATAAACAACAACAACAACAACGTCAAATAAACAACAACAACAACGTCAAATAAACAACAACAACAACAACAACAACAATAACAACAACAACAACAACATCAAATAAACAACGACAACGTCAATTAAACAACGACAATAACAACAACAACAACAATGTCAAATACAAAACAACAACAAGAACAACGTCAACAACAACAACAACAAGAACAACGTCAACAACAACAACATCGTCAAATAAACAACAACAACAACAACGTCAACAACAACAACAACAACGTCAAATAAACAACAACAACAACAACGTCAAATAAACAATAACAACAACAACAATGTCAAATAAACAACAACAACGTCAAATAAACAACAACAACAACAACGTCAACAACAACAACAACAACAACGTCAAATAAACAACAACAACAACAACGTCGAATAAACAACAACAACAACAACGTCAAATAAACAACAACAACAACGTCAAATAAACAACAATAACAACAACAACAATAACAACAACAATAACAACAACGTCAAATAAACAACAACAACAACGTCAAATAAACAATAACAACAACAACGTCAAATAAACAACAACAAAAACAACAACAACAAAAACGTCAAATAAACAACAACAACAACAATGTCAACCACAACAACTACGTCAAATAAACAACAACAACAATGTCAAATAAACAATAACAAGAACAAAAATGTCAACAACAACAACGTCAAATAAACAACAACAACGTCAAATAAAGAACAACAACAACAACAACAACGTCAAATAAACAACAACAACAACAACGTCAACAAGAACAACAATGTCAAATAAACAACAACAACAACAACAACGTCAAATAAACAACAACAACATCAACGTCAAATAAATAACAACAACAACAACGTCAACAACAACAACAACAACAACGTCAAATAAACAACAACAACAACAACTATGTCAACAACAACAACAATGTCAAATAAATAACAACAACAACGTCAACAACAACAACAACGTCAAATAAACAACAACAACAACGTCAAATAAACAACAACAACAACAACACAGTCAAATAAACAACAACAACAACAACGTCAAATAAACAACAACAACAACAACAACGTCAAATAAACAACAACAAAAACATCCTCAACAACAACAACAACGTCAAATAAACAACAACAACAACGTCAACAACAACGTCAAATAAACAACAACAACAACGTCAAATAAACAATAACAACAACAACAACATTGTCAAATAAACAACAACAACAACGTCAAATAAACAACAACAACAACAACGTCAACAACAACAATAACGTCAAATAAACAACAACAACAACAACAACGTCAAATAAAAAACAACAACAACGTCAAATAAACAACAACAACGTCAAATACAAAACAACAACAAGAACAACGTCAACAACAACAACAACAAGAACAACGTCAACAACAACAACATCGTCAAATAAACAACAACAACAACAACGTCAACAACAACAACAACAACGTCAAATAAACAACAACAACAACAACAACAACAACGTCAAATAAACAATAACAACAACAACAATGTCAAATAAACAACAACAACGTCAAATAAACAACAACAACAACAACGTCAACAACAACAAAAACAACGTCAAATAAACAACAACAACAACAACAACGTCAAATAAACAACAACAACAACGTCAAATAGAGAACAACAAGAACAACGTCAACAACAACAACATCGTCAAATAAACTACAACAACAACAACGTCAACAACAACAACAACAACAACGTCAAATAAATAACAAAAACAACAACAACGTCAAATAAACAATAACAACAACAACAATGTCAAATAAACGACAACAACGTCAAATAAACAACAACAACAACAACGTCAACAACAACAACAACGTCAAATAAAAAACAACAACAACAACAACGTCAAATAAACAACAACAACAACAACAACGTCAAATAAACAATAACAACAACAACGTCAAATAAACAACAATAACAACAACAACAACAACAACATCAAATAAACAACAACAACAACAACAACAACAACGTCAAATAAACAATAACAACAACAACGTCAAATAAACAACAACAAAAACAACAACAACAAAAACGTCAAATAAACAACAACAACAACAACGTCAACAACAACAACTACGTCAAATAAACAACAACAACGTCAAATAAACAATAACAACAACAAAAATGTCAACAACAACAACGTCAAATAAACAACAACAACGTCAAATAAAGAACAACAACAACAACAACAACGTCAAATAAACAACAACAACGTCAACAACAACAACAACAACAATGTCAAATAAACAACAACAACAACACCGTCAACAACAACAACAACAATGTCAAATAAACAACAACAACAATGTCAAATAAACAACAACAACAACGTCAACAACAACAACAACAACGTCAAATAAACAACAACAACAACGTCAAATAAACAACAACATCAACAACAACAACAACAACGTCAAATAAACAACAACAACAATGTCAAATAAACAACAACGTCAACAACAACAACGTGAAATAAACAACAATAACTATGTCAACAACAACAACATCAAATAAACAACAACAACAACGTCAACAACAACAACAACGTCAAATAAACAACAACAACAATAACAACGTCAAATAAACAACAACAACAACAACAACAACCTCAACAACAACAACAACAACAACGTCAAATAAACATTAACAACAACAACTATGTCAACAACAACAAAAACGTCAAATAAACAACAAAAACAACAACAACGTCAACAACAACAACAACGTCAAATAAACAACAACAACAACAATACCGTCAAATAAACAACAACAACAACGTCAAAACAACAACAACAACAACAACAACAACAACAACGTCCACAACAACAACAATGTCAAAAAAACAACAACAACAACAACGTCAAATAAACAACAACAACAACAACAACGTCAACAAGAACAACAACAACGTCAAATAAACAACAACAACAACAACAACAACAACGTCAACAAGAACAACAACAACGTCAAATAAACAACAACAACAACGTCAAATAAACAACAACGTCACCAACAACAACAACGTGAAATAAACCACAACAACCATGTCAACAATAACAACATCAAATAAACAACAACAACAACGTCAACAACAACAACAACGTCAACAACAACAACTACGTCAAATAAACAACAACAACAACGTCAAATAAACAATAACAACAACAACGTCAACAACAACAACGTCAAATAAACAACAACAACAACGTCAAATAAACAACAACAACGTCAAATAAACAACAACAACAACAATAACAACGTGATATAAACAACAACAACGTCAACAACAACAACAACAACAATGTCAAATAAACAACAACAACAACAACAACGTCAAATAAACAACAACAACAACGTCAAATAAATAACAACAACAATAACAATGTCAAATAAAGAACAACAACAACAACAATAACAACAACAACAACGTCAAATAAACAACAACAACAACAACATCAACATCAACAACAACAAAAACGTCAAATAAACAACAACAACAACAACAACAACGTCAACAATAACAACTACGTCAAATAAACAACAACAACAACGTCAAATAAACAACAACAACAACAATGTCACCCACAACAACGTCAAATAAATAACAACAACAATATCAAATAAACAACAATACTAAAACAACGTCAAATAAACAAAAACAAAAACAACAACGTCAACAACAACAACAACAACAAT
>OX451735.1:1194111168-1194161168 GCA_948472305.1 Vicia faba | reverse complement strand
CAACAACAACAACAACGTGAAATAACCCACAACAACCATGTCAACAACAACAACATCAAATAAACAACAACAACAACGTCAACAACAACAACAACGTCAACAATAACAACTACGTCAAATAAACAACAACAACAACGTCAAATAAACAATAACAACAACAACAACGTCAAATAAACAACAACAACAACAACGTCAAATAAACAACAACAACGTCAAATAAACAACAACAACAACAATAACAACGTGATATAAACAACAACAACGTCAACAACAACAACAACAACAATGTCAAATAAACAACAACAACAACAACGTCAAATAAACAACAACAACAACAACGTCAAATAAATAAAAACAATAATAACAATGTCAAATAAACAACAACAACAACCATAACAACAACAACAACGTCAAATAAACAACAACAACAACAACAACATCAACAACAACAAAAACGTCAAATAAACAACAACAACAACAACGTCAACAATAACAACTACGTCAAATAAACAACAACAACAACGTCAAATAAACAACAACAACAACAATGTCACCCACAACAACGTCAAATAAATAACAACAACAATATCAATTAAACAACAATACTAAAACAACGTCAAATAAACAAAAACAAAAACAACAACGTCAACAACAACAACAACAACAATGTCAAATAAACAACAACAACAACAACGTCAACAACAACAACAACAATGTCAAATAAATAACAACAACAACGTCAAATAAACAACAACAACACCGTCAACAACAACAACAATGTCAAATAAACAACAACAACAACGTCAAATAAATAACAACAACAACGTCAACAACAACAAAAACGTCAAATAAACAACAACAACAACAACGTCAAATAAACAACAACGTCAACAACAACAACAACGTGAAATAATCAACAACAACTATGTCAACAACAACAACAACATCAAATAAACAACAACAACAACAACAACAACGTCAACAATAACAACAACGTCAAATAAATAACAACAACAATAACAACGTCAAATAAACAACAACAACACCGTCAAATAAACAACAACAACAACAACGTCAAATAAACAACAACAACAACGTCAAATAAACAACAACAACAACAACGTCAAATAAACAACAACAACAACAACGTCAACAACAACAACAACAACGTCAAATAAACAACAACAACAACTATGTCAACAACAACAACAACGTCAAATAAACAACAACAACAACTATGTCAACAACAACAACAATGTCAAATAAATAACAACAACAACGTCAACAACAACAACAACGTCAAATAAACAACAACAACAACAACACCGTCAAATAAACAACAACAACAACAACAACGTCAAATAAACAACAACAACAATGTCAAATAAACAACAACAAAAACAACGTCAACAACAACAACAACGTCAAATAAACAACAACAAAAACAACAACAACGTCAACAACAACGTTAAATAAACAACAACAACAACGTCAAATAAACCATAACAACAACAACAACAATCTCAAATAAACAACAATACTAAAACAACGTCAAATAAACAACAACAACAACAACAACAACGTCAACAACAACAACAACAACAACAATGTCAAATAAACAACAACAACAACAACAACGTCAACAACAACAACAATGTCAAATAAATAACAACAACAACGTCAACAACAACAACAACGTCAAATAAACAACAACAACAACGTCAAATAAACAACAACAACAACAACAACAACGTCAACAACAACAACAACAACAACAATGTCAAATAAACAACAACAACAACTATGTCAACAACAATAACAATGTCAAATAAATAACAACAACAACGTCAACAACAACAACAACGTCAAATAAACAACAACAACAACAACACAGTCAAATAAACAACAACAACAACAACGTCAAATAAACAACAACAACAACAACAACAACGTCAAATAAACAACAACAAAAACAACGTCAACAACAACAACAACGTCAAATAAACAACAACAACAACGTCAACAACAACGTCTAATAAACAACAACAACAACGTCAAATAAACAATAACATCAACAACAACAATGTCAAATAAACAACAACAACAACGTCAAATAAACAACAACAACAACAACAACGTCAACAACAACAACAACGTCAAATAAACAACAACAACAACAACAACGTCAAATAAAAAACAACAGCAACGTCAAATAAACAACAACAACAACAACAACGTCAAATAAACAACAACAACAACAACGTCAAATAAACAACAACAACAACAACAACAACAATAACAACAACAACAACAACGTCAAATAAACAACGACAACGTCAATTAAACAACGACAATAACAACAACAACAACGTCAAATACAAAACAACAACAAGAACAACGTCAACAACAACAACAACAAGAACAACGTCAACAACAACAACATCGTCAAATAAACAACAACAACAACAACGTCAACAACAATAACAACAACGTCAAATAAACAACAACAACAACAACAACAACGTCAAATAAACAATAACAACAACAATAATGTCAAATAAACAACAACAACAACGTCAAATAAACAACAACAACAACAACAACGTCAACAACAACAACAACAACGTCAAATAAACAACAACAACAACAACAACGTCAAATAAACAACAACAACAACGTCAAATAAAGAACAACAAGAACAACGTCAACAACAACAACATCGTCAAATAAACAACAACAACAACAACATCAACAACAACAACAACGTCAAATAAACAACAACAACAACAACGTCAAATAAATAATAACAACAACAACAATGTCAAATAAACGACAACAACGTCCAATAAACAACAACAACAACAACAACGTCAACAACAACAACAACGTCAAATAAAAAACAACAACAATAACAACGTCAAATAAACAACAACAACAACAACGTCAAATAAACAACAACAACAACAACGTCAAATAAACAACAATAACAACGTCAAATAAACAACAACAACGTCAAATAAACAACAACAACAACAATAACAACGTGATATAAACAACAACAACGTCAACAACAACAACAACAACAATGTCAAATAAACAACAACAACAACAACGTCAAATAAACAACAACAACAACGTCAAATAAATAAAAACAATAATAACAATGTCAAATAAACAACAACAACAACAATAACAACAACAACAACGTCAAATAAACAACAACAACAACAACAACATCAACAACAACAAAAACGTCAAATAAACAACAACAACAACAACGTCAACAATAACAACTACGTCAAATAAACAACAACAACAACGTCAAATAAACAACAACAACAACAATGTCACCCACAACAACGTCAAATAAATAACAACAACAATATCAATTAAACAACAATACTAAAACAACGTCAAATAAACAAAAACAAAAACAACAACGTCAACAACAACAACAACAAAAATGTCAAATAAACAACAACAACAACAACAACGTCAACAACAACAACAACAATGTCAAATAAATAACAACAACAACGTCAAATAAACAACAACAACACCGTCAACAACAACAACAATGTCAAATAAACAACAACAACAACGTCAAATAAATAACAACAACAACGTCAACAACAACAAAAACGTCAAATAAACAACAACAACAACAACAACGTCAAATAAACAACAACGTCAACAACAACAACAACGTGAAATAATCAACAACAACTATGTCAACAACAACAACAACATCAAATAAACAACAACAACAACAACAACGTCAACAATAACAACAACGTCAAATAAATAACAACAACAATAACAACGTCAAATAAACAACAACAACACCGTCAAATAAACAACAACAACAACAACGTCAAATAAACAACAACAACAACGTCAAATAAACAACAACAACAACAACGTCAAATAAACAACAACAACAACAACGTCAACAACAACAACAACGTCAAATAAACAACAACAACAACTATGTCAACAACAACAACAACGTCAAATAAACAACAACAACAACTATGTCAACAACAACAACAATGTCAAATAAATAACAACAACAACGTCAACAACAACAACAACGTCAAATAAACAACAACAACAACAACACCGTCAAATAAACAACAACAACAACAACGTCAAATAAACAACAACAACAATGTCAAATAAACAACAACAAAAACAACGTCAACAACAACAACAACGTCAAATAAACAACAACAAAAACAACAACAACGTCAACAACAACGTTAAATAAACAACAACAACAACGTCAAATAAACCATAACAACAACAACAACAATCTCAAATAAACAACAATACTAAAACAACGTCAAATAAACAACAACAACAACAACAACAACGTCAACAACAACAACAACAACAACAATGTCAAATAAACAACAACAACAACAACAACGTCAACAACAACAACAATGTCAAATAAATAACAACAACAACGTCAACAACAACAACAACGTCAAATAAACAACAACAACAACGTCAAATAAACAACAACAACAACAACAACAACGTCAACAACAACAACAACAACAACAATGTCAAATAAACAACAACAACAACTATGTCAACAACAATAACAATGTCAAATAAATAACAACAACAACGTCAACAACAACAACAACGTCAAATAAACAACAACAACAACGTCAAATAAACAACAACAACAACACAGTCAAATAAATAACAACAACAACAACGTCAAATAAACAACAACAACAACAACAACAACGTCAAATAAACAACAACAAAAACAACGTCAACAACAACAACAACGTCAAATAAACAACAACAACAACGTCAACAACAACGTCTAATAAACAACAACAACAACGTCAAATAAACAATAACATCAACAACAACAATGTCAAATAAACAACAACAACAACGTCAAATAAACAACAACAACAACAACAACGTCAAATAAACAACAACAACAATGTCAAATAAACAACAACAAAAACAACGTCAACAACAACAACAACGTCAAATAAACAACAACAAAAACAACAACAACGTCAACAACAACGTTAAATAAACAACAACAACAACGTCAAATAAACCATAACAACAACAACAACAATCTCAAATAAACAACAATACTAAAACAACGTCAAATAAACAACAACAACAACAACAACAACGTCAACAACAACAACAACAACAACAATGTCAAATAAACAACAACAACAACAACAACGTCAACAACAACAACAATGTCAAATAAATAACAACAACAACGTCAACAACAACAACAACGTCAAATAAACAACAACAACAACGTCAAATAAACAACAACAACAACAACAACAACGTCAACAACAACAACAACAACAACAATGTCAAATAAACAACAACAACAACTATGTCAACAACAATAACAATGTCAAATAAATAACAACAACAACGTCAACAACAACAACAACGTCAAATAAACAACAACAACAACAACACAGTCAAATAAACAACAACAACAACAACGTCAAATAAACAACAACAACAACAACAACAACGTCAAATAAACAACAACAAAAACAACGTCAACAACAACAACAACGTCAAATAAACAACAACAACAACGTCAACAACAACGTCTAATAAACAACAACAACAACGTCAAATAAACAATAACATCAACAACAACAAGGTCAAATAAACAACAACAACAACGTCAAATAAACAACAACAACAACAACAACGTCAACAACAACAACAACGTCAAATAAACAACAACAACAACAACAACGTCAAATAAAAAACAACAGCAACGTCAAATAAACAACAACAACAACAACGTCAAATAAACAACAACAACAACAACGTCAAATAAACAACAACAACAACAACAACAATAACAACAACAACAACAACGTCAAATAAACAACGACAACGTCAATTAAACAACGACAATAACAACAACAACAACGTCAAATACAAAACAACAACAAGAACAACGTCAACAACAACAACAACAAGAACAACGTCAACAACAACAACATCGTCAAATAAACAACAACAACAACAACGTCAACAACAATAACAACAACGTCAAATAAACAACAACAACAACAACAACAACGTCAAATAAACAATAACAACAACAATAATGTCAAATAAACAACAACAACAACGTCAAATAAACAACAACAACAACAACAACGTCAACAACAACAACAACAACGTCAAATAAACAACAACAACAACAACAACGTCAAATAAACAACAACAACAACGTCAAATAAAGAACAACAAGAACAACGTCAACAACAACAACATCGTCAAATAAACAACAACAACAACAACATCAACAACAACAACAACGTCAAATAAACAACAACAACAACAACGTCAAATAAATAATAACAACAACAACAATGTCAAATAAACGACAACAACGTCCAATAAACAACAACAACAACAACAACGTCAACAACAACAACAACGTCAAATAAAAAACAACAACAATAACAACGTCAAATAAACAACAACAACAACAACGTCAAATAAACAACAACAACAACAACGTCAAATAAACAACAATAACAACGTCAAATAAACAACAACAACGTCAAATAAACAACAACAACAACAATAACAACGTGATATAAACAACAACAACGTCAACAACAACAACAACAACAATGTCAAATAAACAACAACAACAACAACGTCAAATAAACAACAACAACAACGTCAAATAAATAAAAACAATAATAACAATGTCAAATAAACAACAACAACAACAATAACAACAACAACAACGTCAAATAAACAACAACAACAACAACAACATCAACAACAACAAAAACGTCAAATAAACAACAACAACAACAACGTCAACAATAACAACTACGTCAAATAAACAACAACAACAACGTCAAATAAACAACAACAACAACAATGTCACCCACAACAACGTCAAATAAATAACAACAACAATATCAATTAAACAACAATACTAAAACAACGTCAAATAAACAAAAACAAAAACAACAACGTCAACAACAACAACAACAACAATGTCAAATAAACAACAACAACAACAACAACGTCAACAACAACAACAACAATGTCAAATAAATAACAACAACAACGTCAAATAAACAACAACAACACCGTCAACAACAACAACAATGTCAAATAAACAACAACAACAACGTCAAATAAATAACAACAACAACGTCAACAACAACAAAAACGTCAAATAAACAACAACAACAACAACAACGTCAAATAAACAACAACGTCAACAACAACAACAACGTGAAATAATCAACAACAACTATGTCAACAACAACAACAACATCAAATAAACAACAACAACAACATCAACGTCAACAATAACAACAACGTCAAATAAATAACAACAACAATAACAACGTCAAATAAACAACAACAACACCGTCAAATAAACAACAACAACAACAACGTCAAATAAACAACAACAACAACGTCAAATAAACAACAACAACAACAACGTCAAATAAACAACAACAACAACAACGTCAACAACAACAACAACGTCAAATAAACAACAACAACAACTATGTCAACAACAACAACAACGTCAAATAAACAACAACAACAACTATGTCAACAACAACAACAATGTCAAATAAATAACAACAACAACGTCAACAACAACAACAACGTCAAATAAACAACAACAACAACAACAACACCGTCAAATAAACAACAACAACAACAACGTCAAATAAACAACAACAACAATGTCAAATAAACAACAACAAAAACAACGTCAACAACAACAACAACGTCAAATAAACAACAACAAAAACAACAACAACGTCAACAACAACGTTAAATAAACAACAACAACAACGTCAAATAAACCATAACAACAACAACAACAATCTCAAATAAACAACAATACTAAAACAACGTCAAATAAACAACAACAACAACAACAACAACGTCAACAACAACAACAACAACAACAATGTCAAATAAACAACAACAACAACAACAACGTCAACAACAACAACAATGTCAAATAAATAACAACAACAACGTCAACAACAACAACAACGTCAAATAAACAACAACAACAACGTCAAATAAACAACAACAACAACAACAACAACGTCAACAACAACAACAACAACAACAATGTCAAATAAACAACAACAACAACTATGTCAACAACAATAACAATGTCAAATAAATAACAACAACAACGTCAACAACAACAACAACGTCAAATAAACAACAACAACAACGTCAAATAAACAACAACAACAACACAGTCAAATAAATAACAACAACAACAACGTCAAATAAACAACAACAACAACAACAACAACGTCAAATAAACAACAACAAAAACAACGTCAACAACAACAACAACGTCAAATAAACAACAACAACAACGTCAACAACAACGTCTAATAAACAACAACAACAACGTCAAATAAACAATAACATCAACAACAACAATGTCAAATAAACAACAACAACAACGTCAAATAAACAACAACAACAACAACAACGTCAAATAAACAACAACAACAACAACAACGTCAAATAAAAAACAACAGCAACGTCAAATAAACAACAACAACAACAACAACGTCAAATAAACAACAACAACAACAACGTCAAATAAACAACAACAACAACAACAATAACAACAACAACAACAACGTCAAATAAACAACGACAACGTCAATTAAACAACGACAATAACAACAACAACAACGTCAAATACAAAACAACAACAAGAACAACGTCAACAACAACAACAACAAGAACAACGTCAACAACAACAACATCGTCAAATAAACAACAACAACAACAACGTCAACAACAATAACAACAACGTCAAATAAACAACAACAACAACAACAACAACGTCAAATAAACAATAACAACAACAATAATGTCAAATAAACAACAACAACAACGTCAAATAAACAACAACAACAACAACGTCAACAACAACAACAACAACGTCAAATAAACAACAACAACAACAACAACGTCAAATAAACAACAACAACAACGTCAAATAAAGAACAACAAGAACAACGTCAACAACAACAACATCGTCAAATAAACAACAACAACAACAACATCAACAACAACAACAACGTCAAATAAACAACAACAACAACAACGTCAAATAAATAATAACAACAACAACAATGTCAAATAAACGACAACAACGTCCAATAAACAACAACAACAACAACAACGTCAACAACAACAACAACGTCAAATAAAAAACAACAACAACAACAACGTCAAATAAAAAACAACAACAACAACAACGTCAAATAAACAACAACAACAACAACGTCAAATAAACAACAATAACAACAACAACAACAACAACATCAAATAAACAACAACAACAACAACAACGTCAAATAAACAATAACAACAACAACGTCAAATAAACAACAACAAAAACAACAACAACAAAAATGTCAAATAAACAACAACAACAACAACGTCAACAACAACAACTACGTCAAATAAACAACAACAACGTCAAATAAACAATAACAACAACAAAAATGTCAACAACAACAACGTCAAATAAACAACAACAACGTCAAATAAAGAACAACAACAACAACAACAACGTCAAATAAACAACAACAACAACGTCAACAACAATAACAACAACAACAATGTCAAATAAACAACAAAAACACCGTCAACAACAACAACAACAATGTCAAATAAACAACAACAAAAATGTCAAATAAACAACAACAACAACGTCAACAACAACAACAACAACGTCAAATAAACAACAACAACAATGTCAAATAAACAACATCATCAACAACAACAACAACGTCAAATAAACAACAACAACAATGTCAAATAAACAACAACGTCAACAACAACAACAACGTGAAATAAACAACAATAACTATGTCAACAACAACAACATCAAATAAACAACAACAACAACGTCAACAACAACAACAACGTCAAATAAACAACAACAACAATAACAACGTCAAATAAACAACAACAACAACAACAACCTCAACAACAACAACAACGTCAAATAAACAACAACAACAACAACTATGTCAACAACAACAAAAACGTCAAATAAACAACAAAAACAACAACAACGTCAACAACGACAACAACGTCAAATAAACAACAACAACAACAACGTCAAATAAACAACAACAACAACAATACCGTCAAATAAACAACAACAACAACGTCAAAACAACAACAACAACAACAACAACAACGTCAACAACAACAACAATGTCAAAAAAACAACAACAACAACAACGTCAAATAAACAACAACAACAACAACAACAACGTCAACAAGAACAACAACAACGTCAAATAAACAACAACAACAACAACAACAACGTCAACAAGAACAACAACAACGTCAAATAAACAACAACAACAACGTCAAATAAACAACAACGTCAACAACAACAACAACGTGAAATAAACCACAACAACCATGTCAACAACAACAACATCAAATAAACAACAACAACAACGTCAACAATAACAACAACGTCAACAACAACAACTACGTCAAATAAACAACAACAACAACGTCAAATAAACAATAACAACAACAACAACGTCAACAACAACGTCAAATAAACAACAACAACAACGTCAAATAAACAACAACAACGTCAAATAAACAACAACAACAACAATAACAACGTGATACAAATAACAACAACGTCAACAACAACAACAACAATGTCAAATAAATAACAACAACAACGTCAAATAAATAACAACAACAATAACAACGTCAAATAAACAACAACAACAACAACAATAACAACAACAACATCAAATAAACAACAACAACAACAACAACAACAACAACAACAAAAACGTCAAATAAACAACAACAACAACAACAACAACAACGTCAACAATAACAACTACGTCAAATAAACAACAACAACAACGTCAAATAAACAACAACAACAACAATGTCACCCACAACAACGTCAAATAAATAACAACAACAATATCAAATAAACAACAATACTAAAACAACGTCAAATAAACAAAAACAAAAACAACAATGTCAACAACAACAACAACAATGTCAAATAAACAACAACAACAACAACGTCAACAACAACAACAACAACAATGTCAAATAAATAACAACAACAACGTCAAATAAACAACAACAACACCGTCAACAACAACAACAATGTCAAATAAACAACAACAACAACGTCAAATAAATAACAACAACAACATCAACAACAACAAAAACGTCAAATAAACAACAACAACAACAACGTCAAATAAACAACAACGTCAACAACACAACAACATGAAATAATCAACAACAACTATGTCAACAACAACAACAACATCAAATAAACAACAACAACAACAACGTCAAATAAACAACAACAACAACAACAACGTCAAATAAACAACAACAAAAACAACGTCAACAACAACAACGTCAAATAAACAACAACAACAACGTCAACAACAACGTCAAATAAACAACAACAACAACGTCAAATAAACAATAACAACAACAACAACAATGTCAAATAAACAACAACAACAACGTCAAATAAACAACAACAACAACAACGTCAACAACAACAACAACGTCAATTAAACAACGACAATAACAACAACAACAACAACGTCAAATCCAAAACAACAACAAGAACAACGTCAACAACAACAACAACAAGAACAACGTCAACAACAACAACATCGTCAAATAAACAACAACAACAACAACAACGTCAACAACAACAACAACAACGTCAAATAAACAACAACAACAACAACAACGTCAAATAAACAATAACAACAACAACAACGTCAAATAAACAACAACAACAACAACAACGTCAACAACAACAACAACAACGTCAAATAAACAACAACAACAACAACGTCAAATAAACAACAACAACAACGTCAAATAAAGAACAACAAGAACAACGTCAACAACAACAACATCGTCAAATAAACAACAACAACAACAACGTCAACAACAACAACAACGTCAAATAAACAACAACAACAATAACGTCAAATAAATAATAACAACAACAACAATGTCAAATAAACGACAACAACGTCAAATAAACAACAACAACAACAACGTGAACAACAACAACAACGTCAAATAAAAAACAACAACAACAACAACGTCAAATAAACAACAATAACAACAACGTCAAATAAACAACAACAACAACAACGTCAAATAAACAACAATAACAACAACAACAACAACAACAACAACGTCAAATAAACAATAACAACAACAACGTCAAATAAACAACAACAAAAACAACAACAACAAAAACGTCAAATAAACAACAATAACAACAACAACGTCAACAACAACAACTACGTCAAACAAACAACAACAACGTCAAATAAACAATAACAACAACAAAAATGTCAACAACAACAACGTCAAATAAACAACAACAACGTCAAATAAAGAACAACAACAACAACAACAACGTCAAATAAACAACAACAACAACGTCAACAACAACAACAACAACAATGTCAAATAAACAACAACAACAACACCGTCAACAACAACAACAACAATGTCAAATAAACAACAACAACAATGTCAAATAAACAACAACAACAACGTCAACAACAACAACAACAACGTCAAATAAACAACAACAACAACGTCAAATAAACAACAACATCAACAACAACAACAACGTCAAATAAACAACAACAACAATGTCAAATAAACAACAACGTCAACAACAACAACAACAACGTGAAATAAACAACAATAACTATGTCAACAACAACAACATCAAATAAACAACAACAACAACGTCAACAACAACAACAACGTCAAATAAACAACAACAACAATAACAACGTCAAATAAACAACAACAACAACAACAACAACAACCTCAACAACAACAACAACGTCAAATAAACAACAACAACAACAACTATGTCAACAACAACAAAAACGTCAAATAAACAACAAAAACAACAACAACGTCAACAACAACAACAACGTCAAATAAACAACAACTACAACAACGTCAAATAAACAACAACAACAACAACAACAACGTCAACAACAACAACAACAACGTCAAATAAACAACAACTACAACAACGTCAAATAAACAACAACAACAACAACAACGTCAACAAGAACAACAACAACGTCAAATAAACAACAACAACAACAACAACAACGTCAACAAGAACAACAATAACGTCAAATAAACAACAACAACAACGTCAAATAAACAACAACGTCAACAACAACAACAACGTGAAATAAACCACAACAACCATGTCAACAACAACAACATCAAATAAACAACAACAACAACGTCAACAACAACAACAACGTCAACAACAACAACTACGTCAAATAAACAACAACAACAACGTCAAATAAACAATAACAACAACAACAACGTCAACAACAACAACGTCAAATAAACAACAACAACAACGTCAAATAAACAACAACAACGTCAAATAAACAACAACAACAACAATAACAACGTGATATAAACAACAACAACGTCAACAACAACAACAACAACAACAATGTCAAATAAACAACAACAACAACAACGTGAACAACAACAACAACGTCAAATAAAAAACAACAACAACAACAACGTCAAATAAACAACAATAACAACAACGTCAAATAAACAACAACAACAACAACGTCAAATAAACAACAATAACAACAACAACAACAACAACATCAAATAAACAACAACAACAACAACATCGTCAAATAAACAACAACAACAACAACGTCAACAACAACAACAACGTCAAATAAACAACAACAACAATAACGTCAAATAAATAATAACAACAACAACAATGTCAAATAAACGACAACAACGTCAAATAAACAACAACAACAACAACGTGAACAACAACAACAACGTCAAATAAAAAACAACAACAACAACAACGTCAAATAAACAACAATAACAACAACGTCAAATAAACAACAACAACAACAACGTCAAATAAACAACAATAACAACAACAACAACAACAACAACAACGTCAAATAAACAATAACAACAACAACGTCAAATAAACAACAACAAAAACAACAACAACAAAAACGTCAAATAAACAACAATAACAACAACAACGTCAACAACAACAACTACGTCAAATAAACAACAACAACGTCAAATAAACAATAACAACAACAAAAATGTCAACAACAACAACGTCAAATAAACAACAACAACGTCAAATAAAGAACAACAACAACAACAACAACGTCAAATAAACAACAACAACAACGTCAACAACAACAACAACAACAACAATGTCAAATAAACAACAACAACAACACCGTCAACAACAACAACAACAATGACAAATAAACAACAACAACAATGTCAAATAAACAACAACAACAACGTCAACAACAACAACGTCAAATAAACAACAACAACAACGTCAAATAAACAACAACATCAACAACAACAACAACGTCAAATAAACAACAACAACAATGTCAAATAAACAACAACGTCAACAACAACAACAACAACGTGAAATAAACAACAATAACTATGTCAACAACAACAACATCAAATAAACAACAACAACAACGTCAACAACAACAACAACGTCAAATAAACAACAACAACAATAACAACGTCAAATAAACAACAACAACAACAACAACAACCTCAACAACAACAACAACGTCAAATAAACAACAACAACAACAACTATGTCAACAACAACAAAAACGTCAAATAAACAACAAAAACAACAACAACGTCAACAACAACAACAACGTCAAATAAACAACAACTACAACAACGTCAAATAAACAACAACAACAACAACAACAACGTCAACAAGAACAACAACAACGTCAAATAAACAACAACTACAACAACGTCAAATAAACAACAACAACAACAACAACGTCAACAAGAACAACAACAACGTCAAATAAACAACAACAACAACAACAACGTCAACAAGAACAACAATAACGTCAAATAAACAACAACAACAACGTCAAATAAACAACAACGTCAACAACAACAACAACGTGAAATAAACCACAACAACCATGTCAACAACAACAACATCAAATAAACAACAACAACAACGTCAACAACAACAACAACGTCAACAACAACAACTACGTCAAATAAACAACAACAACAACGTCAAATAAACAATAACAACAACAACAACGTCAACAACAACAACGTCAAATAAACAACAACAACAACGTCAAATAAACAACAACAACGTCAAATAAACAACAACAACAACAATAACAACGTGATATAAACAACAACAACGTCAACAACAACAACAACAACAATGTCAAATAAACAACAACAACAACAACGTCAAATAAACAACAACAACAACGTCAAATAAATAACAACAACAATAACAATGTCAAATAAACAACAACAACAACAACAACAATAACAACAACAACAACGTCAAATAAACAACAACAACAACAACAACATCAACAACAACAAAAACGTCAAATAAACAACAACAACAACAACAACGTCAACAATAACAACTACGTCAAATAAACAACAACAACAACGTCAAATAAACAACAACAACAACAACAACGTCAACAACAACAACAACAACGTCAAATAAACAACAACAACAACAACAACGTCAAATAAACAACAACAACAACGTCAAATAAAGAACAACAAGAACAACGTCAACAACAACAACATCGTCAAATAAACAACAACAACAACAACGTCAACAACAACAACAACGTCAAATAAACAACAACAACAATAACGTCAAATAAATAATAACAACAACAACAATGTCAAATAAACGACAACAACGTCAAATAAACAACAACAACAACAACGTGAACAACAACAACAACGTCAAATAAAAAACAACAACAACAACAACGTCAAATAAACAACAATAACAACAACGTCAAATAAACAACAACAACAACAACGTCAAATAAACAACAATAACAACAACAACAACAACAACAACAACGTCAAATAAACAATAACAACAACAACGTCAAATAAACAACAACAAAAACAACAACAACAAAAACGTCAAATAAACAACAATAACAACAACAACGTCAACAACAACAACTACGTCAAATAAACAACAACAACGTCAAATAAACAATAACAACAACAAAAATGTCAACAACAACAACGTCAAATAAACAACAACAACGTCAAATAAAGAACAACAACAACAACAACAACGTCAAATAAACAACAACAACAACGTCAACAACAACAACAACAACAATGTCAAATAAACAACAACAACAACACCGTCAACAACAACAACAACAATGTCAAATAAACAACAACAACAATGTCAAATAAACAACAACAACAACGTCAACAACAACAACAACAACGTCAAATAAACAACAACAACAACGTCAAATAAACAACAACATCAACAACAACAACAACGTCAAATAAACAACAACAACAATGTCAAATAAACAACAACGTCAACAACAACAACAACAACGTGAAATAAACAACAATAACTATGTCAACAACAACAACATCAAATAAACAACAACAACAACGTCAACAACAACAACAACGTCAAATAAACAACAACAACAATAACAACGTCAAATAAACAACAACAACAACAACAACAACAACCTCAACAACAACAACAACGTCAAATAAACAACAACAACAACAACTATGTCAACAACAACAAAAACGTCAAATAAACAACAAAAACAACAACAACGTCAACAACAACAACAACGTCAAATAAACAACAACTACAACAACGTCAAATAAACAACAACAACAACAACAACAACGTCAACAACAACAACAACAACGTCAAATAAACAACAACTACAACAACGTCAAATAAACAACAACAACAACAACAACGTCAACAAGAACAACAACAACGTCAAATAAACAACAACAACAACAACAACAACGTCAACAAGAACAACAATAACGTCAAATAAACAACAACAACAACGTCAAATAAACAACAACGTCAACAACAACAACAACGTGAAATAAACCACAACAACCATGTCAACAACAACAACATCAAATAAACAACAACAACAACGTCAACAACAACAACAACGTCAACAACAACAACTACGTCAAATAAACAACAACAACAACGTCAAATAAACAATAACAACAACAACAACGTCAACAACAACAACGTCAAATAAACAACAACAACAACGTCAAATAAACAACAACAACGTCAAATAAACAACAACAACAACAATAACAACGTGATATAAACAACAACAACGTCAACAACAACAACAACAACAACAATGTCAAATAAACAACAACAACAACAACGTGAACAACAACAACAACGTCAAATAAAAAACAACAACAACAACAACGTCAAATAAACAACAATAACAACAACGTCAAATAAACAACAACAACAACAACGTCAAATAAACAACAATAACAACAACAACAACAACATCAAATAAACAACAACAACAACAACATCGTCAAATAAACAACAACAACAACAACGTCAACAACAACAACAACGTCAAATAAACAACAACAACAATAACGTCAAATAAATAATAACAACAACAACAATGTCAAATAAACGACAACAACGTCAAATAAACAACAACAACAACAACGTGAACAACAACAACAACGTCAAATAAAAAACAACAACAACAACAACGTCAAATAAACAACAATAACAACAACGTCAAATAAACAACAACAACAACAACGTCAAATAAACAACAATAACAACAACAACAACAACAACAACAACGTCAAATAAACAATAACAACAACAACGTCAAATAAACAACAACAAAAACAACAACAACAAAAACGTCAAATAAACAACAATAACAAGAACAACGTCAACAACAACAACTACGTCAAATAAACAACAACAACGTCAAATAAACAATAACAACAACAAAAATGTCAACAACAACAACGTCAAATAAACAACAACAACGTCAAATAAAGAACAACAACAACAACAACAACGTCAAATAAACAACAACAACAACGTCAACAACAACAACAACAACAACAATGTCAAATAAACAACAACAACAACACCGTCAACAACAACAACAACAATGACAAATAAACAACAACAACAATGTCAAATAAACAACAACAACAACGTCAACAACAACAACGTCAAATAAACAACAACAACAACGTCAAATAAACAACAACATCAACAACAACAACAACGTCAAATAAACAACAACAACAATGTCAAATAAACAACAACGTCAACAACAACAACAACAACGTGAAATAAACAACAATAACTATGTCAACAACAACAACATCAAATAAACAACAACAACAACGTCAACAACAACAACAACGTCAAATAAACAACAACAACAATAACAACGTCAAATAAACAACAACAACAACAACAACAACAACCTCAACAACAACAACAACGTCAAATAAACAACAACAACAACAACTATGTCAACAACAACAAAAACGTCAAATAAACAACAAAAACAACAACAACGTCAACAACAACAACAACGTCAAATAAACAACAACTACAACAACGTCAAATAAACAACAACAACAACAACAACAACGTCAACAAGAACAACAACAACGTCAAATAAACAACAACTACAACAACGTCAAATAAACAACAACAACAACAACAACGTCAACAAGAACAACAACAACGTCAAATAAACAACAACAACAACAACAACGTCAACAAGAACAACAATAACGTCAAATAAACAACAGCAACAACGTCAAATAAACAACAACGTCAACAACAACAACAACGTGAAATAAACCACAACAACCATGTCAACAACAACAACATCAAATAAACAACAACAACAACGTCAACAACAACAACAACGTCAACAACAACAACTACGTCAAATAAACAACAACAACAACGTCAAATAAACAATAACAACAACAACAACGTCAACAACAACAACGTCAAATAAACAACAACAACAACGTCAAATAAACAACAACAACGTCAAATAAACAACAACAACAACAATAACAACGTGATATAAACAACAACAACGTCAACAACAACAACAACAACAATGTCAAATAAACAACAACAACAACAACGTCAAATAAACAACAACAACAACGTCAAATAAATAACAACAACAATAACAATGTCAAATAAACAACAACAACAACAACAATAACAACAACAACAACGTCAAATAAACAACAACAACAACAACAACATCAACAACAACAAAAACGTCAAATAAACAACAACAACAACAACAACAACGTCAACAATAACAACTACGTCAAATAAACAACAACAACAACGTCAAATAAACAACAACAACAACAATGTCACCCACAACAACGTCAAATAAATAACAACAACAATATCAAATAAACAACAATACTAAAACAACGTCAAATAAACAAAAACAAAAACAACAACGTCAACAACAACAACAACAATGTCAAATAAACAACAACAACAACAACGTCAACAACAAAAACAACAATGTCAAATAAATAACAACAACAACGTCAAATAAACAACAACAACACTGTCAACAACAACAACAATGTCAAATAAACAACAACAGCAACGTCAAATAAATAACAACAACAACGTCAACAACAACAAAAACGTCAAATAAACAACAACAACAACAACGTCAAATAAACAACAACGTCAACAACAACAACAACGTGAAATAATCAACAACAACATCAAATAAACAACAACAACAACAACGTCAACAATAACAACAACGTCAAATAAACAACAACAACAATAACAACGTCAAATAAACAACAACAACACCGTCAAATAAACAACAACAACAACAACAACGTCAAATAAACAACAACAACAACAACGTCAAATAAACAACAACAACAACAACGTCAAATAAACAACAACAACAACAACGTCAACAACAACAACAACAACGTCAAATAAACAACAACAACAACAACTATGTCAACAACAACAACAACGTCAACAACAACAACGACGTCAAATAAACAACAACAACAACGTCAAATAAACAACAACAACAATACCGTCAAATAAACAACAACAACAACAACGTCAAATAAACAACAACAACAACGTCAAATAAACAACAACAACAACAACGTCAACAACAACAACAACGTCAAATAAAAAACAACAACAACAACAACGTCAAATAAACAACAACAACAACAACGTCAACAACAACAACAACGTCAAATAAAAAACAACAACAACAACAACGTCAAATAAACAACAACAACAACAACGTCAAATAAACAACAACAACAACAACGTCAAATAAACAACAATAACAACAACAACAACAACAACAACATCAAATAAACAACAACAACAACAACAACAACAACGTCAAATAAACAACAACAAAAACAACGTCAAATAAACAACAACAAAAACAACAACAACAAAAACGTCAAATAAACAACAACAACAACAACAACAACGTCAACAACAACAACTACGTCAAATAAACAACAACAACGTCAAATAAACAAAAACAACAACAAAAATGTCAACAACAACAACGTCAAATAAACAACAACAACGTCAAATAAAGAACAACAACAACAACAACAACGTCAAATAAACAACAACAACAACGTCAACAACAACAACAACAACAATGTCAAATAAACAACAACAACAACACCGTCAACAACAACAACAACAATGTCAAATAAACAACAACAACAATGTCAAATAAACAACAACAACAACGTCAACAACAACAACAACAACGTCAAATAAACAACAACAACAACGTCAAATAAACAACAACATCAACAACAACAACAACGTCAAATAAACAACAACAACAATGTCAAATAAACAACAACGTCAACAACAACAACAACGTGAAATAAACAACAATAACTATGTCAACAACAACAACATCAAATAAACAACAACAACAACGTCAACAACAACAACAACGTCAAATAAACAACAACAACAATAACAACGTCAAATAAACAACAATAACAACAACAACAACAACCTCAACAACAACAACAACGTCAAATAAACAACAACAACAACAACTATGTCAACAACAACAAAAACGTCAAATAAACAACAAAAACAACAACAACGTCAACAACAACAACAACGTCAAATAAACAACAACAACAACAACAACGTCAAATAAACAACAACAACAACAATACCGTCAAGTAAACAACAACAACAACGTCAAAACAACAACAACAACAACAACAACAACAACGTCAACAACAACAATAATGTCAAAAAAACAACAACAACAACAACGTCAAATAAACAACAACAACAACAACAACAACGTCAACAAGAACAACAACAACGTCAAATAAACAACAACAACAACAACAACAACGTCAACAAGAACAACAACAACGTCAAATAAACAACAACAACAACGTCAAATAAACAACAACGTCAACAACAACAACAACGTGAAATAAACCACAACAACCATGTCAACAACAACAACATCAAATAAACAACAACAACAACGTCAACAACAACAACAACGTCAACAACAACAACTACGTCAAATAAACAACAACAACAACGTCAAATAAACAATAACAACAACAACAACGTCAACAACAACAACGTCAAATAAACAACAACAACAACGTCAAATAAACAACAACAACGTCAAATAAACAACAACAACAACAATAACAACGTGATATAAACAACAACAACATCAACAACAACAACAACAACAATGTCAAATAAACAACAACAACAACAACGTCAAATAAACAACAACAACAACGTCAAATAAATAACAACAACAATAACAATGTCAAATAAACAACAACAACAACAATAACAACAACAACAACGTCAAATAAACAACAACAACAACAACAACATCAACAACAACAAAAACGTCAAATAAACAGCAACAACAACAACGTCAACAATAACAACTACGTCAAATAAACAACAACAACAACGTCAAATAAACAACAACAACAACGTCAAATAAACAACAACAACAACAATGTCACCCACAACAACGTCAAATAAATAACAACAACAATATCAAATAAACAACAATACTAAAACAACGTCAAATAAACAAAAACAAAAACAACAACGTCAACAACAACAACAACAATGTCAAATAAACAACAACAACAACAACAACGTCAACAACAACAACAACAATGTCAAATAAATAACAACAACAACGTCAAATAAACAACAACAACACCGTCAACAACAACAACAATGTCAAATAAACAACAACAACAACGTCAAATAAATAACAACAACAACGTCAACAACAACAAAAACGTCAAATAAACAACAACAACAACGTCAAATAAACAACAACGTCAACAACAACAACAACGTGAAATAATCAACAACAACTATGTCAACAACAACAACAACATCAAATAAACAACAACAACAACAACGTCAACAATAACGACAACGTCAAATAAACAACAACAACAATAACAACGTCAAATAAACAACAACAACACCGTCAAATAAACAACAACAACAACAACGTCAAATAAACAACAACAACAACAACAACGTCAAATAAACAACAACAACAACAACGTCAAATAAACAACAACAACAACAACGTCAACAACAACAACAACAACGTCAAATAAACAACAACAATAACTATGTCAACAACAACAACAACGTCAAATAAACAACAACAACAACGTCAACAACAACAACGTCAAATAAACAACAACAACAACGTCAAATAAACAACAACAACAACACCGTCAAATAAACAACAACAACAACAACGTCAAATAAACAACAACAACAACGTCAAATAAACAACAACAAAAACAACGTCAACAACAACAACAACGTCAAATAAACAACAACAAAAACAACAACAACGTCAACAACAACGTTAAATAAACAACAACAACAACGTCAAATAAACCATAACAACAACAACAACAATGTCAAATAAACAACAATACTAAAACAACGTCAAATAAACAACAACAACAACAACAACAACGTCAACAACAACAACAACAACAACAATGTCAAATAAACAACAACAACAACAACAACGTCAACAACAACAACAACAATGTCAAATAAATAACAACAACAACGTCAAATAAACAACAACAACACCGTCAACAACAACAACAATGTCAAATAAACAACAACAACAACGTCAAATAAATAACAACAACAACGTCAACTACAACAACAACGTCAAATAAACAACAACAACAACAACGTCAACAACAACAACAACGTGAAATAATCAACAACAACTATGTCAACAACAACAACATCAAATAAACAACAACAACAACAACGACAACAATAACAACAACATCAAATAAACAACAACAACAATAACAACGTCAAATAAACAACAACAACAACAACACCGTCAAATAAACAACAACAACAACAACAACGTCAAATAAACAACAACAACAACAACAACAACGTCAAATAAACAACAACAACAACAACGTCAAATAAATAACAACAACAACAACGTCAACAACAACAACGTCAAATAAACAACAACAACAACAACTATGTCAACAACAACAACAATGTCAAATAAATAACAACAACAACGTCAACAACAACAACAACGTCAAATAAACAACAACAACAACGTCAAATAAACAACAACAACAACACAGTCAAATAAACAACAACAACAACAACGTCAAATAAACAACAACAACAACAACGTCAAATAAACAACAACAAAAACAACGTCAACAACAACAACAACGTCAAATACACAGCAACAACAACAACAACAACAACGTCAACAACAACGTCAAATAAACAATAACAACAACAACAACAATGTCAAATAAACAACAACAACAACTCAAATAAACAACAACAACAACAACAACGTCAACAACAACAACAACGTCAAATAAACAACAACAACAACAACGCCAACAACAACAACAACAACAACAACAACGTCAAATAAACAACAACAACAACAACAACGTCAAATAAACAACAACAACAACAACGTCAAAAAAACAACAACAACAACGTCAAATAAACAACAATAACAACAACAACAATAACAACAACAACAATAACAACAACAACAATAACAACAACGTCAAATAAACAACAACAACAACGTCAAATAAACAATAACAACAACAACGTCAAATAAACAACAACAAAAACAACAACAACAAAAACGTCAAATAAACAACAACAACAACAACAATGTCAACCACAACAACTACGTCAAATAAACAACAACAACAACGTCAAATAAACAATAACAACAACAAAAATGTCAACAACAACAACGTCAAATAAACAACAACAACGTCAAATAAAGAACAACAACAACAACAACGTCAAATAAACAACAACAACAACGTCAACAACAACAACAACAACAACAATGTCAAATAAATAACAACAACAACACCGTCAACAACAAGAACAACAATGTCAAATAAACAACAACAACAACAACGTCAAATAAATAACAACAACAACAACAACGTCAAATAAACAACAACAACAACAACAACGTCAAATAAACAACAACGTCAACAACAACAACGTCAACAACGTGAAATAAACAACAACAACTATGTCAACAACAACAACATCAAATAAACAACAACAACAATGTCAACAACAACAACAAAGTCAAATAAACAACAACAACAATAACAACGTCAAATAAACAACAACAACAACAACACCGTAAAATAAACAACAACAACGTCAAATAAACAACAACCACAACAACAACAACAACGTCAAATAAACAACAACAACAACACCGTCAACAACAACAACAATGTCAAAAAAACAACAACAACAACAACGTCAAATAAACAACAACAACAACAACAACGTCAACAAGAACAACAACAACGTCAAATAAACAACAACAACAACAACAACAACAACAACGTCAAATAAACAACAACATCAACAACGACAACAACAACGTGAAATAAACCACAACAACCATGTCAACAACAACAACATCAAATAAACAACAACAACAACAACGTCAACAACAACAACAACGTCAAATAAACAACAACAATAATAACAACGTCAAATAAACAACAACAACAACAACACCGTCAAATAAACAACAACAACGACAACAACAACATCAACAACAACAAAAATTTCAAATAAACAACAACAACAACAACGTCAACAACAACAACGTCAACAACAACAACTACGTCAAATAAACAACAACAACGTCAACAACAACAACATCAAATAAACAACAACAACAACGTCAAATAAACAACAACAACGTCAAATAAACAACAACAACAACAATAAGAACGTGATATAAACAACAACAACAACATCAACAATAACAACAACAATGTCAAATAAACAACAACAACAACGCCAAATAAACAACAACAACAACAACGTCAAATAAACAACAACAACAATAACGATATCAAATAAACAACAACAACAACAACAACAATAACAACAACAACGTCAAATAAACAACAACAACAACAACATCAACAACGTCAACAACAACAACTACGTCAAATAAACAACAACAACAACGTCAAATAAACAACAACAACAACAATGTCACCCACAACAACGTCAAATAAATAACAACAACAATGTCAAATAAACAACAATACTAAAACAACGTCAAATAAACAACAACAACAACAACAACGTCAACAACAACAACAACAACAATGTCAAATAAACAACAACAACAACAACGTCAACAACAACAACAACAATGTCAAATAAATAACAACAACAACGTCAAATAAACAACAACAACACCGTCAACAACAACAACAATGTCAAATAAACAACAACAACAACAACGTCAAATAAACAAACAACAACAACGTCAACAACAACAACGACAAATAAACAACAACAACAACAACAACGTCAAATAAACAACAACGTCAACAACAACAACAACAACAACAACAACAACGTGAAATAATCAACAACAACTATGTCAACAACAACAACAACATCAAATAAACAACAACAACAACAACGTCAACAATAACAACAACGTCAAATAAACAACAACAACAATAACAACGTCAAATAAACAACAACAACACCGTCAAATAAACAACAACAACAACAACGTCAAATAAACAACAACAACAACAATAACAACGTCAAATAAACAACAACAACAACAACACCGTCAAATAAACAACAATAACAACAACAACAACAACAACGTCAAATAAACAACAACAACAACAATGTCAAATAAACAACAACAACAACAACGTCAAATAAATAACAACAACAACAACGTCAAATAAACAACAACAACAACAACGTCAATAACAACAACAACAACAACAACGTCAAATAAACAACAACAACAACAACGTCAAATAAACAACAACAACAACGTCAAATAAACAACAACAACAACGTCAAATAAACAACAATAACAACAACAACAATAACAACAACAACAATAACAACAACGTCAAATAAACAACAACAACAACGTCAAATAAACAATAACAACAACAACGTAAATAAACAACAACAAAAACAACAACAACAAAAACGTCAAATAAACAACAACAACAACAATGTCAACCACAACAACTACGTCAAATAAACAACAACAACAACGTCAAATAAACAATAACAACAACAAAAATGTCAACAACAACAACGTCAAATAAACAATAACAACGTCAAATAAAGAACAACAACAACAACAACAACGTCAAATAAACAACAACAACAACGTCAACAACAACAACAACAACAATGTCAAATAAACAATAACAACAACAACACCGTCAACAACAAGAACAACAATGTCAAATAAACAACAACAACAACGTCAAATAAATAACAACAACAACAACAACGTCAAATAAACAACGTCAAATAAACAACAACGTCAACAACAACAACGTCAAATAAACAACAACAACAACATCAAATAAACAATAACTTTAACAACAACAACAACAACGTGAAATAAACAACAACAACTATGTCAACAACAACAACATCAAATAAACAACAACAACAATGTCAACAACAACAACAAAGTCAAATAAACAACAACAACAATAACAACGTCAAATAAACAACAACAACAACAACACCGTAAAATAAACAACAACAACAACAACTACAACGTCAAATAAACAACAACCACAACAACAACAACAACGTCAAATAAACAACAACAACAACACCGTCAACAACAACAACAATGTCAAAAAAACAACAACAACAACAACGTCAAATAAACAACAAGAACAACAACAACGTCAACAAGAACAACAACAACGTCAAATAAACAACAACAACAACAACAACAACGTCAAATAAACAACAACGTCAACAACAACAACAACAACGTGAAATAAACCACAACAACCATGTCAACAACAACAACATCAAATAAACAACAACAACAACAACGTCAACAACAACAACATCAAATAAACAACAACAACAATAACAACGTCAAATAAACAACAACAACAACAACACCGTCAAATAAACAACAACAACGACAACAACAACATCAACAACAACAAAAATTTCAAATAAACAACAACAACAACAACGTCAACAACAACAACAACGTCAACAACAACAACTACGTCAAATAAAATACAACAACGTCAACAACAACAACATCAAATAAACAACAACAGCAACGTCAAATAAACAACAACAACGTCAAATAAACAACAACAACAACAATAAGAACGTGATATAAACAACAACAACGTCAACAACAACAACAACAATGTCAAATAAACAACAACAACAACGTCAAATAAACAACAACAACAACAACGTCAAATAAACAACAACAACAATAACGATATCAAATAAACAAAAACAACAACAACAATAACAACAACAACGTCAAATAAACAACAACAACAACAACATCAACAACGTCAACAACAACAACTACGTCAAATAAACAACAACAACAACGTCAAATAAACAACAACAACAACAATGTCACCCACAACAACGTCAAATAAATAACAACAACAATGTCAAATAAACAACAATACTAAAACAACGTCAAATAAACAACAACAACAACAACAACAACAACGTCAACAACAACAACAACAACAATGTCAAATAAACAACAACAACAACAACAACGTCAACAACAACAACAACAATGTCAAATAAATAACAACAACAACGTCAAATAAACAACAACAACACCGTCAACAACAACAACAATGTCAAATAAACAACAACAACAACAACGTCAAATAAATAACAACAACAACGTCAACAACAACAACGACAAATAAACAACAACAACAACAACGTCAAATAAACAACAACGTCAACAACAACAACAACAACGTGAAATAATCAACAACAACTATGTCAACAACAACAACAACATCAAATAAACAACAACAACAACAACAACGTCAACAATAACAACAACGTCAAATAAACAACAACAACAATAACAACGTCAAATAAACAACAACAACACCGTCAAATAAACAACAACAACAACAACAACGTCAAATAAACAACAACAACAATAACAACGTCAAATAAACAACAACAACAACAACAACAACACCGTCAAATAAACAACAACAACAACAACAACAACGTCAAATAAACAACAACAATAATAACAACGTCAAATAAACAACAGCAACAACAACGTCAAATAAATAACAACAACAACAACGTCAACAACAACAACAACGTCAAATAAACAACAACAACAACAACTATGTCAACAACAACAACAATGTCAAATAAATAACAACAACAACGTCAACAACAACAACAACGTCAAATAAACAACAACAACAACAACGTCAAATAAACAACAACAACAACACAGTCAAATAAACAACAACAACAACAACGTCAAATAAACAACAACAACAACAACGTCAAATAAACAACAACAAAAACAACGTCAACAACAACAACAACATCAAATAAACAGCAACAACAACAACAACAACAACGTCAACAACAACGTCAAATAAACAACAACAACAACATCAAATAAACAATAACAACAACAACAACAATGTCAAATAAACAACAACAACAACGTCAAATAAACAACAACAACAACAACAACGTCAACAACAACAACAACGTCAAATAAACAACAACAACAACAACAACGTCAAATAAAAAACAACAACTACGTCAAATAAACAACAACAACGTCAACAACAACAACATCAAATAAACAACAACAACAACGTCAAATAAACAACAACAACGTCAAATAAACAACAACAACAACAATAAGAACGTGATATAAACAACAACAACAACATCAACAATAACAACAACAATGTCAAATAAACAACAACAACAACGCCAAATAAACAACAACAACAACAACGTCAAATAAACAACAACAACAATAACGATATCAAATAAACAACAACAACAACAACAACAATAACAACAACAACGTCAAATAAACAACAACAACAACAACATCAACAACGTCAACAACAACAACTACGTCAAATAAACAACAACAACAACGTCAAATAAACAACAACAACAACAATGTCACCCACAACAACGTCAAATAAATAACAACAACAATGTCAAATAAACAACAATACTAAAACAACGTCAAATAAACAACAACAACAACAACAACGTCAACAACAACAACAACAACAATGTCAAATAAACAACAACAACAACAACGTCAACAACAACAACAACAATGTCAAATAAATAACAACAACAACGTCAAATAAACAACAACAACACCGTCAACAACAACAACAATGTCAAATAAACAACAACAACAACAACGTCAAATAAACAAACAACAACAACGTCAACAACAACAACGACAAATAAAAAACAACTACAACAAACAACGTCAAATAAACAACAACGTCAACAACAACAACAACAACAACAACAACAACGTGAAATAATCAACAACAACTATGTCAACAACAACAACAACATCAAATAAACAACAACAACAACAACGTCAACAATAACAACAACGTCAAATAAACAACAACAACAATAACAACGTCAAATAAACAACAACAACACCGTCAAATAAACAACAACAACAACAACGTCAAATAAACAACAACAACAACAATAACAACGTCAAATAAACAACAACAACAACAACACCGTCAAATAAACAACAATAACAACAACAACAACAACAACGTCAAATAAACAACAACAACAACAATGTCAAATAAACAACAACAACAACAACGTCAAATAAATAACAACAACAACAACGTCAAATAAACAACAACAACAACAACGTCAATAACAACAACAACAACAACAACGTCAAATAAACAACAACAACAACAACGTCAAATAAACAACAACAACAACGTCAAATAAACAACAACAACAACGTCAAATAAACAACAATAACAACAACAACAATAACAACAACAACAATAACAACAACGTCAAATAAACAACAACAACAACGTCAAATAAACAATAACAACAACAACGTAAATAAACAACAACAAAAACAACAACAACAAAAACGTCAAATAAACAACAACAACAACAATGTCAACCACAACAACTACGTCAAATAAACAACAACAACAACGTCAAATAAACAATAACAACAACAAAAATGTCAACAACAACAACGTCAAATAAACAATAACAACGTCAAATAAAGAACAACAACAACAACAACAACGTCAAATAAACAACAACAACAACGTCAACAACAACAACAACAACAATGTCAAATAAACAATAACAACAACAACACCGTCAACAACAAGAACAACAATGTCAAATAAACAACAACAACAACGTCAAATAAATAACAACAACAACAACAACGTCAAATAAACAACGTCAAATAAACAACAACGTCAACAACAACAACGTCAAATAAACAACAACAACAACATCAAATAAACAATAACTTTAACAACAACAACAACAACGTGAAATAAACAACAACAACTATGTCAACAACAACAACATCAAATAAACAACAACAACAATGTCAACAACAACAACAAAGTCAAATAAACAACAACAACAATAACAACGTCAAATAAACAACAACAACAACAACACCGTAAAATAAACAACAACAACAACAACTACAACGTCAAATAAACAACAACCACAACAACAACAACAACGTCAAATAAACAACAACAACAACACCGTCAACAACAACAACAATGTCAAAAAAACAACAACAACAACAACGTCAAATAAACAACAAGAACAACAACAACGTCAACAAGAACAACAACAACGTCAAATAAACAACAACAACAACAACAACAACGTCAAATAAACAACAACGTCAACAACAACAACAACAACGTGAAATAAACCACAACAACCATGTCAACAACAACAACATCAAATAAACAACAACAACAACAACGTCAACAACAACAACATCAAATAAACAACAACAACAATAACAACGTCAAATAAACAACAACAACAACAACACCGTCAAATAAACAACAACAACGACAACAACAACATCAACAACAACAAAAATTTCAAATAAACAACAACAACAACAACGTCAACAACAACAACAACGTCAACAACAACAACTACGTCAAATAAAATACAACAACGTCAACAACAACAACATCAAATAAACAACAACAGCAACGTCAAATAAACAACAACAACGTCAAATAAACAACAACAACAACAATAAGAACGTGATATAAACAACAACAACGTCAACAACAACAACAACAATGTCAAATAAACAACAACAACAACGTCAAATAAACAACAACAACAACAACGTCAAATAAACAACAACAACAATAACGATATCAAATAAACAAAAACAACAACAACAATAACAACAACAACGTCAAATAAACAACAACAACAACAACATCAACAACGTCAACAACAACAACTACGTCAAATAAACAACAACAACAACGTCAAATAAACAACAACAACAACAATGTCACCCACAACAACGTCAAATAAATAACAACAACAATGTCAAATAAACAACAATACTAAAACAACGTCAAATAAACAACAACAACAACAACAACAACAACGTCAACAACAACAACAACAACAATGTCAAATAAACAACAACAACAACAACAACGTCAACAACAACAACAACAATGTCAAATAAATAACAACAACAACGTCAAATAAACAACAACAACACCGTCAACAACAACAACAATGTCAAATAAACAACAACAACAACAACGTCAAATAAATAACAACAACAACGTCAACAACAACAACGACAAATAAACAACAACAACAACAACGTCAAATAAACAACAACGTCAACAACAACAACAACAACGTGAAATAATCAACAACAACTATGTCAACAACAACAACAACATCAAATAAACAACAACAACAACAACAACGTCAACAATAACAACAACGTCAAATAAACAACAACAACAATAACAACGTCAAATAAACAACAACAACACCGTCAAATAAACAACAACAACAACAACAACGTCAAATAAACAACAACAACAATAACAACGTCAAATAAACAACAACAACAACAACAACAACACCGTCAAATAAACAACAACAACAACAACAACAACGTCAAATAAACAACAACAATAATAACAACGTCAAATAAACAACAGCAACAACAACGTCAAATAAATAACAACAACAACAACGTCAACAACAACAACAACGTCAAATAAACAACAACAACAACAACTATGTCAACAACAACAACAATGTCAAATAAATAACAACAACAACGTCAACAACAACAACAACGTCAAATAAACAACAACAACAACAACGTCAAATAAACAACAACAACAACACAGTCAAATAAACAACAACAACAACAACGTCAAATAAACAACAACAACAACAACGTCAAATAAACAACAACAAAAACAACGTCAACAACAACAACAACATCAAATAAACAGCAACAACAACAACAACAACAACGTCAACAACAACGTCAAATAAACAACAACAACAACATCAAATAAACAATAACAACAACAACAACAATGTCAAATAAACAACAACAACAACGTCAAATAAACAACAACAACAACAACAACGTCAACAACAACAACAACGTCAAATAAACAACAACAACAACAACAACGTCAAATAAAAAACAACAACTACGTCAAATAAACAACAACAACGTCAACAACAACAACATCAAATAAACAACAACAACAACGTCAAATAAACAACAACAACGTTAAATAAACAACAACAACAACAATAAGAACGTGATATAAACAACAACAACATCAACAACAACAACAACAATGTCAAATAAACAACAACAACAACGCCAAATAAACAACAACAACAACAACGTCAAATAAACAACAACAACAATAACGATATCAAATAAACAACAACAACAACAACAACAATAACAACAACAACGTCAAATAAACAACAACAACAACAACATCAACAACGTCAACAACAACAACTACGTCAAATAAACAACAACAACAACGTCAAATAAACAACAACAACAACAATGTCACCCACAACAACGTCAAATAAATAACAACAACAATGTCAAATAAACAACAATACTAAAACAACGTCAAATAAACAACAACAACAACAACAACAACGTCAACAACAACAACAACAACAATGTCAAATAAACAACAACAACAACAACGTCAACAACAACAACAACAATGTCAAATAAATAACAACAACAACGTCAAATAAACAACAACAACACCGTCAACAACAACAACAATGTCAAATAAACAACAACAACAACAACGTCAAATAAACAAACAACAACAACGTCAACAACAACAACGACAAATAAACAACAACAACAACAACAACGTCAAATAAACAACAACGTCAACAACAACAACAACAACAATAACAACAACGTGAAATAATCAACAACAACTATGTCAACAACAACAACAACATCAAATAAACAACAACAACAACAACGTCAACAATAACAACAACGTCAAATAAACAACAACAACAATAACAACGTCAAATAAACAACAACAACACCGTCAAATAAACAACAACAACAACAACGTCAAATAAACAACAACAACAACAATAACAACGTCAAATAAACAACAACAACAACAACACCGTCAAATAAACAACAATAACAACAACAACAACAACGTCAAATAAACAACAACAACAACAATGTCAAATAAACAACAACAACACCGTCAACAACAACAACAATGTCAAATAAACAACAACAACAACAACGTCAAATAAATAACAACAACAACGTCAACAACAACAACGACAAATAAACAACAACAACAACAACGTCAAATAAACAACAACGTCAACAACAACAACAACGTGAAATAATCAACAACAACTATGTCAACAACAACAACAACATCAAATAAACAACAACAACAACAACGTCAAATAAACAACAACAACAACAACGTCAAATAAACAACAACAACAACGTCAAATAAACAACAATAACAACAACAACAATAACAACAACAACAATAACAACAACGTCAAATAAACAACAACAACAACGTCAAATAAACAATAACAACAACAACGTAAATAAACAACAACAAAAACAACAACAACAAAAACGTCAAATAAACAACAACAACAACAATGTCAACCACAACAACTACGTCAAATAAACAACAACAACAACGTCAAATAAACAATAACAACAACAAAAATGTCAACAACAACAACGTCAAATAAACAATAACAACGTCAAATAAAGAACAACAACAACAACAACAACGTCAAATAAACAACAACAACAACGTCAACAACAACAACAACAACAATGTCAAATAAACAATAACAACAACAACACCGTCAACAACAAGAACAACAATGTCAAATAAACAACAACAACAACGTCAAATAAATAACAACAACAACAACAACGTCAAATAAACAACAACAACAACAACAACGTCAAATAAACAACAACGTCAACAACAACAACGTCAAATAAACAACAACAACAACATCAAATAAACAATAACTTTAACAACAACAACAACAACGTGAAATAAACAACAACAACTATGTCAACAACAACAACATCAAATAAACAACAACAACAATGTCAACAACAACAACAAAGTCAAATAAACAACAACAACAATAACAACGTCAAATAAACAACAACAACAACAACACCGTAAAATAAACAACAACAACAACAACTACAACGTCAAATAAACAACAACCACAACAACAACAACAACGTCAAATAAACAACAACAACAACACCGTCAACAACAACAACAATGTCAAAAAAACAACAACAACAACAACGTCAAATAAACAACAAGAACAACAACAACGTCAACAAGAACAACAACAACGTCAAATAAACAACAACAACAACAACAACGTCAAATAAACAACAACGTCAACAACAACAACAACAACGTGAAATAAACCACAACAACCATGTCAACAACAACAACATCAAATAAACAACAACAACAACAACGTCAACAACAACAACATCAAATAAACAACAACAACAATAACAACGTCAAATAAACAACAACAACAACAACACCGTCAAATAAACAACAACAACGACAACAACAACATCAACAACAACAAAAATTTCAAATAAACAACAACAACAACAACGTCAACAACAACAACAACGTCAACAACAACAACTACGTCAAATAAAATACAACAACGTCAACAACAACAACATCAAATAAACAACAACAACAACGTCAAATAAACAACAACAACGTCAAATAAACAACAACAACAACAACAATAAGAACGTGATATAAACAACAACAACGTCAACAACAACAACAACAATGTCAAATAAACAACAACAACAACGTCAAATAAACAACAACAACAACAACGTCAAATAAACAACAACAACAATAACGATATCAAATAAACAAAAACAACAACAACAATAACAACAACAACGTCAAATAAACAACAACAACAACAACATCAACAACGTCAACAACAACAACTACGTCAAATAAACAACAACAACAACAACAACGTCAAATAAACAACAACAACAACAATGTCACCCACAACAACGTCAAATAAATAACAACAACAATGTCAAATAAACAACAATACTAAAACAACGTCAAATAAACAACAACAACAACAACAACAACGTCAACAACAACAACAACAACAACAATGTCAAATAAACAACAACAACAACAACGTCAACAACAACAACAACAATGTCAAATAAATAACAACAACAACGTCAAATAAACAACAACAACACCGTCAACAACAACAACAATGTCAAATAAACAACAACAACAACAACGTCAAATAAATAACAACAACAACGTCAACAACAACAACGACAAATAAACAACAACAACAACAACGTCAAATAAACAACAACGTCAACAACAACAACAACAACGTGAAATAATCAACAACAACTATGTCAACAACAACAACAACATCAAATAAACAACAACAACAACAACAACGTCAACAATAACAACAACGTCAAATAAACAACAACAACAATAACAACGTCAAATAAACAACAACAACACCGTCAAATAAACAACAACAACAACAACAACGTCAAATAAACAACAACAACAATAACAACGTCAAATAAACAACAACAACAACAACAACAACACCGTCAAATAAACAACAACAACGTCAAATAAACAACAACAATAATAACAACGTCAAATAAACAACAACAACAACAACGTCAAATAAATAACAACAACAACAACGTCAACAACAACAACAACGTCAAATAAACAACAACAACAACAACTATGTCAACAACAACAACAATGTCAAATAAATAACAACAACAACGTCAACAACAACAACAACGTCAAATAAACAACAACAACAACAACGTCAAATAAACAACAACAACAACACAGTCAAATAAACAACAACAACAACAACGTCAAATAAACAACAACAACAACAACGTCAAATAAACAACAACAAAAACAACGTCAACAACAACAACAACATCAAATAAACAGCAACAACAACAACAACAACGTCAACAACAACGTCAAATAAACAACAACAACAACATCAAATAAACAATAACAACAACAACAACAATGTCAAATAAACAACAACAACAACAACAACAACGTGAAATAATCAACAACAACTATGTCAACAACAACAACAACATCAAATAAACAACAACAACAACAACAACGTCAACAATAACAACAACGTCAAATAAACAACAACAACAATAACAACGTCAAATAAACAACAACAACACCGTCAAATAAACAACAACAACAACAACAACGTCAAATAAACAACAACAACAATAACAACGTCAAATAAACAACAACAACAACAACAACAACAACACCGTCAAATAAACAACAACAACGTCAAATAAACAACAACAATAATAACAACGTCAAATAAACAACAACAACAACAACGTCAAATAAATAACAACAACAACAACGTCAACAACAACAACAACGTCAAATAAACAACAACAACAACAACTATGTCAACAACAACAACAATGTCAAATAAATAACAACAACAACGTCAACAACAACAACAACGTCAAATAAACAACAACAACAACAACGTCAAATAAACAACAACAACAACACAGTCAAATAAACAACAACAACAACAACGTCAAATAAACAACAACAACAACAACGTCAAATAAACAACAACAAAAACAACGTCAACAACAACAACAACATCAAATAAACAGCAACAACAACAACAACAACGTCAACAACAACGTCAAATAAACAACAACAACAACATCAAATAAACAATAACAACAACAACAACAATGTCAAATAAACAACAACAACAACGTCAAATAAACAACAACAACAACAACAACGTCAACAACAACAACAACGTCAAATAAACAACAACAACAACAACAACGTCAAATAAACAACAACAACAACAACGTCAAATAAACAACAACAACAACGTCAAATAAACAACAATAACAACAACAACAATAACAACAACAACAATAACAACAACGTCAAATAAACAACAACAACAACGTCAAATAAACAATAACAACAACAACGTAAATAAACAACAACAAAAACAACAACAACAAAAACGTCAAATAAACAACAACAACAACAATGTCAACCACAACAACTACGTCAAATAAACAACAACAACAACGTCAAATAAACAATAACAACAACAAAAATGTCAACAACAACAACGTCAAATAAACAATAACAACGTCAAATAAAGAACAACAACAACAACAACAACGTCAATGAAACAACAACAACAACGTCAACAACAACAACAACAACAATGTCAAATAAACAATAACAACAACAACACCGTCAACAACAAGAACAACAATGTCAAATAAACAACAACAACAACGTCAAATAAATAACAACAACAACAACAACGTCAAATAAACAACAACAACAACAACAACGTCAAATAAACAACAACGTCAACAACAACAACGTCAAATAAACAACAACAACAACATCAAATAAACAATAACTTTAACAACAACAACAACAACGTGAAATAAACAACAACAACTATGTCAACAACAACAACATCAAATAAACAACAACAACAATGTCAACAACAACAACAAAGTCAAATAAACAACAACAACAATAACAACGTCAAATAAACAACAACAACAACAACACCGTAAAATAAACAACAACAACAACAACTACAACGTCAAATAAACAACAACCACAACAACAACAACAACGTCAAATAAACAACAACAACAACACCGTCAACAACAACAACAATGTCAAAAAAACAACAACAACAACAACGTCAAATAAACAACAAGAACAACAACAACGTCAACAAGAACAACAACAACGTCAAATAAACAACAACAACAACAACAACGTCAAATAAACAATAACGTCAACAACAACAACAACAACGTGAAATAAACCACAACAACCATGTCAACAACAATAACATCAAATAAACAACAACAACAACAACGTCAACAACAACAACATCAAATAAACAACAACAACAATAACAACGTCAAATAAACAACAACAACAACAACACCGTCAAATAAACAACAACAACGACAACAACAACATCAACAACAACAAAAATTTCAAATAAACAACAACAACAACAACGTCAACAACAACAACAACGTCAACAACAACAACTACGTCAAATAAAATACAACAACGTCAACAACAACAACATCAAATAAACAACAACAACAACGTCAAATAAACAACAACAACGTCAAATAAACAACAACAACAACAATAAGAACGTGATATAAACAACAACAACGTCAACAACAACAACAACAATGTCAAATAAACAACAACAACAACGTCAAATAAACAACAACAACAACAACGTCAAATAAACAACAACAACAATAACGATATCAAATAAACAAAAACAACAACAACAATAACAACAACAACGTCAAATAAACAACAACAACAACAACATCAACAACGTCAACAACAACAACTACGTCAAATAAACAACAACAACAACGTCAAATAAACAACAACAACAACAATGTCACCCACAACAACGTCAAATAAATAACAACAACAATGTCAAATAAACAACAATACTAAAACAACGTCAAATAAACAACAACAACAACAACAACAACGTCAACAACAACAACAACAACAACAATGTCAAATAAACAACAACAACAACAACGTCAACAACAACAACAACAATGTCAAATAAATAACAACAACAACGTCAAATAAACAACAACAACACCGTCAACAACAACAACAATGTCAAATAAACAACAACAACAACAACGTCAAATAAATAACAACAACAACGTCAACAACAACAACGACAAATAAACAACAACAACAACAACGTCAAATAAACAACAACGTCAACAACAACAACAACGTGAAATAATCAACAACAACTATGTCAACAACAACAACAACATCAAATAAACAACAACAACAACAACAACGTCAACAATAACAACAACGTCAAATAAACAACAACAACAATAACAACGTCAAATAAACAAAAACAACACCGTCAAATAAACAACAACAACAACAACAACGTCAAATAAACAACAACAACAATAACAACGTCAAATAAACAACAACAACAACAACAACAACACCGTCAAATAAACAACAACAACAACAACAACGTCAAATAAACAACAACAATAATAACAACGTCAAATAAACAACAACAACAACAACGTCAAATAAATAACAACAACAACAACGTCAACAACAACAACAACGTCAAATAAACAACAACAACAACAACTATGTCAACAACAACAACAATGTCAAATAAATAACAACAACAACGTCAACAACAACAACAACGTCAAATAAACAACAACAACAACAACGTCAAATAAACAACAACAACAACACAGTCAAATAAACAACAACAACAACAACGTCAAATAAACAACAACAACAACAACGTCAAATAAACAACAACAAAAACAACGTCAACAACAACAACAACATCAAATAAACAGCAACAACAACAACAACAACGTCAACAACAACGTCAAATAAACAACAACAACAACATCAAATAAACAATAACAACAACAACAACAATGTCAAATAAACAACAACAACAACGTCAAATAAACAACAACAACAACAACAACGTCAACAACAACAACAACGTCAAATAAACAACAACAACAACAACGTCAAATAAAAAACAACAACTACGTCAAATAAACAACAACAACGTCAACAACAACAACATCAAATAAACAACAACAACAACGTCAAATAAACAACAACAACGTTAAATAAACAATAACAACAACAATAAGAACGTGATATAAACAACAACAACATCAACAACAACAACAACAATGTCAAATAAACAACAACAACAACGCCAAATAAACAACAACAACAACAACGTCAAATAAACAACAACAACAATAACGATATCAAATAAACAACAACAACAACAACAATAACAACAACAACGTCAAATAAACAACAACAACAACAACATCAACAACGTCAACAACAACAACTACGTCAAATAAACAACAACAACAACGTCAAATAAACAACAACAACAACAATGTCACCCACAACAACGTCAAATAAATAACAACAACAATGTCAAATAAACAACAATACTAAAACAACGTCAAATAAACAACAACAACAACAACAACAACGTCAACAACAACAACAACAACAATGTCAAATAAACAACAACAACAACAACAACAACGTCAACAACAACAACAACAATGTCAAATAAATAACAACAACAACGTCAAATAAACAACAACAACACCGTCAACAACAACAACAATGTCAAATAAACAACAACAACAACGTCAAATAAATAACAACAACAACGTCAACAACAACAACGACAAATAAACAACAACAACAACAACAACGTCAAATAAACAACAACGTCAACAACAACAACAACAACAACAACAACAACGTGAAATAATCAACAACAACTATGTCAACAACAACAACAACATCAAATAAACAACAACAACAACAACGTCAACAATAACAACAACGTCAAATAAACAACAACAACAATAACAACGTCAAATAAACAACAACAACACCGTCAAATAAACAACAACAACAACAACATCAAATAAACAACAACAACAACAATAACAACGTCAAATAAACAACAACAACAACAACACCGTCAAATAAACAACAACAACAACAACAACAACGTCAAATAAACAACAACAACAACAATGTCAAATAAACAACAACAACAACAACAACGTCAAATAAATAACAACAACAACAACGTCAAATAAACAACAACAACAACAACGTCAATAACAACAACAACAACAACAACAACGTCAAATAAACAACATCAACAACAACGTCAAGTAAACAACAACAACAACAACGTCAAATAAACAACAACAACAACGTCAAATAAACAACAATAACAACAACAACAATAACAACAACAACAATAACAACAACGTCAAATAAACAACAACAACAACGTCAACTAAACAATAACAACAACAACGTAAATAAACAACAACAAAAACAACAACAACAAAAACGTCAAATAAACAACAACAACAACAACAATGTCAACCACAACAACTACGTCAAATAAACAACAACAACAACGTCAAATAAACAATAACAACAACAAAAATGTCAACAACAACAACGTCAAATAAACAACAACAACGTCAAATAAAGAACAACAACAACAACAACAACAACGTCAAATAAACAACAACAACAACGTCAACAACAACAACAACAACAATGTCAAATAAACAATAACAACAACAACACCGTCAACAACAAGAACAACAATGTCAAATAAACAACAACAACAACGTCAAATAAATAACAACAACAACAACAACGTCAAATAAACAACAACAACAACAACAACGTCAAATAAACAACAACGTCAACAACAACAACGTCAAATAAACAACAACAACAACATCAAATAAACAATAACTTTAACAACAACAACAACAACGTGAAATAAACAACAACAACTATGTCAACAACAACAACATCAAATAAACAACAACAACAATGTCAACAACAACAACAAAGTCAAATAAACAACAACAACAATAACAACGTCAAATAAACAACAACAACAACACCGTAAAATAAACAACAACAACAACAACAACAACGTCAAATAAACAACAACCACAACAACAACAACAACGTCAAATAAACAACAACAACAACACCGTCAACAACAACAACAATGTCAAAAAAACAACAACAACAACAACGTCAAATAAACAACAACAACAACAACAACGTCAACAAGAACAACAACAACGTCAAATAAACAACAACAACAACAACAACGTCAAATAAACAACAACGTCAACAACAACAACAACAACGTGAAATAAACCACAACAACCATGTCAACAACAACAACATCAAATAAACAACAACAACAACAACGTCAACAACAACAACATCAAATAAACAACAACAACAATAACAACGTCAAATAAACAACAACAACAACAACACCGTCAAATAAACAACAACAACGACAACAACAACATCAACAACAACAAAAATTTCAAATAAACAACAACAACAACAACGTCAACAACAACAACAACGTCAACAACAACAACTACGTCAAATAAAATACAACAACGTCAACAACAACAACATCAAATAAACAACAACAACAACGTCAAATAAACAACAACAACGTCAAATAAACAACAACAACAACAATAAGAACGTGATATAAACAACAACAACGTCAACAACAACAACAACAATGTCAAATAAACAACAACAGCAACGTCAAATAAACAACAACAACAATAACGATATCAAATAAACAACAACAACAACAACAATAACAACAACAACGTCAAATAAACAACAACAACAACAACATCAACAACGTCAACAACAACAACTACGTCAAATAAACAACAACAACGTCAAATAAACAACAACAACAACAATGTCACCCACAACAACGTCAAATAAATAACAACAACAATGTCAAATAAACAACAATACTAAAACAACGTCAAATAAACAACAACAACAACATCAAATAAACAACAACAACAACAACAATGTCAAATAAACAACAACAACAACAACGTCAACAACAACAACAACAATGTCAAATAAATAACAACAACAACGTCAAATAAACAACAACAACACCGTCAACAACAACAACAATGTCAAATAAACAACAACAACAACGTCAAATAAATAACAACAACAACGTCAACAACAACAACGACAAATAAACAACAACAACAACAACGTCAAATAAACAACAACGTCAACAACAACAACAACAACGTGAAATAATCAACAACAACTATGTCAACAACAACAACAACATCAAATAAACAACAACAACAACAACAACGTCAACAATAACAACAACGTCAAATAAACAACAACAACAATAACAACGTCAAATAAACAACAACAACACCGTCAAATAAACAACAACAACAACAACAACGTCAAATAAACAACAACAACAACGTCAAATAAACAATAACAACAACAACAATGTCAAATAAACAACAACAACAACGTCAAATAAACAACAACAACAACAACAACGTCAACAACAACAACAACGTCAAATAAACAACAACAACAACAACAACGTCAAATAAAAAACAACAACAACGTCAAATAAACAACAACAACAACAACGTCAAATAAACAACAACAACAACGTCAAATAAACAACAACAACAACAACAACAATAACAACACCAACAACAAGGTCAAATAAACAACGACAACGTCAATTAAACAACGACAATAACAACAACAACAACAATGTCAAATACAAAACAACAACAAGAACAACGTCAACAACAACAACAAGAACAACGTCAACAACAACAACATCGTCAAATTAACAACAACAACAACAACAACGTCAACAACAACAACAACAACGTCAAATAAACAACAACAACAACAACGTCAAATAAACAATAACAACAACAACAATGTCAAATAAACAACAACAACGTCAAATAAACAACAACGTCAAATAAACCATAACAACAACAACAACAATGTCAAATAAACAACAATACTAAAACAACGTCAAATAAACAACAACAACAACAACAACAACGTCAACAACAACAACAACAATAATGTCAAATAAACAACAACAACAACAACGTCAACAACAACAACAACAATGTCAAATAAATAACAACAACAACGTCAAATAAACAACAACAACACCGTCAACAACAACAACAATGTCAAATAAACAACAACAACAACGTCAAATAAATAACAACAACAACGTCAACAACAACAACAACGTCAAATAAACAACAACAACAACAACGTCAACAACAACAACAACGTGAAATAATCAACAACAACTATGTCAACAACAACAACAACGACAACAATAACAACAACATCAAATAAACAACAACAACAATAACAACGTCAAATAAACAACAACAACAACAACAACACCGTCAAATAAACAACAACAACAACAACGTCAAATAAACAACAACAACAACAACGTCAAATAAACAACAACAACAACAACAACGTCAAATAAATAACAACAACAACAACGTCAACAACAACAACAACGTCAAATAAACAACAACAACAACAACTATGTCAACAACAACAACAATGTCAAATAAATAACAACAACAATGTCAACAACAACAACAACGTCAAATAAACAACAACAACAACAACACAGTCAAATAAACAACAACAACAACAACGTCAAATAAACAACAACAACAACAACAACGTCAAATAAACAACAACAAAAACAACGTCAACAATAACAACAACGTCAAATAAACAACAACGTCAACAACAACGTCAAATAAACAACAACAACACCGTCAAATAAACAACAACAACAACAACAACAATGTCAAATAAACAACAACAACAACGTCAAATAAACAACAACAACAACAACAACAACGTCAACAACAAAAACAACGTCAAATAAACAACAACAACAACAACAACGTCAAATAAAAAACAACAACAACGTCAAATAAACAACAACAACAACAACGTCAAATAAACAACAACAACAACGCCAAATAAACAACAACAACAACAACAACAATAACAACAACAACAACGTCAAATAAACAACGACAACGTCAATTAAACAACGACAATAACAACAACAACAACAATGTCAAATACAAAACAACAACAAGAACAACGTCAACAACAACAACAAGAACAACGTCAACAACAACAACATCGTCAAATAAACAACAACAACAACAACGTCAACAACAACAACAACGTCAAATAAACAACAACAACAACAACGTCAAATAAACAACAACAACAACAACGTCAAATAAATAACAACAACAACAACGTCAACAACAACAACAACGTCAAATAAACAACAACAACAACAACTATGTCAACAACAACAACAATGTCAACTAAATAACAACAACAACGTCAACAACAACAACAACGTCAAATAAACAACAACAACAACAACGTCAAATAAACAACAACAACAACACAGTCAAATAAACAACCACAACAACAACAACGTCAAATAAACAACAACAACGACAACGTCAAATAAACAACAACAAAAACAACGTCAACAACAACAACAACGTCAAATAAACAGCAACAACAACAACAACAACGTCAACAACAACGTCAAATAAACAACAACAACAACGTCAAATAAACAATAACAACAACAACAACAATGTCAAATAAACAACAACAACAACGTCAAATAAACAACAACAACAACAACAACAACGTCAACAACAACAACAACGTCAAATAAACAACAACAACAACAACAACGTCAAATAAAAAACAACAACAACGTCAAATAAACAACAACAACAACAACGTCAAATAAACAACAACAACAACGTCAAATAAACAACAACAACAACAAGAATAACAACAACAAAAACAACGTCAAATAAACAACGACAACGTCAATTAAAAAACGACAATAACAACAACAACAACAATGTCGAATACAAAACAACAACAAGAACAACGTCAACAACAACAACAACAAGAACAACGTCAACAACAACAACATCGTCAAATAAACAACAACAACAACGTCAACAACAACAACAACAACGTCAAATAAACAACAACAACAACAACGTCAAATAAACAATAACAACAACAACAATGTCAAATAAACAACAACAACGTCAAATAAACAACAACAACAACGTCAACAACAACAACAACAACAACAACGTCAAATAAACAACAACAACAACAACAACGTCAAATAAACAACAACAACAACAACGTCAAATAAACAACAATAACAACGTCAAATAAACAACAATAACAACAACAACAATAACAACAACAACAATAACAACAACGTCAAATAATCAACAATAACAACGTCAAATAAACAATAACAACAACAACGTCAAATAAACAACAACAAAAACAACAACAACAAAAACGTCAAATAAACAACAACAACAACAATGTCAACCACAACAACTACGTCAAATAAACAACAACAACAATGTCAAATAAACAATAACAACAACAAAAATGTCAACAACAACAACGTCAAATAAACAACAACAACGTCAAATAAAGAACAACAACAACAACAACAACGTCAAATAAACAATAACAACAACAACGTCAACAAGAACAACAATGTCAAATAAACAACAACAACAACAACAACGTCAAATAAACAACAACAACATCAACGTCAAATAAATAACAACAACAACAACGTCAACAACAACAACAACAACGTCAAATAAACAACAACAACAACAACTATGTCAACAACAACAACAATGTCAAATAAATAACAACAACAACGTCAACAACAACAACAACGTCAAATAAACAACAACAACAACAACGTCAAATAAACAACAACAACAACAACACAGTCAAATAAACAACAACAACAACAACGTCAAATAAACAACAACAACAACAACAACGTCAAATAAACAACAACAACACCGTCAACAACAACAACAATGTCAAATAAACAACAACATCAACGTCAAATAAATAACAACAACAACGTCAACAACAACAACGACAAATAAACAACAACAACAACAACGTCAAATAAACAACAACGTCAACAACAACAACAACAACAACAACAACAACGTGAAATAATCAACAACAACTATGTCAACAACAACAACAACATCAAATAAACAACAACAACAACAACGTCAACAATAACAACAACGTCAAATAAACAACAACAACAATAACAACGTCAAATAAACAACAACAACACCGTCAAATAAACAACAACAACAACAACGTCAAATAAACAACAACAGCAACAATAACAACGTCAAATAAACAACAACAACAACAACAACACCGTCAAATAAACAACAACAACAACAACAACGTCAAATAAACAACAACAACAACAATGTCAAATAAACAACAACAACAACAACGTCAAATAAATAACACCAACAACAACGTCAAATAAACAACAACAACAACAACGTCAATAACAACAACAACAACAACAACGTCAAATAAACAACAACAACAACAACGTCAAATAAACAACAACAACAACAACGTCAAATAAACAACAACAACAACGTCAAATAAACAACAATAACAACAACAACAATAACAACAACAACAATAACAACAACGTCAAATAAACAACAACAACAACAACGTCAACTAAACAATAACAACAACAACGTAAATAAACAACAACAAAAACAACAACAACAAAAACGTCAAATAAACAACAACAACAACAACAACAATGTCAACCACAACAACTACGTCAAATAAACAACAACAACAACGTCAAATAAACAATAACAACAACAAAAATGTCAACAACAACAACGTCAAATAAACAACAACAACGTCAAATAAAGAACAACAACAACAACAACAACAACGTCAAATAAACAACAACAACAACGTCAACAACAACAACAACAACAATATCAAATAAACAATAACAACAACAACACCGTCAACAACAAGAACAACAATGTCAAATAAACAACAACAACAACGTCAAATAAATAACAACAACAACAACAACGTCAAATAAACAACAACAACAACAACAACGTCAAATAAACAACAACGTCAACAACAACAACGTCAAATAAACAACAACAACAACATCAAATAAACAATAACTTTAACAACAACAACAACAACGTGAAATAAACAACAACAACTATGTCAACAACAACAACATCAAATAAACAACAACAACAATGTCAACAACAACAACAAAGTCAAATAAACAACAACAACAATAACAACGTCAAATAAACAACAACAACAACAACACCGTAAAATAAACAACAACAACAACAACAACGTCAAATAAACAACAACCACAACAACAACAACAACGTCAAATAAACAACAACAACAACACCGTCAACAACAACAACAATGTCAAAAAAACAACAACAACAACAACGTCAAATAAACAACAACAACAACAACAACGTCAACAAGAACAACAACAACGTCAAATAAACAACAACAACAACAACAACGTCAAATAAACAACAACGTCAACAACAACAACAACAACGTGAAATAAACCACAACAACCATGTCAACAACAACAACATCAAATAAACAACAACAACAACAACGTCAACAACAACAACATCAAATAAACAACAACAACAATAACAACGTCAAATAAACAACAACAACAACAACACCGTCAAATAAACAACAACAACGACAACAACAACATCAACAACAACAAAAATTTCAAATAAACAACAACAACAACAACGTCAACAACAACAACAACGTCAACAACAACAACTACGTCAAATAAAATACAACAACGTCAACAACAACAACATCAAATAAACAACAACAACAACGTCAAATAAACAACAACAACGTCAAATAAACAACAACAACAACAATAAGAACGTGATATAAACAACAACAACGTCAACAACAACAACAACAATGTCAAATAAACAATAACAACAACGTCAAATAAACAACAACAACAACAACGTCAAATAAACAACAACAACAATAACGATATCAAATAAACAACAACAACAACAACAATAACAACAACAACGTCAAATAAACAACAACAACAACAACATCAACAACGTCAACAACAACAACTACGTCAAATAAACAACAACAACAACGTCAAATAAACAACAACAACAACAACAATGTCACCCACAACAACGTAAAATAAATAACAACAACAATGTCAAATAAAC
>OX451735.1:1194068668-1194106168 GCA_948472305.1 Vicia faba | reverse complement strand
AACGTCAATTAAAAAACGACAATAACAACAACAAGAACAATGTCAAATACAAAACAACAACAAGAACAACGTCAACAACAACAACAACAAGAACAACGTCAACAACAACAACATCGTCAAATAAACAACAACAACAACGTCAACAACAACAACAACAACGTCAAATAAACAACAACAACAACAACGTCAAATAAATAATAACAACAACAACAATGTTAAATAAACAACAACAACGTCAAATAAACAACAACAACAACGTCAACAACAACAACAACAACAACAACAACGTCAAATAAACAACAACAACAACAACAACAACGTCAAATAAACAACAACAACAACAACAACGTCAAATAAACAACAACAACAACGTCAAATAAACAACAATAACAACAACAACAATAACAACAACAACAATAACAACAACGTCAAATAATTAACAATAACAACGTCAAATAAACAATAACAACAACAACGTCAAATAAACAACAACAAAAACAACAACAACAAAAACGTCAAATAAACAACAACAACAACAATGTCAACCACAACAACTACGTCAAATAAACAACAACAACAATGTCAAATAAACAATAACAACAACAAAAATGTCAACAACAACAACGTCAAATAAAGAACAACAACGTCAAATAAAGAACAACAACAACAACAACAACGTCAAATAAACAATAACAACAACAACGTCAACAAGAACAACAATGTCAAATAAACAACAACAACAACAACAACGTCAAATAAACAACAACAACATCAACGTCAAATAAATAACAACAACAACAACGTCAACAACAACAACAATAACGTCAAATAAACAACAACAACAACAACTATGTCAACAACAACAACAATGTCAAATAAATAACAACAACAACGTCAACAACAACAACAACGTCAAATAAACAACAACAACAACAACGTCAAATAAACAACAACAACAACAACACAGTCAAATAAACAACAACAACAACAACGTCAAATAAACAACAACAACAACAACGTCAAATAAACAACAACAAAAACAACGTCAACAACAACAACAACGTCAAATAAACAACAACAACAACGTCAACAACAACGTCAAATAAACAACAACAACAACGTCAAATAAACAATAACAACAACAACAACATTGTCAAATAAACAACAACAACAACAACGTCAAATAAACAACAACAACAACAACGTCAACAACAACAACAACGTCAAATAAACAACAACAACAACAACAACGTCAAATAAAAAACAACAACAACGTCAAATAAACAACAACAACAACAACAACGTCAAATAAACAACAACAACAATAACGTCAAATAAACAACAACAACAACAACAATAACAATAACAACAACAACGTCAAATAAACAACGACAACGTCAATTAAACAACGACAACGTCAACAACAACAACAACAAGAACAACGTCAACAACAACAACATCGTCAAATAAACAACAACAACAACAACGTCAACAACAACAACAACGTCAAATAAACAACAACAACAACAACAACAACGTCAAATAAACAATAACAACAACAACAATGTCAAATAAACAACAACAACGTCAAATAAACAACAACAACAACAACGTCAACAACAACAAAAACAACGTCAAATAAACAACAACAACAACAACAACGTCAAATAAACAACAACAACAACGTCAAATAAAGAACAACAAGAACAACGTCAACAACAACAACATCGTCAAATAAACTACAACAACAACAACGTCAACAACAACAACAACAACGTCAAATAAACAACAAAAACAACAACAACGTCAAATAAACAATAACAACAACAACAATGTCAAATAAACGACAACAACGTCAAATAAACAACAACAACAACAACGTCAACAACAACAACAACGTCAAATAAAAAACAACAACAACAACAACGTCAAATAAACAACAACAACAACAACAACGTCAAATAAACAATAACAACAACAACGTCAAATAAACAACAATAACAACAACAACAACAACAACATCAAATAAACAACAACAACAACAACAACAACGTCAAATAAACAATAACAACAACAACGTCAAATAAACAACAACAAAAACAACAACAACAAAAACGTCAAATAAACAACAACAACAACGCCAACAACAACAACTACGTCAAATAAACAACAACAACGTCAAATAAACAATAACAACAACAAAAATGTCAACAACAACAACGTCAAATAAACAACAACAACGTCAAATAAAGAACAACAACAACAACAACAACGTCAAATAAACAACAACAACGTCAACAACAACAACAACAACAATGTCAAATAAACAACAACAACAACACCGTCAACAACAACAACAACAATGTCAAATAAACAACAACAACAATGTCAAATAAACAACAACAACAACGTCAACAACAACAACAACAACGTCAAATAAACAACAACAACAACAACGTCAAATAAACAATAACAACAACAACAATGTCAAATAAACAACAACAACGTCAAATAAACAACAACAACAACAACGTCAAATAAACCATAACAACAACAACAACAATGTCAAATAAACAACAATACTAAAACAACGTCAAATAAACAACAACAACAACAACAACAACGTCAACAACAACAACAACAACAATGTCAAATAAACAACAACAACAACAACGTCAACAACAACAACAACAATGTCAAATAAATAACAACAACAACGTCAAATAAACAACAGCAACACCGTCAACAACAACAACAATGTCAAATAAACAACAACAACAACATCAAATAAATAACAACAACAACGTCAACAACAACAACAACGTCAAATAAACAACAACAACAACAACGTCAACAACAACAACAACGTGAAATAATCAACAACAACTATGTCAACAACAACAACAACGACAACAATAACAACAACATCAAATAAACAACAACAACAATAACAACGTCAAATAAACAACAACAACAACAACAACAACAACAACAACGTCAAATAAATAACAACAACAACAACGTCAACAACAACAACAACGTCAAATAAACAACAACAACAACAACTATGTCAACAACAACAACAATGTCAAATAAATAACAACAACAACGTCAACAACAACAACAACGTCAAATAAACAACAACAACAACAACACAGTCAAATAAACAACAACAACAACAACGTCAAATAAACAACAACAACAACAACAACGTCAAATAAACAACAACAAAAACAACGTCAACAACAACAACAACGTCAAATAAACAGCAACAACAACAACAACAACGTCAACAACAACGTCAAATAAACAACAACAACAACGTCAAATAAACAATAACAACAACAACAACAATGTCAAATAAACAACAACAACAACGTCAAATAAACAACAACAACAACAACAACAACGTCAACAACAACAACAACGTCAAATAAACAACAACAACAACAACAACGTCAAATAAAAAACAACAACAACGTCAAATAAACAACAACAACAACAACGTCAAATAAACAACAACAACAACGTCAAATAAACAACAACAACAACAACAATAACAACAACAACAACGTCAAATAAACAACGACAACGTCAATTTAACAACGACAATAACAACAACAACAACAATGTCAAATACAAAACAACAACAAGAACAACGTCAACAACAACAACAACAAGAACAACGTCAACAACAACAACATCGTCAAATAAACAACAACAACAACAACGTCAACAACAACAACAACGTCAAATAAACAACAACAACAACAACGTCAAATAAACAACAACAACAACAACGTCAAATAAATAACAACAACAACAACGTCAACAACAACAACAACGTCAAATAAACAACAACAACAACAACTATGTCAACAACAACAACAATGTCAAATAAATAACAACAACAACGTCAACAACAACAACAACGTCAAATAAACATCAACAACAACGTCAAATAAACAACAACAACAACACAGTCAAATAAACAACAACAACAACAACGTCAAATAAACAACAACAACAACAACGTCAAATAAACAACAACAAAAACAACGTCAACAACAACAACAACGTCAAATAAATAGCAACAACAACAACAACGTCAACAACAACGTCAAATAAACAACAACAACAACGTCAAATAAACAATAACAACAACAACAACAATGTCAAATAAACAACAACAACAACGTCAATTAAACAACAACAACAACAACAACGTCAACAACAACAACAACGTCAAATAAACAACAACAACAACAACAACGTCAAATAAAAAACAACAACAACGTCAAATAAACAACAACAACAACAACGTCAAATAAACAACAACAACAACGTCAAATAAACAACAACAACAACAACAACAACAATAACAACAACAACAACAACATCAAATAAACAACGACAACGTCAATTAAACAACGACAATAACAACAACAACAACAGTGTCAAATACAAAACAACAACAAGAACAACGTCAACAACAACAACAACAAGAACAACGTCAACAACAACAACATCGTCAAATAAACAACAACAACAACAACGTCAACAACAACAACAACAACGTCAAATAAACAACAACAACAACAACGTCAAATAAACAATAACAACAACAACAATGTCAAATAAACAACAACAACGTCAAATAAACAACAACAACAACAACGTCAACAACAACAACAACAACGTCAAATAAACAACAACAACAACAACAACAACGTCAAATAAACAACAACAACAACAACGTCAAATAAACAACAACAACAACGTCAAATAAACAACAATAACAACAACAACAATAACAACAACAATAACAACAACGTCAAATAAACAACAACAACAACGTCAAATAAACAATAACAACAACAACGTCAAATAAACAACAACAAAAACAACAACAACAAAAACGTCAAATAAACAACAACAACAACAACAATGTCAACCACAACAACTACGTCAAATAAACAACAACAACAATGTCAAATAAACAATAACAACAACAAAAATGTCAACAACAACAACGTCAAATAAACAACAACAACGTCAAATAAAGAACAACAACAACAACAACAACGTCAAATAAACAACAACAACAACAACGTCAACAAGAACAACAATGTCAAATAAACAACAACAACAACAACAACGTCAAATAAACAACAACAACATCAACGTCAAATAAATAACAACAACAACAACGTCAACAACAACAACAACAACGTCAAATAAACAACAACAACAACAACTATGTCAACAACAACAACAATGTCAAATAAATAACAACAACAACGTCAACAACAACAACAACGTCAAATAAACAACAACAACAACGTCAAATAAACAACAACAACAACAACACAGTCAAATAAACAACAACAACAACAACGTCAAATAAACAACAACAACAACAACAACGTCAAATAAACAACAACAAAAACATCCTCAACAACAACAACAACGTCAAATAAACAACAACAACAACGTCAACAACAACGTCAAATAAACAACAACAACAACGTCAAATAAACAATAACAACAACAACAACATTGTCAAATAAACAACAACAACAACGTCAAATAAACAACAACGACAACAACGTCAACAACAACAACAACGTCAAATAAACAACAACAACAACAACAACAACGTCAAATAAAAAACAACAACAACGTCAAATAAACAACAACAACAACGTCAAATAAACAACAACAACAATAACGTCAAATAAACACAACAACAACAACAATAACAACAACAACAACAACGTCAAATAAACAACAACAACGTCAAATACAAAACAACAACAAGAACAACGTCAACAACAACAACAACAAGAACAACGTCAACAACAACAACATCGTCAAATAAACAACAACAACAACAACGTCAACAACAACAACAACAACGTCAAATAAACAACAACAACAACAACAACGTCAAATAAACAATAACAACAACAACAATGTCAAATAAACAACAACAACGTCAAATAAACAACAACAACAACAACGTCAACAACAACAAAAACAACGTCAAATAAACAACAACAACAACAACAACGTCAAATAAACAACAACAACAACGTCAAATAGAGAACAACAAGAACAACGTCAACAACAACAACATCGTCAAATAAACAACAACAACAACAACGTCAATAACAACAACAACGTCAAATAAAAAACAACAACAACAACGTCAAATAAACAACAACAACAACAACAACGTCAAATAAACAATAACAACAACAACGTCAAATAAACAACAATAACAACAACAACAACAACAACAACATCAAATAAACAACAACAACAACAACAACAACGTCAAATAAACAATAACAACAACAACGTCAAATAAACAACAACAAAAACAACAACAACAAAAACGTTAAATAAACAACAACAACAACAACGTTAACAACAACAACTACGTCAAATAAACAACAACAACGTCAAATAAACAATAACAACAACAAAAATGTCAACAACAACAACGTCAAATAAACAACAACAACGTCAAATAAAGAACAACAACAACAACAACAACGTCAAATAAACAACAACAACGTCAACAACAACAACAACAACAATGTCAAATAAACAACAACAACAACACCGTCAACAACAACAACAACAATGTCAAATAAACAACAACAACAATGTCAAATAAACAACAACAACAACGTCAACAACAACAACAACAACGTCAAATAAACAACAACAACAACGTCAAATAAATAACAACATCAACAACAACAACAACAACGTCAAATAAACAACAACAACAATGTCAAATAAACAACAACGTCAACAACAACAACGTGAAATAAACAACAATAACTATGTCAACAACAACAACATCAAATAAACAACAACAACAACGTCAACAACAACAACAACGTCAAATAAACAACAACAACAATAACAACGTCAAATAAACAACAACAACAACAACAACAACCTCAACAACAACAACAACAACAACGTCAAATAAACATTAACAACAACAACTATGTCAACAACAACAAAAACGTCAAATAAACAACAAAAACAACAACAACGTCAACAACAATAACAACGTCAAATAAACAACAACAACAGCAATACCGTCAAATAAACAACAACAACAACGTCAAAACAACAACAACAACAACAACAACAACAACGTCCACAACAACAACAATGTCAAAAAAACAACAACAACAACAACGTCAAATAAACAACAACAACAACAACAACAACGTCAACAAGAACAACAACAACGTCAAATAAACAACAACAACAACAACAACAACAACGTCAACAAGAACAACAACAACGTCAAATAAACAACAACAACAATGTCAAATAAACAACAACGTCACCAACAACAACAACGTGAAATAAACCCCAACAACCATGTCAACAATAACAACATCAAATAAACAACAACAACAACGTCAACAACAACAACAACGTCAACAACAACAACTACGTCAAATAAACAACAACAACAACGTCAAATAAACAATAACAACAACAACAACGTCAACAACAACAACGTCAAATAAACAACAACAACAACGTCAAATAAACAACAACAACGTCAAATAAACAACAACAACAACAATAACAACGTGATATAAACAACAACAACGTCAACAACAACAACAACAACAATGTCAAATAAACAACAACAACAACAACAACAACGTCAAATAAACAACAACAACAACGTCAAATAAATAACAACAACAATAATAATGTCAAATAAACAACAACAACAACAACAATAACAACAACAACAACGTCAAATAAACAACAACAACAACAACATCAACATCAACAACAACAAAAATGTCAAATAAACAACAACAACAACAACAACAACGTCAACAATAACAACTACGTCAGATAAACAACAACAACAACGTCAAATAAACAACAACAACAACAATGTCACCCACAACAACGTCAAATAAATAACAACAACAATATCAAATAAACAACAATACTAAAACAACGTCAAATAAACAAAAACAAAAACAACAACGTCAACAACAACAACAACAACAATGTCAAATAAACAACAACAACAACAACGTCAACAACAACAACAACAATGTCAAATAAATAACAACAACAACGTCAAATAAACAACAACAACACCGTCAACAACAACAACAATGTCAAATAAACAACAACAATAACGTCAAATAAATAACAACAAAAACGTCAACAACAACAACAACGTCAAATAAACAACAACAACAACAACAACAACAACGTCAAATAAACAACAACGTCAACAACAACAACGTGAAATAATCAACAACAACTATGTCAACAACAACAACAACATCAAATAAACAACAACAACAACAACAACGTCAACAATAACAACAACGTCAAATAAACAACAACAACAATAACAACGTCAATTAAACAACAACAACACCGTCAAATAAACAACAACAACAACACCGTCAACAACAACAACAACAATGTCAAATAAACAACAACAACAATGTCAAATAAACAACAACAACAACGTCAACAACAACAACAACAACGTCAAATAAACAACAACAACAACAACGTCAAATAAACAATAACAACAACAACAATGTCAAATAAACAACAACAACGTCAAATAAACAACAACAACAACAACGTCAAATAAACCATAACAACAACAACAACAATGTCAAATAAACAACAATACTAAAACAACGTCAAATAAACAACAACAACAACAACAACGTCAACAACAACAACAACAACAATGTCAAATAAATAACAACAACAACAACGTCAACAACAACAACAACAATGTCAAATAAATAACAACAACGTCAAATAAACAACAACAACACCGTCAACAACAACAACAATGTCAAATAAACAACAACAACAACATCAAATAAATAACAACAACAACGTCAACAACAACAACAACGTCAAATAAACAACAACAACAACAACGTCAACAACAACAACAACGTGAAATAATCAACAACAACTATGTCAACAACAACAACAACGACAACAATAACAACAACATCAAATAAACAACAACAACAATAACAATGTCAAATAAACAACAACAACAACAACAACAACGTCAAATAAATAACAACAACAACAACGTCAACAACAACAACAACGTCAAATAAACAACAACAACAACAACTATGTCAACAACAACAACAATGTCAAATAAATAACAACAACAACGTCAACAACAACAACAACGTCAAATAAACAACAACAACAACAACACAGTCAAATAAACAACAACAACAACAACGTCAAATAAACAACAACAACAACAACAACGTCAAATAAACAACAACAAAAACAACGTCAACAACAACAACAACGTCAAATAAACAGCAACAACAACAACAACAACGTCAACAACAACGTCAAATAAACAACAACAACAACGTCAAATAAACAATAACAACAACAACAACAATGTCAAATAAACAACAACAACAACGTCAAATAAACAACAACAACAACAACAACAACGTCAACAACAACAACAACGTCAAATAAACAACAACAACAACAACAACGTCAAATAAAAAACAACAACAACGTCAAATAAACAACAACAACAACAACGTCAAATAAACAACAACAACAACAACGTCAAATAAACAACAACAACAACAACAACAATAACAACAACAACAACGTCAAATAAACAACGACAACGTCAATTTAACAACGACAATAACAACAACAACAACAATGTCAAATACAAAACAACAACAAGAACAACGTCAACAACAACAACAACAAGAACAACGTCAACAACAACAACATCGTCAAATAAACAACAACAACAACAACGTCAACAACAACAACAACGTCAAATAAACAACAACAACAACAACGTCAAATAAACAACAACAACAACAACGTCAAATAAATAACAACAACAACAACGTCAACAACAACAACAACATCAAATAAACAACAACAACAACAACTATGTCAACAACAACAACAATGTCAAATAAATAACAACAACAACGTCAACAACAACAACAACGTCAAATAAACAACAACAACAACGTCAAATAAACAACAACAACAACACAGTCAAATAAACAACAACAACAACAACGTCAAATAAACAACAACAACAACAACGTCAAATAAACAACAACAAAAACAACGTCAACAACAACAACAACGTCAAATAAATAGCAACAACAACAACAACAACGTCAACAACAACGTCAAATAAACAACAACAACAACGTCAAATAAACAATAACAACAACAACAACAATGTCAAATAAACAACAACAACAACGTCAATTAAACAACAACAACAACAACAACATCAACAACAACAACAACGTCAAATAAACAACAACAATAACAACAACGTCAAATAAAAAACAACAACAACGTCAAATAAACAACAACAACAACAACAACGTCAAATAAACAACAACAACAACGTCAAATAAACAACAACAACAACAACAACAACAACAATAACAACAACAACAACAACATCAAATAAACAACGACAACGTCAATTAAACAACGACAATAACAACAACAACAACAATGTCAAATACAAAACAACAACAAGAACAACGTCAACAACAACAACAACAAGAACAACGTCAACAACAACAACATCGTCAAATAAACAACAACAACAACAACGTCAACAACAACAACAACAACGTCAAATAAACAACAACAACAACAACGTCAAATAAACAATAACAACAACAACAATGTCAAATAAACAACAACAACGTCAAATAAACAACAACAACAACAACGTCAACAACAACAACAACAACAACGTCAAATAAACAACAACAACAACAACAACAACGTCAAATAAACAACAACAACAACAACGTCAAATAAACAACAACAACAACGTCAAATAAACAACAATAACAACAACAACAATAACAACAACAATAACAACAACGTCAAATAAACAACAACAACAACGTCAAATAAACAATAACAACAACAACGTCAAATAAACAACAACAAAAACAACAACAACAAAAACGTCAAATAAACAACAACAACAACAATGTCAACCACAACAACTACGTCAAATAAACAACAACAACAATGTCAAATAAACAATAACAACAACAAAAATGTCAACAACAACAACGTCAAATAAACAACAACAACGTCAAATAAAGAACAACAACAACAACAACAACGTCAAATAAAGAACAACAACAACAACGTCAACAAGAACAACAATGTCAAATAAACAACAACAACAACAACAACGTCAAATAAACAACAACAACATCAACGTCAAATAAATAACAACAACAACAACGTCAACAACAACAACAACAACGTCAAATAAACAACAACAACAACAACTATGTCAACAACAACAACAATGTCAAATAAAAAACAACAACAACGTCAAATAAACAACAACAACAACAACGTCAAATAAACAACAACAACAACAACGTCAAATAAACAACAACAACAACAACAACAATAACAACAACAACAACGTCAAATAAACAACGACAACGTCAATTTAACAACGACAATAACAACAACAACAACAATGTCAAATACAAAACAACAACAAGAACAACGTCAACAACAACAACAACAAGAACAACGTCAACAACAACAACATCGTCAAATAAACAACAACAACAACAACGTCAACAACAACAACAACGTCAAATAAACAACAACAACAACAACGTCAAATAAACAACAACAACAACAACGTCAAATAAATAACAACAACAACAACGTCAACAACAACAACAACGTCAAATAAACAACAACAACAACAACTATGTCAACAACAACAACAATGTCAAATAAATAACAACAACAACGTCAACAACAACAACAACGTCAAATAAACAACAACAACAACGTCAAATAAACAACAACAACAACACAGTCAAATAAACAACAACAACAACAACGTCAAATAAACAACAACAACAACGTCAAATAAACAACAACAAAAACAACGTCAACAACAACAACAACGTCAAATAAATAGCAACAACAACAACAACAACGTCAACAACAACGTCAAATAAACAACAACAACAACGTCAAATAAACAATAACAACAACAACAACAATGTCAAATAAACAACAACAACAACGTCAATTAAACAACAACAACAACAACAACATCAACAACAACAACAACGTCAAATAAACAACAACAATAACAACAACGTCAAATAAAAAACAACAACAACGTCAAATAAACAACAACAACAACAACAACGTCAAATAAACAACAACAACAACGTCAAATAAACAACAACAACAACAACAACAACAACAATAACAACAACAACAACAACAACATCAAATAAACAACGACAACGTCAATTAAACAACGACAATAACAACAACAACAACAATGTCAAATACAAAACAACAACAAGAACAACGTCAACAACAACAACAACAAGAACAACGTCAACAACAACAACATCGTCAAATAAACAACAACAACAACAACGTCAACAACAACAACAACAACGTCAAATAAACAACAACAACAACAACGTCAAATAAACAATAACAACAACAACAATGTCAAATAAACAACAACAACGTCAAATAAACAACAACAACAACAACGTCAACAACAACAACAACAACAACGTCAAATAAACAACAACAACAACAACAACAACGTCAAATAAACAACAACAACAACAACGTCAAATAAACAACAACAACAACGTCAAATAAACAACAATAACAACAACAACAATAACAACAACAATAACAACAACGTCAAATAAACAACAACAACAACGTCAAATAAACAATAACAACAACAACGTCAAATAAACAACAACAAAAACAACAACAACAAAAACGTCAAATAAACAACAACAACAACAATGTCAACCACAACAACTACGTCAAATAAACAACAACAACAATGTCAAATAAACAATAACAACAACAAAAATGTCAACAACAACAACGTCAAATAAACAACAACAACGTCAAATAAAGAACAACAACAACAACAACAACGTCAAATAAAGAACAACAACAACAACGTCAACAAGAACAACAATGTCAAATAAACAACAACAACAACAACAACGTCAAATAAACAACAACAACATCAACGTCAAATAAATAACAACAACAACAACGTCAACAACAACAACAACAACGTCAAATAAACAACAACAACAACAACTATGTCAACAACAACAACAATGTCAAATAAATAACAACAACAACGTCAACAACAACAACAACGTCAAATAAACAACAACAACAACGTCTAATAAACAACAACAACAACAACACAGTCAAATAAACAACAACAACAACAACGTCAAATAAACAACAACAACAACAACAACGTCAAATAAACAACAACAAAAACATCCTCAACAACAACAACAACGTCAAATAAACAACAACAACAACGTCAACAACAACGTCAAATAAACAACAACAACAACGTCAAATAAACAATAACAACAACAACAACATTGTCAAATAAACAACAACAACAACGTCAAATAAACAACAACAACAACAACGTCAACAACAACAACAACGTCAAATAAACAACAACAACAACAACAACGTCAAATAAAAAACAACAACAACGTCAAATAAACAACAACAACAACAACGTCAAATAAACAACAACAACAATAACGTCAAATAAACAACAACAACAACAACAATAACAACAACAACAACAACGTCAAATAAACAACAACAACGTCAAATACAAAACAACAACAAGAACAACGTCAACAACAACAACAACAAGAACAACGTCAACAACAACAACATCGTCAAATAAACAACAACAACAACAACGTCAACAACAACAACAACAACGTCAAATAAACAACAACAACAACAACAACAACGTCAAATAAACAATAACAACAACAACAATGTCAAATAAACAACAACAACGTCAAATAAACAACAACAACAACAACGTCAACAACAACAAAAACAACGTCAAATAAACAACAACAACAATAACAACGTCAAATAAACAACAACAACAACGTCAAATAGAGAACAACAAGAACAACGTCAACAACAACAACATCGTCAAATAAACTACAACAACAACAACGTCAACAACAACAACAACGTCAAATAAACAACAAAAACAACAACAACGTCAAATAAACAATAACAACAACAACAATGTCAAATAAACGACAACAACGTCAAATAAACAACAACAACAACAACGTCAATAACAACAACAACGTCAAATAAAAAACAACAACAACAACAACGTCAAATAAACAACAACAACAACAACAACAACGTCAAATAAACAATAACAACAACAACGTCAAATAAACAACAATAACAACAACAACAACAACAACATCAAATAAACAACAACAACAACAACAACAACGTCAAATAAACAATAACAACAACAACGTCAAATAAACAACAACAAAAACAACAACAACAAAAACATCAAATAAACAACAACAACAACAACAACAACGTCAACAACAACAACTACGTCAAATAAACAACAACAACGTCAAATAAACAATAACAACAACAAAAATGTCAACAACAACAACGTCAAATAAACAACAACAACGTCAAATAAAGAACAACAACAACAACAACAACAACGTCAAATAAACAACAGCAACGTCAACAACAACAACAACAACAATGTCAAATAAACAACAACAACAACAACGTCAACAACAACAACAACAACGTCAAATAAACAACAACAACAACGTCAAATAAACAACAACATCAACAACAACAACAACAACGTCAAATAAACAACAACAACAATGTCAAATAAACAACAACGTCAACAACAACAACGTGAAATAAACAACAATAACTATGTCAACAACAACAACATCAAATAAACAACAACAACAACGTCAACAACAACAACAACGTCAAATAAACAACAACAACAATAACAACGTCAAATAAACAACAACAACAACAACAACAACCTCAACAACAACAACAACAACAACGTCAAATAAACATTAACAACAACAACTATGTCAACAACAACAAAAACGTCAAATAAATAACAAAAACAACAACAACGTCAACAACAACAACAACGTCAAATAAACAACAACAACAGCAATACCGTCAAATAAACAACAACAACAACGTCAAAACAACAACAACAACAACAACAACAACAACAACGTCCACAACAACAACAATGTCAAAAAAACAACAACAACAACAACGTCAAATAAACAACAACAACAACAACAACGTCAACAAGAACAACAACAACGTCAAATAAACAACAACAACAACAACAACAACAACGTCAACAAGAACAACAACAACGTCAAATAAACAACAACAACAACGTCAAATAAACAACAACGTCACCAACAACAACAACGTGAAATAAACCACAACAACCATGTCAACAATAACAACATCAAATAAACAACAACAACAACGTCAACAACAACAACAACGTCAACAACAACAACTACGTCAAATAAACAACAACAACAACGTCAAATAAACAATAACAACAACAACAACGTCAACAACAACAACGTCAAATAAACAACAACAACAACGTCAAATAAACAACAACAACGTCAAATAAACAACAACAACAACAATAACAACGTGATATAAACAACAACAACGTCAACAACAACAACAACAACAATGTCAAATAAACAACAACAACAACAACAACGTCAAATAAACAACAACAACAACGTCAAATAAATAACAACAACAATAATAATGTCAAATAAACAACAACAACAACAACAATAACAACAACAACAACAACGTCAAATAAACAACAACAACAACAACATCAACATCAACAACAACAAAAACGTCAAATAAACAACAACAACAACAACAACAACGTCAACAATAACAACTACGTCAAATAAACAACAACAACAACGTCAAATAAACAACAACAACAACAATGTCACCCACAACAACGTCAAATAAATAACAACAACAACGTCAAATAAACAACAACAACACCGTCAACAACAACAACAATGTCAAATAAACAACAACAACAACGTCAAATAAATAACAACAACAACGTCAACAACAACAACAACGTCAAATAAACAACAACAACAACAACGTCAACAACAACAACAACGTGAAATAATCAACAACAACTATGTCAACAACAACAACAACGACAACAATAACAACAACATCAAATAAACAACAACAACAATAACAACGTCAAATAAACAACAACAACAACAACAACACCGTCAAATAAACAACAACAACAACAACGTCAAATAAACAACAACAACAACAACGTCAAATAAACAACAACAACAACAACGTCAAATAAATAACAACAACAACAACGTCAACAACAACAACAACGTCAAATAAACAACAACAACAACAACAACTATGTCAACAACAACAACAATGTCAAATAAATAACAACAACAATGTCAACAACAACAACAACGTCAAATAAACAACAACAACAACAACACAGTCAAATAAACAACAACAACAACAACGTCAAATAAACAACAACAACAACAACAACGTCAAATAAACAACAACAAAAACAACGTCAACAATAACAACAACGTCAAATAAACAGCACCAACAACAACAACAACGTCAACAACAACGTCAAATAAACAACAACAACAACGTCAAATAAACAATAACAACAACAACAACAATGTCAAATAAACAACAACAACAACGTCAAATAAACAACAACAACAACAACAACAACGTCAACAACAACAACAACGTCAAATAAACAACAACAACAACAACAACGTCAAATAAAAAACAACAACAACGTCAAATAAACAACAACAACAACAACGTCAAATAAACAACAACAACAACGCCAAATAAACAACAACAACAACAACAACAATAACAACAACAACAACGTCAAATAAACAACGACAACGTCAATTAAACAACGACAATAACAACAACAACAACAATGTCAAATACAAAACAACAACAAGAACAACGTCAACAGCAACAACAAGAACAACGTCAACAACAACAACATCGTCAAATAAACAACAACAACAACAACGTCAACAACAACAACAACGTCAAATAAACAACAACAACAACAACGTCAAATAAACAACAACAACAACAACGTCAAACAAATAACAACAACAACAACGTCAACAACAACAACAACATCAAATAAACAACAACAACAACAACTATGTCAACAACAACAACAATGTCAACTAAATAACAACAACAACGTCAACAACAACAACAACGTCAAATAAACAACAACAACAACAACGTCAAATAAACAACAACAACAACACAGTCAAATAAACAACCACAACAACAACAACGTCAAATAAACAACAACAACAACAACGTCAAATAAACAACAACAAAAACAACGTCAACAACAACAACAACGTCAAATAAACAGCAACAACAACAACAACAACGTCAACAACAACGTCAAATAAACAACAACAACAACGTCAAATAAACAATAACAACAACAACAACAATGTCAAATAAACAACAACAACAACGTCAAATAAACAACAACAACAACAACAACGTCAACAACAACAACAACGTCAAATAAACAACAACAACAACAACAACGTCAAATAAAAAACAACAACAACGTCAAATAAACAACAACAACAACAACGTCAAATAAACAACAACAACAACGTCAAATAAACAACAACAACAACAACAATAACAACAACAACAACAACGTCAAATAAACAACGACAACGTCAATTAAAAAACGACAATAACAACAACAAGAACAATGTCAAATACAAAACAACAACAAGAACAACGTCAATAACAACAACAACAAGAACAACGTCAACAACAACAACATCGTCAAATAAACAACAACAACAACGTCAACAACAACAACAACGTCAAATAAACAACAACAACAACAACGTCAAATAAACAATAACAACAACAACAATGTCAAATAAACAACAACAACGTCAAATAAACAACAACAACAACGTCAACAACAACAACAACAACAACAACGTCAAATAAACAACAACAACAACAACAACAACGTCAAATAAACAACAACAACAACAACGTCAAATAAACAACAACAACAACGTCAAATAAACAACAATAACAACAACAACAATAACAACAACAACAATAACAACAACGTCAAATAATCAACAATAACAACGTCAAATAAACAATAACAACAACAACGTCAAATAAACAACAACAAAAACAACAACAACAAAAACGTCAAATAAACAACAACAACAACAATGTCAACCACAACAACTACGTCAAATAAACAACAACAACAATGTCAAATAAACAATAACAACAACAAAAATGTCAACAACAACAACGTCAAATAAAGAACAACAACGTCAAATAAAGAACAACAACAACAACAACGTCAAATAAACAATAACAACAACAACGTCAACAAGAACAACAATGTCAAATAAACAACAACAACAACAACAACAACGTCAAATAAACAACAACAACATCAACGTCAAATAAATAACAACAACAACAACGTCAACAACAACAACAACAACGTCAAATAAACAACAACAACAACAACTATGTCAACAACAACAACAATGTCAAATAAATAACAACAACAACGTCAACAACAACAACAACGTCAAATAAACAACAACAACAACAACGTCAAATAAACAACAACAACAACAACACAGTCAAATAAACAACAACAACAACAACGTCAAATAAACAACAACAACAACAACAACGTCAAATAAACAACAACAAAAACAACGTCAACAACAACAACAACGTCAAATAAACAACAACAACAACAACAACGTCAAATAAACAACAACAAAAACAACGTCAACAACAACAACAACGTCAAATAAACAACAACAACAACGTCAACAACAACGTCAAATAAACAACAACAACAACAACGTCAAATAAACAATAACAACAACAACAACATTGTCAAATAAACAACAACAACAACGTCAAATAAACAACAACAACAACAACGTCAACAACAACAACAACGTCAAATAAACAACAACAACAACAACGTCAAATAAACAACAACAACAACAACGTCAAATAAATAACAACAACAACAACGTCAACAACAACAACAACGTCAAATAAACAACAACAACAACAACTATGTCAACAACAACAACAATGTCAACTAAATAACAACAACAACGTCAACAACAACAACAACGTCAAATAAACAACAACAACAACAACGTCAAATAAACAACAACAACAACACAGTCAAATAAACAACCACAACAACAACAACGTCAAATAAACAACAACAACAACAACGTCAAATAAACAACAACAAAAACAACGTCAACAACAACAACAACGTCAAATAAACAGCAACAACAACAACAACAACGTCAACAACAACGTCAAATAAACAACAACAACAACGTCAAATAAACAATAACAACAACAACAACAATGTCAAATAAACAACAACAACAACGTCAAATAAACAACAACAACAACAACAACAACGTCAACAACAACAACAACGTCAAATAAACAACAACAACAACAACAACGTCAAATAAAAAACAACAACAACGTCAAATAAACAACAACAACAACAACGTCAAATAAACAACAACAACAACGTCAAATAAACAACAACAACAACAACAATAACAACAACAACAACAACGTCAAATAAACAACGACAACGTCAATTAAAAAACGACAATAACAACAACAAGAACAATGTCAAATACAAAACAACAACAAGAACAACGTCAACAACAACAACAACAAGAACAACGTCAACAACAACAACATCGTCAAATAAACAACAACAACAACGTCAACAACAACAACAACAACGTCAAATAAACAACAACAACAACAACGTCAAATAAATAATAACAACAACAACAATGTTAAATAAACAACAACAACGTCAAATAAACAACAACAACAACGTCAACAACAACAACAACAACAACAACAACGTCAAATAAACAACAACAACAACAACAACAACGTCAAATAAACAACAACAACAACAACAACGTCAAATAAACAACAACAACAACGTCAAATAAACAACAATAACAACAACAACAATAACAACAACAACAATAACAACAACGTCAAATAATTAACAATAACAACGTCAAATAAACAATAACAACAACAACGTCAAATAAACAACAACAAAAACAACAACAACAAAAACGTCAAATAAACAACAACAACAACAATGTCAACCACAACAACTACGTCAAATAAACAACAACAACAATGTCAAATAAACAATAACAACAACAAAAATGTCAACAACAACAACGTCAAATAAAGAACAACAACGTCAAATAAAGAACAACAACAACAACAACAACGTCAAATAAACAATAACAACAACAACGTCAACAAGAACAACAATGTCAAATAAACAACAACAACAACAACAACGTCAAATAAACAACAACAACATCAACGTCAAATAAATAACAACAACAACAACGTCAACAACAACAACAATAACGTCAAATAAACAACAACAACAACAACTATGTCAACAACAACAACAATGTCAAATAAATAACAACAACAACGTCAACAACAACAACAACGTCAAATAAACAACAACAACAACAACGTCAAATAAACAACAACAACAACAACACAGTCAAATAAACAACAACAACAACAACGTCAAATAAACAACAACAACAACAACGTCAAATAAACAACAACAAAAACAACGTCAACAACAACAACAACGTCAAATAAACAACAACAACAACGTCAACAACAACGTCAAATAAACAACAACAACAACGTCAAATAAACAATAACAACAACAACAACATTGTCAAATAAACAACAACAACAACAACGTCAAATAAACAACAACAACAACAACGTCAACAACAACAACAACGTCAAATAAACAACAACAACAACAACAACGTCAAATAAAAAACAACAACAACGTCAAATAAACAACAACAACAATAACGTCAAATAAACAACAACAACAACAACAATAACAATAACAACAACAACGTCAAATAAACAACGACAACGTCAATTAAACAACGACAACGTCAACAACAACAACAACAAGAACAACGTCAACAACAACAACATCGTCAAATAAACAACAACAACAACAACGTCAACAACAACAACAACGTCAAATAAACAACAACAACAACAACAACAACGTCAAATAAACAATAACAACAACAACAATGTCAAATAAACAACAACAACGTCAAATAAACAACAACAACAACAACGTCAACAACAACAAAAACAACGTCAAATAAACAACAACAACAACAACAACGTCAAATAAACAACAACAACAACGTCAAATAAAGAACAACAAGAACAACGTCAACAACAACAACATCGTCAAATAAACTACAACAACAACAACGTCAACAACAACAACAACAACGTCAAATAAACAACAAAAACAACAACAACGTCAAATAAACAATAACAACAACAACAATGTCAAATAAACGACAACAACGTCAAATAAACAACAACAACAACAACGTCAACAACAACAACAACGTCAAATAAAAAACAACAACAACAACAACGTCAAATAAACAACAACAACAACAACAACGTCAAATAAACAATAACAACAACAACGTCAAATAAACAACAATAACAACAACAACAACAACAACATCAAATAAACAACAACAACAACAACAACAACAACGTCAAATAAACAATAACAACAACAACGTCAAATAAACAACAACAAAAACAACAACAACAAAAACGTCAAATAAACAACAACAACAACGCCAACAACAACAACTACGTCAAATAAACAACAACAACGTCAAATAAACAATAACAACAACAAAAATGTCAACAACAACAACGTCAAATAAACAACAACAACGTCAAATAAAGAACAACAACAACAACAACAACGTCAAATAAACAACAACAACGTCAACAACAACAACAACAACAATGTCAAATAAACAACAACAACAACACCGTCAACAACAACAACAACAATGTCAAATAAACAACAACAACAATGTCAAATAAACAACAACAACAACGTCAACAACAACAACAACAACGTCAAATAAACAACAACAACAACAACGTCAAATAAACAATAACAACAACAACAATGTCAAATAAACAACAACAACGTCAAATAAACAACAACAACAACAACGTCAAATAAACCATAACAACAACAACAACAATGTCAAATAAACAACAATACTAAAACAACGTCAAATAAACAACAACAACAACAACAACAACGTCAACAACAACAACAACAACAATGTCAAATAAACAACAACAACAACAACGTCAACAACAACAACAACAATGTCAAATAAATAACAACAACAACGTCAAATAAACAACAGCAACACCGTCAACAACAACAACAATGTCAAATAAACAACAACAACAACATCAAATAAATAACAACAACAACGTCAACAACAACAACAACGTCAAATAAACAACAACAACAACAACGTCAACAACAACAACAACGTGAAATAATCAACAACAACTATGTCAACAACAACAACAACGACAACAATAACAACAACATCAAATAAACAACAACAACAATAACAACGTCAAATAAACAACAACAACAACAACAACAACAACAACAACGTCAAATAAATAACAACAACAACAACGTCAACAACAACAACAACGTCAAATAAACAACAACAACAACAACTATGTCAACAACAACAACAATGTCAAATAAATAACAACAACAACGTCAACAACAACAACAACGTCAAATAAACAACAACAACAACAACACAGTCAAATAAACAACAACAACAACAACGTCAAATAAACAACAACAACAACAACAACGTCAAATAAACAACAACAAAAACAACGTCAACAACAACAACAACGTCAAATAAACAGCAACAACAACAACAACAACGTCAACAACAACGTCAAATAAACAACAACAACAACGTCAAATAAACAATAACAACAACAACAACAATGTCAAATAAACAACAACAACAACGTCAAATAAACAACAACAACAACAACAACAACGTCAACAACAACAACAACGTCAAATAAACAACAACAACAACAACAACGTCAAATAAAAAACAACAACAACGTCAAATAAACAACAACAACAACAACGTCAAATAAACAACAACAACAACGTCAAATAAACAACAACAACAACAACAATAACAACAACAACAACGTCAAATAAACAACGACAACGTCAATTTAACAACGACAATAACAACAACAACAACAATGTCAAATACAAAACAACAACAAGAACAACGTCAACAACAACAACAACAAGAACAACGTCAACAACAACAACATCGTCAAATAAACAACAACAACAACAACGTCAACAACAACAACAACGTCAAATAAACAACAACAACAACAACGTCAAATAAACAACAACAACAACAACGTCAAATAAATAACAACAACAACAACGTCAACAACAACAACAACGTCAAATAAACAACAACAACAACAACTATGTCAACAACAACAACAATGTCAAATAAATAACAACAACAACGTCAACAACAACAACAACGTCAAATAAACAACAACAACAACAACGTCAAATAAACAACAACAACAACAACACAGTCAAATAAACAACAACAACAACAACGTCAAATAAACAACAACAACAACAACGTCAAATAAACAACAACAAAAACAACGTCAACAACAACAACAACGTCAAATAAACAACAACAACAACGTCAACAACAACGTCAAATAAACAACAACAACAACGTCAAATAAACAATAACAACAACAACAACATTGTCAAATAAACAACAACAACAACAACGTCAAATAAACAACAACAACAACAACGTCAACAACAACAACAACGTCAAATAAACAACAACAACAACAACAACGTCAAATAAAAAACAACAACAACGTCAAATAAACAACAACAACAACAACAACGTCAAATAAACAACAACAACAATAACGTCAAATAAACAACAACAACAACAACAATAACAATAACAACAACAACGTCAAATAAACAACGACAACGTCAATTAAACAACGACAACGTCAACAACAACAACAACAAGAACAACGTCAACAACAACAACATCGTCAAATAAACAACAACAACAACAACGTCAACAACAACAACAACGTCAAATAAACAACAACAACAACAACAACAACGTCAAATAAACAATAACAACAACAACAATGTCAAATAAACAACAACAACGTCAAATAAACAACAACAACAACAACGTCAACAACAACAAAAACAACGTCAAATAAACAACAACAACAACAACAACGTCAAATAAACAACAACAACAACGTCAAATAAAGAACAACAAGAACAACGTCAACAACAACAACATCGTCAAATAAACTACAACAACAACAACGTCAACAACAACAACAACAACGTCAAATAAACAACAAAAACAACAACAACGTCAAATAAACAATAACAACAACAACAATGTCAAATAAACGACAACAACGTCAAATAAACAACAACAACAACAACGTCAACAACAACAACGTCAAATAAAAAACAACAACAACAACAACGTCAAATAAACAACAACAACAACAACAACGTCAAATAAACAATAACAACAACAACGTCAAATAAACAACAATAACAACAACAACAACAACAACATCAAATAAACAACAACAACAACAACAACAACAACGTCAAATAAACAATAACAACAACAACGTCAAATAAACAACAACAAAAACAACAACAACAAAAACGTCAAATAAACAACAACAACAACGCCAACAACAACAACTACGTCAAATAAACAACAACAACGTCAAATAAACAATAACAACAACAAAAATGTCAACAACAACAACGTCAAATAAACAACAACAACGTCAAATAAAGAACAACAACAACAACAACAACGTCAAATAAACAACAACAACGTCAACAACAACAACAACAACAATGTCAAATAAACAACAACAACAACACCGTCAACAACAACAACAACAATGTCAAATAAACAACAACAACAATGTCAAATAAACAACAACAACAACGTCAACAACAACAACAACAACGTCAAATAAACAACAACAACAACAACGTCAAATAAACAATAACAACAACAACAATGTCAAATAAACAACAACAACGTCAAATAAACAACAACAACAACAACGTCAAATAAACCATAACAACAACAACAACAATGTCAAATAAACAACAATACTAAAACAACGTCAAATAAACAACAACAACAACAACAACAACGTCAACAACAACAACAACAACAATGTCAAATAAACAACAACAACAACAACGTCAACAACAACAACAACAATGTCAAATAAATAACAACAACAACGTCAAATAAACAACAGCAACACCGTCAACAACAACAACAATGTCAAATAAACAACAACAACAACATCAAATAAATAACAACAACAACGTCAACAACAACAACAACGTCAAATAAACAACAACAACAACAACGTCAACAACAACAACAACGTGAAATAATCAACAACAACTATGTCAACAACAACAACAACGACAACAATAACAACAACATCAAATAAACAACAACAACAATAACAACGTCAAATAAACAACAACAACAACAACAACAACAACAACGTCAAATAAATAACAACAACAACAACGTCAACAACAACAACAACGTCAAATAAACAACAACAACAACAACTATGTCAACAACAACAACAATGTCAAATAAATAACAACAACAACGTCAACAACAACAACAACGTCAAATAAACAACAACAACAACAACACAGTCAAATAAACAACAACAACAACAACGTCAAATAAACAACAACAACAACAACAACGTCAAATAAACAACAACAAAAACAACGTCAACAACAACAACAACGTCAAATAAACAGCAACAACAACAACAACAACGTCAACAACAACGTCAAATAAACAACAACAACAACGTCAAATAAACAATAACAACAACAACAACAATGTCAAATAAACAACAACAACAACGTCAAATAAACAACAACAACAACAACAACAACGTCAACAACAACAACAACGTCAAATAAACAACAACAACAACAACAACGTCAAATAAAAAACAACAACAACGTCAAATAAACAACAACAACAACAACGTCAAATAAACAACAACAACAACGTCAAATAAACAACAACAACAACAACAATAACAACAACAACAACGTCAAATAAACAACGACAACGTCAATTTAACAACGACAATAACAACAACAACAACAATGTCAAATACAAAACAACAACAAGAACAACGTCAACAACAACAACAACAAGAACAACGTCAACAACAACAACATCGTCAAATAAACAACAACAACAACAACGTCAACAACAACAACAACGTCAAATAAACAACAACAACAACAACGTCAAATAAACAACAACAACAACAACGTCAAATAAATAACAACAACAACAACGTCAACAACAACAACAACGTCAAATAAACAACAACAACAACAACTATGTCAACAACAACAACAATGTCAAATAAATAACAACAACAACGTCAACAACAACAACAACGTCAAATAAACATCAACAACAACGTCAAATAAACAACAACAACAACACAGTCAAATAAACAACAACAACAACAACGTCAAATAAACAACAACAACAACAACGTCAAATAAACAACAACAAAAACAACGTCAACAACAACAACAACGTCAAATAAATAGCAACAACAACAACAACAACGTCAACAACAACGTCAAATAAACAACAACAACAACGTCAAATAAACAATAACAACAACAACAACAATGTCAAATAAACAACAACAACAACGTCAATTAAACAACAACAACAACAACAACGTCAACAACAACAACAACGTCAAATAAACAACAACAACAACAACAACGTCAAATAAAAAACAACAACAACGTCAAATAAACAACAACAACAACAACGTCAAATAAACAACAACAACAACGTCAAATAAACAACAACAACAACAACAACAACAATAACAACAACAACAACAACATCAAATAAACAACGACAACGTCAATTAAACAACGACAATAACAACAACAACAACAGTGTCAAATACAAAACAACAACAAGAACAACGTCAACAACAACAACAACAAGAACAACGTCAACAACAACAACATCGTCAAATAAACAACAACAACAACAACGTCAACAACAACAACAACAACGTCAAATAAACAACAACAACAACAACGTCAAATAAACAATAACAACAACAACAATGTCAAATAAACAACAACAACGTCAAATAAACAACAACAACAACAACGTCAACAACAACAACAACAACGTCAAATAAACAACAACAACAACAACAACGTCAAATAAACAACAACAACAACAACGTCAAATAAACAACAACAACAACGTCAAATAAACAACAATAACAACAACAACAATAACAACAACAATAACAACAACGTCAAATAAACAACAACAACAACGTCAAATAAACAATAACAACAACAACGTCAAATAAACAACAACAAAAACAACAACAACAAAAACGTCAAATAAACAACAACAACAACAACAATGTCAACCACAACAACTACGTCAAATAAACAACAACAACAATGTCAAATAAACAATAACAACAACAAAAATGTCAACAACAACAACGTCAAATAAACAACAACAACGTCAAATAAAGAACAACAACAACAACAACAACGTCAAATAAACAACAACAACAACAACGTCAACAAGAACAACAATGTCAAATAAACAACAACAACAACAACAACGTCAAATAAACAACAACAACATCAACGTCAAATAAATAACAACAACAACAACGTCAACAACAACAACAACAACGTCAAATAAACAACAACAACAACAACTATGTCAACAACAACAACAATGTCAAATAAATAACAACAACAACGTCAACAACAACAACAACGTCAAATAAACAACAACAACAACGTCAAATAAACAACAACAACAACAACACAGTCAAATAAACAACAACAACAACAACGTCAAATAAACAACAACAACAACAACAACGTCAAATAAACAACAACAAAAACATCCTCAACAACAACAACAACGTCAAATAAACAACAACAACAACGTCAACAACAACGTCAAATAAACAACAACAACAACGTCAAATAAACAATAACAACAACAACAACATTGTCAAATAAACAACAACAACAACGTCAAATAAACAACAACGACAACAACGTCAACAACAACAACAACGTCAAATAAACAACAACAACAACAACAACAACGTCAAATAAAAAACAACAACAACGTCAAATAAACAACAACAACAACGTCAAATAAACAACAACAACAATAACGTCAAATAAACACAACAACAACAACAATAACAACAACAACAACAACGTCAAATAAACAACAACAACGTCAAATACAAAACAACAACAAGAACAACGTCAACAACAACAACAACAAGAACAACGTCAACAACAACAACATCGTCAAATAAACAACAACAACAACAACGTCAACAACAACAACAACAACGTCAAATAAACAACAACAACAACAACAACGTCAAATAAACAATAACAACAACAACAATGTCAAATAAACAACAACAACGTCAAATAAACAACAACAACAACAACGTCAACAACAACAAAAACAACGTCAAATAAACAACAACAACAACAACAACGTCAAATAAACAACAACAACAACGTCAAATAGAGAACAACAAGAACAACGTCAACAACAACAACATCGTCAAATAAACAACAACAACAACAACGTCAATAACAACAACAACGTCAAATAAAAAACAACAACAACAAATAAACAACAATAACAACAACAACAACAACAACAACATCAAATAAACAACAACAACAACAACAACAACGTCAAATAAACAATAACAACAACAACGTCAAATAAACAACAACAAAAACAACAACAACAAAAACGTTAAATAAACAACAACAACAACAACGTTAACAACAACAACTACGTCAAATAAACAACAACAACGTCAAATAAACAATAACAACAACAAAAATGTCAACAACAACAACGTCAAATAAACAACAACAACGTCAAATAAAGAACAACAACAACAACAACAACGTCAAATAAACAACAACAACGTCAACAACAACAACAACAACAATGTCAAATAAACAACAACAACAACACCGTCAACAACAACAACAACAATGTCAAATAAACAACAACAACAATGTCAAATAAACAACAACAACAACGTCAACAACAACAACAACAACGTCAAATAAACAACAACAACAACGTCAAATAAATAACAACATCAACAACAACAACAACAACGTCAAATAAACAACAACAACAATGTCAAATAAACAACAACGTCAACAACAACAACGTGAAATAAACAACAATAACTATGTCAACAACAACAACATCAAATAAACAACAACAACAACGTCAACAACAACAACAACGTCAAATAAACAACAACAACAATAACAACGTCAAATAAACAACAACAACAACAACAACAACCTCAACAACAACAACAACAACGTCAAATAAACATTAACAACAACAACTATGTCAACAACAACAAAAACGTCAAATAAACAACAAAAACAACAACAACGTCAACAACAATAACAACGTCAAATAAACAACAACAACAGCAATACCGTCAAATAAACAACAACAACAACGTCAAAACAACAACAACAACAACAACAACAACAACGTCCACAACAACAACAATGTCAAAAAAACAACAACAACAACAACGTCAAATAAACAACAACAACAACAACAACGTCAACAAGAACAACAACAACGTCAAATAAACAACAACAACAACAACAACAACAACGTCAACAAGAACAACAACAACGTCAAATAAACAACAACAACAATGTCAAATAAACAACAACGTCACCAACAACAACAACGTGAAATAAACCCCAACAACCATGTCAACAATAACAACATCAAATAAACAACAACAACAACGTCAACAACAACAACAACGTCAACAACAACAACTACGTCAAATAAACAACAACAACAACGTCAAATAAACAATAACAACAACAACAACGTCAACAACAACAACGTCAAATAAACAACAACAACAACGTCAAATAAACAACAACAACGTCAAATAAACAACAACAACAACAATAACAACGTGATATAAACAACAACAACGTCAACAACAACAACAACAACAATGTCAAATAAACAACAACAACAACAACAACAACGTCAAATAAACAACAACAACAACGTCAAATAAATAACAACAACAATAATAATGTCAAATAAACAACAACAACAACAACAATAACAACAACAACAACGTCAAATAAACAACAACAACAACAACATCAACATCAACAACAACAAAAATGTCAAATAAACAACAACAACAACAACAACAACGTCAACAATAACAACTACGTCAGATAAACAACAACAACAACGTCAAATAAACAACAACAACAACAATGTCACCCACAACAACGTCAAATAAATAACAACAACAATATCAAATAAACAACAATACTAAAACAACGTCAAATAAACAAAAACAAAAACAACAACGTCAACAACAACAACAACAACAATGTCAAATAAACAACAACAACAACAACGTCAACAACAACAACAACAATGTCAAATAAATAACAACAACAACGTCAAATAAACAACAACAACACCGTCAACAACAACAACAATGTCAAATAAACAACAACAATAACGTCAAATAAATAACAACAAAAACGTCAACAACAACAACAACGTCAAATAAACAACAACAACAACAACAACAACAACGTCAAATAAACAACAACGTCAACAACAACAACGTGAAATAATCAACAACAACTATGTCAACAACAACAACAACATCAAATAAACAACAACAACAACAACAACGTCAACAATAACAACAACGTCAAATAAACAACAACAACAATAACAACGTCAATTAAACAACAACAACACCGTCAAATAAACAACAACAACAACACCGTCAACAACAACAACAACAATGTCAAATAAACAACAACAACAATGTCAAATAAACAACAACAACAACGTCAACAACAACAACAACAACGTCAAATAAACAACAACAACAACAACGTCAAATAAACAATAACAACAACAACAATGTCAAATAAACAACAACAACGTCAAATAAACAACAACAACAACAACGTCAAATAAACCATAACAACAACAACAACAATGTCAAATAAACAACAATACTAAAACAACGTCAAATAAACAACAACAACAACAACAACGTCAACAACAACAACAACAACAATGTCAAATAAACAACAACAACAACAACGTCAACAACAACAACAACAATGTCAAATAAATAACAACAACGTCAAATAAACAACAACAACACCGTCAACAACAACAACAATGTCAAATAAACAACAACAACAACATCAAATAAATAACAACAACAACGTCAACAACAACAACAACGTCAAATAAACAACAACAACAACAACGTCAACAACAACAACAACGTGAAATAATCAACAACAACTATGTCAACAACAACAACAACGACAACAATAACAACAACATCAAATAAACAACAACAACAATAACAATGTCAAATAAACAACAACAACAACAACAACAACGTCAAATAAATAACAACAACAACAACGTCAACAACAACAACAACGTCAAATAAACAACAACAACAACAACTATGTCAACAACAACAACAATGTCAAATAAATAACAACAACAACGTCAACAACAACAACAACGTCAAATAAACAACAACAACAACAACACAGTCAAATAAACAACAACAACAACAACGTCAAATAAACAACAACAACAACAACAACGTCAAATAAACAACAACAAAAACAACGTCAACAACAACAACAACGTCAAATAAACAGCAACAACAACAACAACAACGTCAACAACAACGTCAAATAAACAACAACAACAACGTCAAATAAACAATAACAACAACAACAACAATGTCAAATAAACAACAACAACAACGTCAAATAAACAACAACAACAACAACAACAACGTCAACAACAACAACAACGTCAAATAAACAACAACAACAACAACAACGTCAAATAAAAAACAACAACAACGTCAAATAAACAACAACAACAACAACGTCAAATAAACAACAACAACAACAACGTCAAATAAACAACAACAACAACAACAACAATAACAACAACAACAACGTCAAATAAACAACGACAACGTCAATTTAACAACGACAATAACAACAACAACAACAATGTCAAATACAAAACAACAACAAGAACAACGTCAACAACAACAACAACAAGAACAACGTCAACAACAACAACATCGTCAAATAAACAACAACAACAACAACGTCAACAACAACAACAACGTCAAATAAACAACAACAACAACAACGTCAAATAAACAACAACAACAACAACGTCAAATAAATAACAACAACAACAACGTCAACAACAACAACAACGTCAAATAAACAACAACAACAACAACTATGTCAACAACAACAACAATGTCAAATAAATAACAACAACAACGTCAACAACAACAACAACGTCAAATAAACAACAACAACAACGTCAAATAAACAACAACAACAACACAGTCAAATAAACAACAACAACAACAACGTCAAATAAACAACAACAACAACAACGTCAAATAAACAACAACAAAAACAACGTCAACAACAACAACAACGTCAAATAAATAGCAACAACAACAACAACAACGTCAACAACAACGTCAAATAAACAACAACAACAACGTCAAATAAACAATAACAACAACAACAACAATGTCAAATAAACAACAACAACAACGTCAATTAAACAACAACAACAACAACAACATCAACAACAACAACAACGTCAAATAAACAACAACAATAACAACAACGTCAAATAAAAAACAACAACAACGTCAAATAAACAACAACAACAACAACAACGTCAAATAAACAACAACAACAACGTCAAATAAACAACAACAACAACAACAACAACAACAATAACAACAACAACAACAACATCAAATAAACAACGACAACGTCAATTAAACAACGACAATAACAACAACAACAACAATGTCAAATACAAAACAACAACAAGAACAACGTCAACAACAACAACAACAAGAACAACGTCAACAACAACAACATCGTCAAATAAACAACAACAACAACAACGTCAACAACAACAACAACAACGTCAAATAAACAACAACAACAACAACGTCAAATAAACAATAACAACAACAACAATGTCAAATAAACAACAACAACGTCAAATAAACAACAACAACAACAACGTCAACAACAACAACAACAACAACGTCAAATAAACAACAACAACAACAACAACAACGTCAAATAAACAACAACAACAACAACGTCAAATAAACAACAACAACAACGTCAAATAAACAACAATAACAACAACAACAATAACAACAACAATAACAACAACGTCAAATAAACAACAACAACAACGTCAAATAAACAATAACAACAACAACGTCAAATAAACAACAACAAAAACAACAACAACAAAAACGTCAAATAAACAACAACAACAACAATGTCAACCACAACAACTACGTCAAATAAACAACAACAACAATGTCAAATAAACAATAACAACAACAAAAATGTCAACAACAACAACGTCAAATAAACAACAACAACGTCAAATAAAGAACAACAACAACAACAACAACGTCAAATAAAGAACAACAACAACAACGTCAACAAGAACAACAATGTCAAATAAACAACAACAACAACAACAACGTCAAATAAACAACAACAACATCAACGTCAAATAAATAACAACAACAACAACGTCAACAACAACAACAACAACGTCAAATAAACAACAACAACAACAACTATGTCAACAACAACAACAATGTCAAATAAATAACAACAACAACGTCAACAACAACAACAACGTCAAATAAACAACAACAACAACGTCTAATAAACAACAACAACAACAACACAGTCAAATAAACAACAACAACAACAACGTCAAATAAACAACAACAACAACAACAACGTCAAATAAACAACAACAAAAACATCCTCAACAACAACAACAACGTCAAATAAACAACAACAACAACGTCAACAACAACGTCAAATAAACAACAACAACAACGTCAAATAAACAATAACAACAACAACAACATTGTCAAATAAACAACAACAACAACGTCAAATAAACAACAACAACAACAACGTCAACAACAACAACAACGTCAAATAAACAACAACAACAACAACAACGTCAAATAAAAAACAACAACAACGTCAAATAAACAACAACAACAACAACGTCAAATAAACAACAACAACAATAACGTCAAATAAACAACAACAACAACAACAATAACAACAACAACAACAACGTCAAATAAACAACAACAACGTCAAATACAAAACAACAACAAGAACAACGTCAACAACAACAACAACAAGAACAACGTCAACAACAACAACATCGTCAAATAAACAACAACAACAACAACGTCAACAACAACAACAACAACGTCAAATAAACAACAACAACAACAACAACAACGTCAAATAAACAATAACAACAACAACAATGTCAAATAAACAACAACAACGTCAAATAAACAACAACAACAACAACGTCAACAACAACAAAAACAACGTCAAATAAACAACAACAACAATAACAACGTCAAATAAACAACAACAACAACGTCAAATAGAGAACAACAAGAACAACGTCAACAACAACAACATCGTCAAATAAACTACAACAACAACAACGTCAACAACAACAACAACGTCAAATAAACAACAAAAACAACAACAACGTCAAATAAACAATAACAACAACAACAATGTCAAATAAACGACAACAACGTCAAATAAACAACAACAACAACAACGTCAATAACAACAACAACGTCAAATAAAAAACAACAACAACAACAACGTCAAATAAACAACAACAACAACAACAACAACGTCAAATAAACAATAACAACAACAACGTCAAATAAACAACAATAACAACAACAACAACAACAACATCAAATAAACAACAACAACAACAACAACAACGTCAAATAAACAATAACAACAACAACGTCAAATAAACAACAACAAAAACAACAACAACAAAAACATCAAATAAACAACAACAACAACAACAACAACGTCAACAACAACAACTACGTCAAATAAACAACAACAACGTCAAATAAACAATAACAACAACAAAAATGTCAACAACAACAACGTCAAATAAACAACAACAACGTCAAATAAAGAACAACAACAACAACAACAACAACGTCAAATAAACAACAGCAACGTCAACAACAACAACAACAACAATGTCAAATAAACAACAACAACAACAACGTCAACAACAACAACAACAACGTCAAATAAACAACAACAACAACGTCAAATAAACAACAACATCAACAACAACAACAACAACGTCAAATAAACAACAACAACAATGTCAAATAAACAACAACGTCAACAACAACAACGTGAAATAAACAACAATAACTATGTCAACAACAACAACATCAAATAAACAACAACAACAACGTCAACAACAACAACAACGTCAAATAAACAACAACAACAATAACAACGTCAAATAAACAACAACAACAACAACAACAACCTCAACAACAACAACAACAACAACGTCAAATAAACATTAACAACAACAACTATGTCAACAACAACAAAAACGTCAAATAAATAACAAAAACAACAACAACGTCAACAACAACAACAACGTCAAATAAACAACAACAACAGCAATACCGTCAAATAAACAACAACAACAACGTCAAAACAACAACAACAACAACAACAACAACAACAACGTCCACAACAACAACAATGTCAAAAAAACAACAACAACAACAACGTCAAATAAACAACAACAACAACAACAACGTCAACAAGAACAACAACAACGTCAAATAAACAACAACAACAACAACAACAACAACGTCAACAAGAACAACAACAACGTCAAATAAACAACAACAACAACGTCAAATAAACAACAACGTCACCAACAACAACAACGTGAAATAAACCACAACAACCATGTCAACAATAACAACATCAAATAAACAACAACAACAACGTCAACAACAACAACAACGTCAACAACAACAACTACGTCAAATAAACAACAACAACAACGTCAAATAAACAATAACAACAACAACAACGTCAACAACAACAACGTCAAATAAACAACAACAACAACGTCAAATAAACAACAACAACGTCAAATAAACAACAACAACAACAATAACAACGTGATATAAACAACAACAACGTCAACAACAACAACAACAACAATGTCAAATAAACAACAACAACAACAACAACAACGTCAAATAAACAACAACAACAACGTCAAATAAATAACAACAACAATAATAATGTCAAATAAACAACAACAACAACAACAATAACAACAACAACAACAACGTCAAATAAACAACAACAACAACAACATCAACATCAACAACAACAAAAACGTCAAATAAACAACAACAACAACAACAACAACGTCAACAATAACAACTACGTCAAATAAACAACAACAACAACGTCAAATAAACAACAACAACAACAATGTCACCCACAACAACGTCAAATAAATAACAACAACAATATCAAATAAACAACAATACTAAAACAACGTCAAATAAACAAAAACAAAAACAACAACGTCAACAACAACAACAACAACAATGTCAAATAAACAACAACAACAACAACGTCAACAACAACAACAACAATGTCAAATAAATAACAACAACAACGTCAAATAAACAACAACAACACCGTCAACAACAACAACAATGTCAAATAAACAACAACAATAACGTCAAATAAATAACAACAACAACGTCAACAACAACAACAACGTCAAATAAACAACAACAACAACAACAACGTCAAATAAACAACAACGTCAACAACAACAACGTGAAATAATCAACAACAACTATGTCAACAACAACAACAACATCAAATAAACAACAACAACAACAACGTCAACAATAACAACAACGTCAAATAAACAACAACAACAATAACAACGTCAATTAAACAACAACAACACCGTCAAATAAACAACAACAACAACAACGTCAAATAAACAACAACAACAACAACGTCAAATAAACAACAACAACAACGTCAAATAAACAACAACAACAACAACAACAACGTCAACAACAACAACAACAACGTCAAATAAACAACAACAACAACTA
>OX451735.1:1194058668-1194063668 GCA_948472305.1 Vicia faba | reverse complement strand
ACAACGTCAAATAAATAACAACAACAATAACAATGTCAAATAAACAACAACAACAACAACAATAACAACAACAACAACGTCAAATAAACAACAACAACAACAACAACATCAACAACAACAAAAACGTCAAATAAACAACAACAACAACAACAACGTCAACAATAACAACTACGTCAAATAAACAACAACAACAACGTCAAATAAACAACAACAACAACGTCAAATAAACAACAACAACAACAATGTCACCCACAACAACGTCAAATAAATAACAACAACAATATCAAATAAACAACAATACTAAAACAACGTCAAATAAACAAAAACAAAAACAACAACGTCAACAACAACAACAACAATGTCAAATAAACAACAACAACAACAACAACGTCAACAACAACAACAACAATGTCAAATAAATAACAACAACAACGTCAAATAAACAACAACAACACCGTCAACAACAACAACAATGTCAAATAAACAACAACAACAACGTCAAATAAATAACAACAACAACGTCAACAACAACAAAAACGTCAAATAAACAACAACAACAACAACGTCAAATAAACAACAACGTCAACAACAACAACAACGTGAAATAATCAACAACAACTATGTCAACAACAACAACAACATCAAATAAACAACAACAACAACAACAACGTCAACAATAACAACAACGTCAAATAAACAACAACAACAATAACAACGTCAAATAAACAACAACAACACCGTCAAATAAACAACAACAACAACAACGTCAAATAAACAACAACAACAACAACGTCAAATAAACAACAACAACAACAACGTCAAATAAACAACAACAACAACAACGTCAACAACAACAACAACAACGTCAAATAAACAACAACAATAACTATGTCAACAACAACAACAACGTCAAATAAACAACAACAACAACGTCAACAACAACAACAACGTCAAATAAACAACAACAACAACAACGTCAAATAAACAACAACAACAACACCGTCAAATAAACAACAACAACAACAACGTCAAATAAACAACAACAACAACGTCAAATAAACAACAACAAAAACAACGTCAACAACAACAACAACGTCAAATAAACAACAACAAAAACAACAACAACGTCAACAACAACGTTAAATAAACAACAACAACAACGTCAAATAAACCATAACAACAACAACAACAATGTCAAATAAACAACAATACTAAAACAACGTCAAATAAACAACAACAACAACAACAACAACGTCAACAACAACAACAACAACAACAATGTCAAATAAACAACAACAACAACAACGTCAACAACAACAACAACAACAATGTCAAATAAATAACAACAACAACGTCAAATAAACAACAACAACACCGTCAACAACAACAACAATGTCAAATAAACAACAACAACAACGTCAAATAAATAACAACAACAACGTCAACTACAACAACAACGTCAAATAAACAACAACAACAACAACGTCAACAACAACAACAACGTGAAATAATCAACAACAACTATGTCAACAACAACAACATCAAATAAACAACAACAACAACAACGACAACAATAACAACAACATCAAATAAACAACAACAACAATAACAACGTCAAATAAACAACAACAACAACAACAACAACAACACCGTCAAATAAACAACAACAACAACAACAACGTCAAATAAACAACAACAACAACAACAACGTCAAATAAACAACAACAACAACAACAACGTCAAATAAATAACAACAACAACAACGTCAACAACAACAACGTCAAATAAACAACAACAACAACAACTATGTCAACAACAACAACAATGTCAAATAAATAACAACAACAACGTCAACAACAACAACAACGTCAAATAAACAACAACAACAACGTCAAATAAACAACAACAACAACACAGTCAAATAAACAACAACAACAACAACGTCAAATAAACAACAACAACAACAACGTCAAATAAACAACAACAAAAACAACGTCAACAACAACAACAACGTCAAATAAACAGCAACAACAACAACAACAACAACGTCAACAACAACGTCAAATAAACAACAACAACAACGTCAAATAAACAATAACAACAACAACAACAATGTCAAATAAACAACAACAACAACTCAAATAAACAACAACAACAACAACAACGTCAACAACAACAACAACGTCAAATAAACAACAACAACAACAACGCCAACAACAACAACAACAACAACGTCAAATAAACAACAACAACAACGTCAAATAAACAACAACAACAACAACGTCAAATAAACAACAACAACAACGTCAAATAAACAACAATAACAACAACAACAATAACAACAACAACAATAACAACAACGTCAAATAAACAACAACAACAACGTCAAATAAACAATAACAACAACAACGTCAAATAAACAACAACAAAAACAACAACAACAAAAACGTCAAATAAACAACAACAACAACAACAATGTCAACCACAACAACTACGTCAAATAAACAACAACAACAACGTCAAATAAACAATAACAACAACAAAAATGTCAACAACAACAACGTCAAATAAACAACAACAACGTCAAATAAAGAACAACAACAACAACAACGTCAAATAAACAACAACAACAACGTCAACAACAACAACAACAACAACAATGTCAAATAAATAACAACAACAACACCGTCAACAACAAGAACAACAATGTCAAATAAACAACAACAACAACAACGTCAAATAAATAACAACAACAACAACAACGTCAAATAAACAACAACAACAACAACGTCAAATAAACAACAACAACAACAACAACGTCAAATAAACAACAACAACAACAACAACGTCAAATAAATAACAACAACAACAACGTCAACAACAACAACGTCAAATAAACAACAACAACAACAACTATGTCAACAACAACAACAATGTCAAATAAATAACAACAACAACGTCAACAACAACAACAACGTCAAATAAACAACAACAACAACGTCAAATAAACAACAACAACAACACAGTCAAATAAACAACAACAACAACAACGTCAAATAAACAACAACAACAACAACGTCAAATAAACAACAACAAAAACAACGTCAACAACAACAACAACGTCAAATAAACAGCAACAACAACAACAACAACAACGTCAACAACAACGTCAAATAAACAACAACAACAACGTCAAATAAACAATAACAACAACAACAACAATGTCAAATAAACAACAACAACAACTCAAATAAACAACAACAACAACAACAACGTCAACAACAACAACAACGTCAAATAAACAACAACAACAACAACGCCAACAACAACAACAACAACAACAACGTCAAATAAACAACAACAACAACGTCAAATAAACAACAACAACAACAACGTCAAATAAACAACAACAACAACGTCAAATAAACAACAATAACAACAACAACAATAACAACAACAACAATAACAACAACGTCAAATAAACAACAACAACAACGTCAAATAAACAATAACAACAACAACGTCAAATAAACAACAACAAAAACAACAACAACAAAAACGTCAAATAAACAACAACAACAACAACAATGTCAACCACAACAACTACGTCAAATAAACAACAACAACAACGTCAAATAAACAATAACAACAACAAAAATGTCAACAACAACAACGTCAAATAAACAACAACAACGTCAAATAAAGAACAACAACAACAACAACGTCAAATAAACAACAACAACAACGTCAACAACAACAACAACAACAACAATGTCAAATAAATAACAACAACAACACCGTCAACAACAAGAACAACAATGTCAAATAAACAACAACAACAACAACGTCAAATAAATAACAACAACAACAACAACGTCAAATAAACAACAACAACAACAACAACGTCAAATAAACAACAACGTCAACAACAACAACGTCAAATAAACAACAACAACAACAACATCAAATAAACAATAACTTTAACAACAACAACAACGTGAAATAAACAACAACAACTATGCAAAAACAACAACATCAAATAAACAACAACAACAATGTCAACAACAACAACAAAGTCAAATAAACAACAACAACAATAACAACGTCAAATAAACAACAACAACAACAACACCGTAAAATAAACAACAACAACGTCAAATAAACAACAACCACAACAACAACAACAACGTCAAATAAACAACAACAACAACACCGTCAACAACAACAACAATGTCAAAAAACAACAACAACAACAACGTCAAATAAACAACAACAACAACAACAACGTCAACAAGAACAACAACAACGTCAAATAAACAACAACAACAACAACAACGTCAAATAAACAACAACATCAACAACAACAACAACAACGTGAAATAAACCACAACAACCATGTCAACAACAACAACATCAAATAAACAACAACAACAACGTCAACAACAACAACAACGTCAAATAAACAACAACAATAATAACAACGTCAAATAAACAACAACAACAACAACACCGTCAAATAAACAACAACAACGACAACAACAACATCAACAACAACAAAAATTTCAAATAAACAACAACAACAACAACGTCAACAACAACAACAACGTCAACAACAACAACTACGTCAAATAAACAACAACAACGTCAACAACAACAACATCAAATAAACAACAACAACAACGTCAAATAAACAACAACAACGTCAAATAAACAACAACAACAACAATAAGAACGTGATATAAACAACAACAACATCAACAATAACAACAACAATGTCAAATAAACAACAACAACAACGCCAAATAAACAACAACAACAACAACGTCAAATAAACAACAACAACAATAACGATATCAAATAAACAACAACAACAACAACAACAATAACAACAACAACGTCAAATAAACAACAACAACAACAACATCAACAACGTCAACAACAACAACTACGTCAAATAAACAACAACAACAACGTCAAATAAACAACAACAACAACAATGT
>OX451735.1:1194041168-1194053668 GCA_948472305.1 Vicia faba | reverse complement strand
CAACAACAACAACAACGTCAACAACAACAACAACAACAACGTCAAATAAACAACAACAACAACAACAACGTCAAATAAACAACAACAACAACAACGTCAAATAAACAACAACAACAACGTCAAATAAACAACAATAACAACAACAACAATAACAACAACGTCAAATAAACAACAACAACAACGTCAAATAAACAATAACAACAACAACGTCAAATAAACAACAACAAAAACAACAACAACAACAAAAACGTCAAATAAACAACAACAACAACAATGTCAACCACAACAACTACGTCAAATAAACAACAACAACAACGTCAAATAAACAATAACAACAACAAAAATGTCAACAACAACAACGTCAAATAAACAACAACAACGTCAAATAAAGAACAACAACAACAACAACAACGTCAAATAAACAACAACAACAACGTCAACAACAACAACAACAACAACAATGTCAAATAAACAACAACAACAACAACACCGTCAACAACAAGAACAACAATGTCAAATAAACAACAACAACAACGTCAAATAAATAACAACAACAACAACAACGTCAAATAAACAACAACAATAACAACAACGTCAAATAAACAACAACGTCAACAACAACAACGTCAAATGAACAACAACAACAACATCAAATAAACAATAACTTTAACAACAACAACAACGTGAAATAAACAACAACAACTATGTCAACAACAACAACATCAAATAAACAACAACAACAATGTCAACAACAACAACAAAGTCAAATAAACAACAACAATAATAACAACGTCAAATAAACAACAACAACAACAACACCGTAAAATAAACAACAACAACAACAACAACAACGTCAAATAAACAACAACCACAACAACAACAACAACGTCAAATAAACAACAACAACAACAACGTCAACAACAACAACAACGTCAACAACAACAACAACGTCATATAAACAACAACAACAACATCAAATAAACAACAACAACAACAATACCGTCAAATAAACAACAACAACGTCAAATAAACAACAATAACAACAACACCGTCAACAACAACAACAATGTCAAAAAAACAACAACAACAACAACGTCAAATAAACAACAACAACAACAACAACGTCAACAAGAACAACAACAACGTCAAATAAACAACAACAACAACAACAATGTCAAATAAACAACAACGTCAACAACAACAACAACAACGTGAAATAAACCACAACAACAATGTCAACAACAACAACATCAAATAAACAACAACAACAACAACGTCAACAACAACAACAACGTCAAATAAACAACAACAACAATAACAACCTCAAATAAACAACAACAACAACAACACTGTCAAATAAACAACAACAACGACAACAACAACATCAACAACAACAAAAATTTCAAATAAACAACAACAACAACAACGTCAACAACAACAACAACGTCAACAACAACAACTACGTCAAATAAACAACAACAACGTCAACAACAACAACATCAAATAAACAACAACAACAACGTCAAATAAACAACAACAACGTCAAATAAACAACAACAACAACAATAAGAACGTGATATAAACAACAACAACGTCAACAACAACAACAACAACGTCAAATAAACAACAACAACAACGTCAACAACAACAACAACGTCAAATAAACAACAACAACAACAACGTCAAATAAACAACAACAACAACAACGTCAAATAAACAACAACAACAACAACGTCAAATAAACAACAACAACAACAATAACAACAACAACAACAACAACGTCAAATAACAACAACAACAACAACAACAACAACGTCAACAACAACAACAACAATGTCAAATAAATAACAACAACAACGTCAAATAAACAACAACAACACCGTCAACAACAACAACAATGTCAAATAAACAACAACAACAACGTCAAATAAATAACAACAACAACGTCAACAACAACAAAAACGTCAAATAAACAACAACAACAACAACGTCAAATAAACAACAACGTCAACAACAACAACAACGTGAAATAATCAACAACAACATCAAATAAACAACAACAACAACAACGTCAACAATAACAACAACGTCAAATAAACAACAACAACAATAACAACGTCAAATAAACAACAACAACACCGTCAAATAAACAACAACAACAACAACAACAACGTCAAATAAACAACAACAACAACAACGTCAAATAAACAACAACAACAACAACGTCAAATAAACAACAACAACAACAACGTCAACAACAACAACAACAACGTCAAATAAACAACAACAACAACAACTATGTCAACAACAACAACAACGTCAACAACAACAACGACGTCAAATAAACAACAACAACAACGTCAAATAAACAACAACAACAACACCGTCAAATAAACAACAACAACAACAACGTCAAATAAACAACAACAACAACGTCAAATAAACAACAACAACAACAACGTCAACAACAACAACAACGTCAAATAAAAAACAACAACAACAACAACGTCAAATAAACAACAACAACAACAACGTCAAATAAACAACAACAACAACAACGTCAAATAAACAACAATAACAACAACAACAACAACAACATCAAATAAACAACAACAACAACAACAACGTCAAATAAACAATAACAACAACAACGTCAAATAAACAACAACAAAAACAACAACAACAAAAACGTCAAATAAACAACAACAACAACAACGTCAACAACAACAACTACGTCAAATAAACAACAACAACGTCAAATAAATAAAACAACAACAAAAATGTCAACAACAACAACGTCAAATAAACAACAACAACGTCAAATAAAGAACAACAACAACAACAACAACGTCAAATAAACAACAACAACAACGTCAACAACAACAACAACAACAATGTCAAATAAACAACAACAACAACACCGTCGACAACAACAACAACAATGTCAAATAAACAACAACAACAATGTCAAATAAACAACAACAACAACGTCAACAACAACAACAACAACGTCAAATAAACAACAACAACAACGTCAAATAAACAACAACATCAACAACAACAACAACGTCAAATAAACAACAACAACAATGTCAACAACAACAACATCAAATATACAACAACAACAACGTCAACAACAACAACAACGTCAAATAAACAACAACAACAATAACAACGTCAAATAAACAACAATAACAACAACAACAACAACCTCAACAACAACAACAACGTCAAATAAACAACAACAACAACAACTATGTCAACAACAACAAAAACGTCAAATAAACAACAAAAACAACAACAACGTCAACAACAACAACAACGTCAAATAAACAACAACAACAACAACAACGTCAAATAAACAACAACAACAACAATACCGTCAAGTAAACAACAACAACAACGTCAAAACAACAACAACAACAACAACAACAACAACGTCAACAACAACAACAATGTCAAAAAAACAACAACAACAACAACGTCAAATAAACAACAACAACAACAACAACGTCAACAAGAACAACAACAACGTCAAATAAACAACAACAACAACAACAACAACGTCAACAAGAACAACAACAACGTCAAATAAACAACAACAACAACGTCAAATAAACAACAACGTCAACAACAACAACAACGTGAAATAAACCACAACAACCATGTCAACAACAACAACATCAAATAAACAACAACAACAACGTCAACAACAACAACTACGTCAAATAAACAACAACAACAACGTCAAATAAACAATAACAACAACAACAACGTCAACAACAACAACGTCAAATAAACAACAACAACAACGTCAAATAAACAACAACAACGTCAAATAAACAACAACAACAACAATAACAACTTGATATAAACAACAACAACGTCAATAACAACAACAACAACAATGTCAAATAAACAACAACAACAACAACGTCAAATAAATAACAACAACAACGTCAAATAAATAACAACAACAATAACAATGTCAAATAAACAACAACAACAACAACAATAACAACAACAACAACGTCAAATAAACAACAACAACAACAACAACATCAACAACAACAAAAACGTCAAATAAACAACAACAACAACAACAACGTCAACAATAACAACTACGTCAAATAAACAACAACAACAACGTCAAATAAACAACAACAACAACGTCAAATAAACAACAACAACAACAATGTCACCCACAACAACGTCAAATAAATAACAACAACAATATCAAATAAACAACAATACTAAAACAACGTCAAATAAACAAAAACAAAAACAACAACGTCAACAACAACAACAACAATGTCAAATAAACAACAACAACAACAACAACGTCAACAACAACAACAACAATGTCAAATAAATAACAACAACAACGTCAAATAAACAACAACAACACCGTCAACAACAACAACAATGTCAAATAAACAACAACAACAACGTCAAATAAATAACAACAACAACGTCAACAACAACAAAAACGTCAAATAAACAACAACAACAACAACGTCAAATAAACAACAACGTCAACAACAACAACAACGTGAAATAATCAACAACAACTATGTCAACAACAACAACAACATCAAATAAACAACAACAACAACAACAACGTCAACAATAACAACAACGTCAAATAAACAACAACAACAATAACAACGTCAAATAAACAACAACAACACCGTCAAATAAACAACAACAACAACAACGTCAAATAAACAACAACAACAACAACGTCAAATAAACAACAACAACAACAACAACGTCAAATAAACAACAACAACAACAACGTCAACAACAACAACAACAACGTCAAATAAACAACAACAATAACTATGTCAACAACAACAACAACGTCAAATAAACAACAACAACAACGTCAACAACAACAACAACGTCAAATAAACAACAACAACAACAACGTCAAATAAACAACAACAACAACACCGTCAAATAAACAACAACAACAACAACGTCAAATAAACAACAACAACAACGTCAAATAAACAACAACAAAAACAACGTCAACAACAACAACAACGTCAAATAAACAACAACAAAAACAACAACAACGTCAACAACAACGTTAAATAAACAACAACAACAACGTCAAATAAACCATAACAACAACAACAACAATGTCAAATAAACAACAATACTAAAACAACGTCAAATAAACAACAACAACAACAACAACAACAACGTCAACAACAACAACAACAACAACAATGTCAAATAAACAACAACAACAACAACAACGTCAACAACAACAACAACAACAATGTCAAATAAATAACAACAACGTCAAATAAACAACAACAACACCGTCAACAACAACAACAATGTCAAATAAACAACAACAACAACGTCAAATAAATAACAACAACAACGTCAACTACAACAACAACGTCAAATAAACAACAACAACAACAACGTCAACAACAACAACAACGTGAAATAATCAACAACAACTATGTCAACAACAACAACATCAAATAAACAACAACAACAACAACGACAACAATAACAACAACATCAAATAAACAACAACAACAATAACAACGTCAAATAAACAACAACAACAACAACAACAACAACACCGTCAAATAAACAACAACAACAACAACAACGTCAAATAAACAACAACAACAACAACAACGTCAAATAAACAACAACAACAACAACAACGTCAAATAAATAACAACAACAACAACGTCAACAACAACAACGTCAAATAAACAACAACAACAACAACTATGTCAACAACAACAACAATGTCAAATAAATAACAACAACAACGTCAACAACAACAACAACGTCAAATAAACAACAACAACAACGTCAAATAAACAACAACAACAACACAGTCAAATAAACAACAACAACAACAACGTCAAATAAACAACAACAACAACAACGTCAAATAAACAACAACAAAAACAACGTCAACAACAACAACAACGTCAAATAAACAGCAACAACAACAACAACAACAACGTCAACAACAACGTCAAATAAACAACAACAACAACGTCAAATAAACAATAACAACAACAACAACAATGTCAAATAAACAACAACAACAACTCAAATAAACAACAACAACAACAACAACGTCAACAACAACAACAACGTCAAATAAACAACAACAACAACAACGCCAACAACAACAACAACAACAACGTCAAATAAACAACAACAACAACGTCAAATAAACAACAACAACAACAACGTCAAATAAACAACAACAACAACGTCAAATAAACAACAATAACAACAACAACAATAACAACAACAACAATAACAACAACGTCAAATAAACAACAACAACAACGTCAAATAAACAATAACAACAACAACGTCAAATAAACAACAACAAAAACAACAACAACAAAAACGTCAAATAAACAACAACAACAACAACAATGTCAACCACAACAACTACGTCAAATAAACAACAACAACAACGTCAAATAAACAATAACAACAACAAAAATGTCAACAACAACAACGTCAAATAAACAACAACAACGTCAAATAAAGAACAACAACAACAACAACGTCAAATAAACAACAACAACAACGTCAACAACAACAACAACAACAACAACAATGTCAAATAAATAACAACAACAACACCGTCAACAACAAGAACAACAATGTCAAATAAACAACAACAACAACAACGTCAAATAAATAACAACAACAACAACAACGTCAAATAAACAACAACAACAACAACGTCAAATAAACAACAACAACAACAACAACGTCAAATAAACAACAACAACAACAACAACGTCAAATAAATAACAACAACAACAACGTCAACAACAACAACGTCAAATAAACAACAACAACAACAACTATGTCAACAACAACAACAATGTCAAATAAATAACAACAACAACGTCAACAACAACAACAACGTCAAATAAACAACAACAACAACGTCAAATAAACAACAACAACAACACAGTCAAATAAACAACAACAACAACAACGTCAAATAAACAACAACAACAACAACGTCAAATAAACAACAACAAAAACAACGTCAACAACAACAACAACGTCAAATAAACAACAACAACAACGTCAACAACAACGTCAAATAAACAACAACAACAACGTCAAATAAACAATAACAACAACAACAACAATGTCAAATAAACAACAACAACAACTCAAATAAACAACAACAACAACAACAACGTCAATAACAACAACAACGTCAAATAAACAACAACAACAACAACGCCAACAACAACAACAACAACAACGTCAAATAAACAACAACAACAACGTCAAATAAACAACAACAACAACAACGTCAAATAAACAACAACAACAACGTCAAATAAACAACAATAACAACAACAACAATAACAACAACAACAATAACAACAACGTCAAATAAACAACAACAACAACGTCAAATAAACAATAACAACAACAACGTCAAATAAACAACAACAAAAACAACAACAACAAAAACGTCAAATAAACAACAACAACAACAACAATGTCAACCACAACAACTACGTCAAATAAACAACAACAACAACGTCAAATAAACAATAACAACAACAAAAATGTCAACAACAACAACGTCAAATAAACAACAACAACGTCAAATAAAGAACAACAACAACAACAACGTCAAATAAACAACAACAACAACGTCAACAACAACAACAACAACAACAATGTCAAATAAATAACAACAACAACACCGTCAACAACAAGAACAACAATGTCAAATAAACAACAACAACAACAACGTCAAATAAATAACAACAACAACAACGTCAAATAAACAACAACAACAACAACAACGTCAAATAAACAACAACGTCAACAACAACAACGTCAAATAAACAACAACAACAACAACATCAAATAAACAATAACTTTAACAACAACAACAACGTGAAATAAACAACAACAACTATGTCAACAACAACAACATCAAATAAACAACAACAACAATGTCAACAACAACAACAAAGTCAAATAAACAACAACAACAATAACAACGTCAAATAAACAACAACAACAACAACACCGTAAAATAAACAACAACAACGTCAAATAAACAACAACCACAACAACAACAACAACGTCAAATAAACAACAACAACAACAACACCGTCAACAACAACAACAATGTCAAAAAAACAACAACAACAACAACGTCAAATAAACAACAACAACAACAACAACGTCAACAAGAACAACAACAACGTCAAATAAACAACAACAACAACAACAACGTCAAATAAACAACAACATCAACAACAACAACAACAACGTGAAATAAACCACAACAACCATGTCAACAACAACAACATCAAATAAACAACAACAACAACGTCAACAACAACAACAACGTCAAATAAACAACAACAATAATAACAACGTCAAATAAACAACAACAACAACAACACCGTCAAATAAACAACAACAACGACAACAACAACATCAACAACAACAAAAATTTCAAATAAACAACAACAACAACAACGTCAACAACAACAACAACGTCAACAACAACAACTACGTCAAATAAACAACAACAACGTCAACAACAACAACATCAAATAAACAACAACAACAACGTCAAATAAACAACAACAACGTCAAATAAACAACAACAACAACAATAAGAACGTGATATAAACAACAACAACATCAACAATAACAACAACAATGTCAAATAAACAACAACAACAACGCCAAATAAACAACAACAACAACAACGTCAAATAAACAACAACAACAATAACGATATCAAATAAACAACAACAACAACAACAACAATAACAACAACAACGTCAAATAAACAACAACAACAACAACATCAACAACGTCAACAACAACAACTACGTCAAATAAACAACAACAACAACGTCAAATAAACAACAACAACAACAATGTCACCCACAACAACGTCAAATAAATAACAACAACAATGTCAAATAAACAACAATACTAAAACAACGTCAAATAAACAACAACAACAACAACAACAACGTCAACAACAACAACAACAACAATGTCAAATAAACAACAACAACAACAACGTCAACAACAACAACAACAATGTCAAATAAATAACAACAACAACGTCAAATAAACAACAACAACACCGTCAACAACAACAACAATGTCAAATAAACAACAACAACAACAACGTCAAATAAATAACAACAACAACGTCAACAACAACGACAAATAAACAACAACAACGTCAAATAAACAACAACGTCAACAACAACAACAACAACAACGTGAAATAATCAACAACAACTATGTCAACAACAACAACAACAACAACAACAACAACGTCAACAATAACAACAACGTCAAATAAACAACAACAACAATAACAACGTCAAATAAACAACAACAACACCGTCAAATAAACAACAACAACAACAACAACGTCAAATAAACAACAACAACAATAACAACGTCAAATAAACAACAACAACAACAACAATAACAACACCGTCAAATAAACAACAACAACAACAACAACAACGTCAAATAAACAACAACAACAATAACAACGTCAAATAAACAACAACAACAACAACACCGTCAAATAAACAACAACAACAACAACAACGTCAAATAAACAACAACAACAACAACAACGTCAAATAAACAACAACAACAACAACAACGTCAAATAAATAACAACAACAACAACGTCAACAACAACAACGTCAAATAAACAACAACAACAACAACTATGTCAACAACAACAACAATGTCAAATAAATAACAACAACAACGTCAACAACAACAACAACGTCAAATAAACAACAACAACAACGTCAAATAAACAACAACAACAACACAGTCAAATAAACAACAACAACAACAACGTCAAATAAACAACAACAACAACAACGTCAAATAAACAACAACAAAAACAACGTCAACAACAACAACAACGTCAAATAAACAGCAACAACAACAACAACAACAACGTCAACAACAACGTCAAATAAACAACAACAACAACGTCAAATAAACAATAACAACAACAACAACAATGTCAAATAAACAACAACAACAACTCAAATAAACAACAACAACAACAACAACGTCAACAACAACAACAACGTCAAATAAACAACAACAACAACAACGCCAACAACAACAACAACAACAACGTCAAATAAACAACAACAACAACGTCAAATAAACAACAACAACAACAACGTCAAATAAACAACAACAACAACGTCAAATAAACAACAATAACAACAACAACAATAACAACAACAACAATAACAACAACGTCAAATAAACAACAACAACAACGTCAAATAAACAATAACAACAACAACGTCAAATAAACAACAACAAAAACAACAACAACAAAAACGTCAAATAAACAACAACAACAACAACAATGTCAACCACAACAACTACGTCAAATAAACAACAACAACAACGTCAAATAAACAATAACAACAACAAAAATGTCAACAACAACAACGTCAAATAAACAACAACAACGTCAAATAAAGAACAACAACAACAACAACGTCAAATAAACAACAACAACAACGTCAACAACAACAACAACAACAACAACAATGTCAAATAAATAACAACAACAACACCGTCAACAACAAGAACAACAATGTCAAATAAACAACAACAACAACAACGTCAAATAAATAACAACAACAACAACAACGTCAAATAAACAACAACAACAACAACGTCAAATAAACAACAACAACAACAACAACGTCAAATAAACAACAACAACAACAACAACGTCAAATAAATAACAACAACAACAACGTCAACAACAACAACGTCAAATAAACAACAACAACAACAACTATGTCAACAACAACAACAATGTCAAATAAATAACAACAACAACGTCAACAACAACAACAACGTCAAATAAACAACAACAACAACGTCAAATAAACAACAACAACAACACAGTCAAATAAACAACAACAACAACAACGTCAAATAAACAACAACAACAACAACGTCAAATAAACAACAACAAAAACAACGTCAACAACAACAACAACGTCAAATAAACAACAACAACAACGTCAACAACAACGTCAAATAAACAACAACAACAACGTCAAATAAACAATAACAACAACAACAACAATGTCAAATAAACAACAACAACAACTCAAATAAACAACAACAACAACAACAACGTCAACAACAACAACAACGTCAAATAAACAACAACAACAACAACGCCAACAACAACAACAACAACAACGTCAAATAAACAACAACAACAACGTCAAATAAACAACAACAACAACAACGTCAAATAAACAACAACAACAACGTCAAATAAACAACAATAACAACAACAACAATAACAACAACAACAATAACAACAACGTCAAATAAACAACAACAACAACGTCAAATAAACAATAACAACAACAACGTCAAATAAACAACAACAAAAACAACAACAACAAAAACGTCAAATAAACAACAACAACAACAACAATGTCAACCACAACAACTACGTCAAATAAACAACAACAACAACGTCAAATAAACAATAACAACAACAAAAATGTCAACAACAACAACGTCAAATAAACAACAACAACGTCAAATAAAGAACAACAACAACAACAACGTCAAATAAACAACAACAACAACGTCAACAACAACAACAACAACAACAATGTCAAATAAATAACAACAACAACACCGTCAACAAGAAGAACAACAATGTCAAATAAACAACAACAACAACAACGTCAAATAAATAACAACAACAACAACGTCAAATAAACAACAACAACAACAACAACGTCAAATAAACAACAACGTCAACAACAACAACGTCAAATAAACAACAAATACAACAACATCAAATAAACAATAACTTTAACAACAACAACAACGTGAAATAAACAACAACAACTATGTCAACAACAACAACATCAAATAAACAACAACAACAATGTCAACAACAACAACAAAGTCAAATAAACAACAACAACAATAACAACGTCAAATAAACAACAACAACAACAACACCGTAAAATAAACAACAACAACGTCAAATAAACAACAACCACAACAACAACAACAACGTCAAATAAACAACAACAACAACAACACCGTCAACAACAACAACAATGTCAAAAAAACAACAACAACAACAACGTCAAATAAACAACAACAACAACAACAACGTCAACAAGAACAACAACAACGTCAAATAAACAACAACAACAACAACAACGTCAAATAAACAACAACATCAACAACAACAACAACAACGTGAAATAAACCACAACAACCATGTCAACAACAACAACATCAAATAAACAACAACAACAACGTCAACAACAACAACAACGTCAAATAAACAACAACAATAATAACAACGTCAAATAAACAACAACAACAACAACACCGTCAAATAAACAACAACAACGACAACAACAACATCA
>OX451735.1:1193708668-1194028668 GCA_948472305.1 Vicia faba | reverse complement strand
ACAACAACAACAACAACACCGTCAACAACAAGAACAACAATGTCAAATAAACAACAACAACAACGTCAAATAAATAACAACAACAACAACAACGTCAAATAAACAACAACAATAACAACAACGTCAAATAAACAACAACGTCAACAACAACAACGTCAAATAAACAACAACAACAACATCAAATAAACAATAACTTTAACAACAACAACAACAACAACGTGAAATAAACAACAACAACATTGTCAACAACAACAACATCAAATAAACAACAACAACAATGTCAACAACAACAACAAAGTCATATAAACAACAACAATAATAACAACGTCAAATAAACAACAACAACAACAACACCGTAAAATAAACAACAACAACAACAACAACGTCAAATAAACAACAACCACAACAACAACAACAACGTCAAATAAACAACAACAACAACAACGTCAACAACAACAACAACGTCATATAAACAACAACAACAACATCAAATAAACAACAACAACAACAATACCGTCAAATAAACAACAACAACAACGTCAAATAAACAACAATAACAACAACACCGTCAACAACAACAACAATGTCAAAAAAACAACAACAACAACAACGTCAAATAAACAACAACAACAACAACAACAACGTCAACAAGAACAACAACAACGTCAAATAAACAACAACAACAACAACAACGTCAAATAAACAACAACGTCAACAACAACAACAACAACAACGTGAAATAAACCACAACAACCATGTCAACAACAACAACATCAAATAAACAACAACAACAACAACGTCAACAACAACAACAACGTCAAATAAACAACAACAACAATAACAACGTCAAATAAACAACAACAACAACAACACTGTCAAATAAACAACAACAACGACAACAACAACATCAACAACAACAAAAATTTCAAATAAACAACAACAACAACAACGTCAACAACAACAACAACGTCAACAACAACAACTACGTCAAATAAACAACAACAACGTCAGAAACAACAACATCAAATAAACAACAACAACAACGTCAAATAAACAACAACAACGTCAAATAAACAACAACAACAACAATAAGAACGTGATATAAACAACAACAACGTCAACAACAACAACAACAATGTCAAATAAACAACAACAACAACGTCAAATAAACAACCACAACAACAACGTCAAATAAACAACAACAACAATAACAATATCAAATAAACAACAACAACAACAACAATAACAACAACAACGTCAAATAAACAACAACAACAACAACATCAACAACGTCAACAACAACAACTACGTCAAATAAACAACAACAACAACAACAACAACAACGTCAAATAAACAACAACAACAACAATGTCACCCACAACAACGTCAAATAAATAACAACAACAATGTCAAATAAACAACAACAACAACGTCAACAACAACAACAACAATGTCAAATAAATAACAACAACAACGTCAAATAAACAACAACAACACCGTCAACAACAACAACAATGTCAAATAAACAACAACAACAACGTCAAATAAATAACAACAACAACGTCAACAACAACGACGACAAATAAACAACAACAACAACAACAACGTCAAATAAACAACAACGTCAACAACAACAACAACAACAACGTGAAATAATCAACAACAACTATGTCAACAACAACAACTACATCAAATAAACAACAACAACAACAACAACGTCAACAATAACAACAACGTCAAATAAACAACAACAACAATAACAACGTCAAATAAACAACAACAACACCGTCAAATAAACAACAACAACAACAACGTCAAATAAACAACAACAACAACAACGTCAAATAAACAATAACAACAACAACGTCAAATAAACAACAACAACAACAACAACAACAACAACAACGTCAAATAAACAACAACAACAACAACAACTATGTCAACAACAACAACAACGTCAAATAAACAACAACAACGACAACGTCAACAAGAACAACAATGTCAAATAAACAACAACAACAACAACAACGTCAAATAAACAACAACAACAACAACAACGTCAAATAAATAACAACAACAACAACGTCAACAACAACAACAACAACGTCAAATAAACAACAACAACAACAACTATGTCAACAACAACAACAATGTCAAATAAATAACAACAACAACGTCAACAACAACAACAACGTCAAATAAACAACAACAACAACGTCAAATAAACAACAACAACAACAACAACACAGTCAAATAAACATAAACATCAACAACGTCAAATAAACAACAACAACAACAACAACGTCAAATAAACAACAACAAAACCAACGTCAACAACAACAACAACGTAAAATAAACAACAAAAACAACGTCAACAACAACGTCAAATAAACAACAACAACAACGTCAAATAAACAATAACAACAACAACAACAATGTCAAATAAACAATAACAACAACGTCAAATAAACAACAACAACAACAACGTCAACAACAACAACAACGTCAAATAAACAACAACAACAACAACAACGTCAAATAAAAAACAACAACAAGAACAACGTCAACAACAACAACAACAAGAACAACGTCAACAACAACAACATCGTCAAATAAACAACAACAACAACAACGTCAACAATAACAACAACGTCAACAATAACAACAACGTCAAATAAACAACAACAACAACAACAACGTCAAATAAACAATAACAACAACAACAATGTCAAATAAATAACAATAACGTCAAATAAACAACAACAACAACAACGTCAACAACAACAACAACAATGTCAAATAAACAACAACAACAACAACAACGTCAAATAAACAACATCAACAACAACGTCAAATAAACAACAACAACAACAACGTCAAATAAACAACAACAACAACAACGTCAAATAAACAATAACAACAACGTCAAATAAACAACAACAACAATAACAATGTCAAATAAACAACAACAACAACAACAACAATAACAACAACAACGTCAAATAAACAACAACAACAACATCAATAACAACAAAAACGTCAAATAAACAACAACAACAACAACAACAACGTTAACAACAACAACTACGTCAAATAAACAACAACAACAACGTCAAATAAACAACAACAACAACAATGTCACCCACAACAACGTCAAATAAATAACAACAACAATGTCAAATAAACAACAATACTAAAACAACGTCAAATAAACAACAACAACAACAACAACGTCAACAACAACAACAACAATGTCAAATAAACAACAACAACAACAACAACGTCAACAACAACAACAACAATGTCAAATAAATAACAACAACAACGTCAAATAAACAACAACAACACCGTCAACAACAACAACAATGTCAAATAAACAACAACAACAACAACGTCAAATAAATAACAACAACAACGTCAACAACAACAACGACAAATAAACAACAACAACAACAACAACAACGTCAAATAAACAACAACGTCAACAACAACAACAACGTGAAATAATCAACAACAACTATGTCAACAACAACAACAACATCAAATAAACAACAACAACATCAACAACAACGTCAACAATAACAACAACGTCAAATAAACAACAACAATAATAACAACGTCAAATAAAAAACAACAACAACGTCAAATAAACAACAACAACAACAACGTCAAATAAACAACAACAACAACGTCAAATAAACAACAACAACAACAACAATAACAACAACAACAACAACAACGTCAAATAAACAACGACAACATCAATTAAACAACGACAATAACAACAACAACAACAACGTCAAATACAAAACAACAACAAGAACAACGTCAACAACAACAACAAGAACAACGTCAACAACAACAACATCGTCAAATAAACAACAACAACAACAACGTCAAATAAACAACCACAACAACAACGTCAAATAAACAAAAACAACAACAACGTCAAATAAACAACAACAACAACAACAACAACAACAACAACGTCAAATAAACAACAACAACAACAACAACTATGTCAACAACAACAACAACGTCAAATAAACAACAACAACGACAACGTCAACAAGAACAACAATGTCAAATAAACAACAACAACAACAACAACGTCAAATAAACAACAACAACAACAACAACGTCAAATAAATAACAACAACAACAACGTCAACAACAACAACAACAACGTCAAATAAACAACAACAACAACAACTATGTCAACAACAACAACAATGTCAAATAAATAACAACAACAACGTCAACAAAAACAACAACGTCAAATAAACAACAACAACAACGTCAAATAAACAACAACAACAACAACAACACAGTCAAATAAACAACAACATCAACAACGTCAAATAAACAACAACAACAACAACAACGTCAAATAAACAACAACAAAACCAACGTCAACAACAACAACAACGTAAAATAAACAACAAAAACAACGTCAACAACAACGTCAAATAAACAACAACAACAACGTCAAATAAACAATAACAACAACAACAACAATGTCAAATAAACAATAACAACAACGTCAAATAAACAACAACAACAACAACGTCAACAACAACAACAACGTCAAATAAACAACAACAACAACAACAACGTCAAATAAAAAACAACAACAAGAACAACGTCAACAACAACAACAACAAGAACAACGTCAACAACAACAACATCGTCAAATAAACAACAACAACAACAACGTCAACAATAACAACAACGTCAACAATAACAACAACGTCAAATAAACAACAACAACAACAACAACGTCAAATAAACAATAACAACAACAACAATGTCAAATAAATAACAATAACGTCAAATAAACAACAACAACAACAACGTCAACAACAACAACAACAATGTCAAATAAACAACAACAACAACAACAACGTCAAATAAACAACATCAACAACAACGTCAAATAAACAACAACAACAACAACGTCAAATAAACAACAACAACAACAACGTCAAATAAACAATAACAACAACGTCAAATAAACAACAACAACAATAACAATGTCAAATAAACAACAACAACAACAACAACAATAACAACAACAACGTCAAATAAACAACAACAACAACATCAATAACAACAAAAACGTCAAATAAACAACAACAACAACAACAACAACGTTAACAACATCAACTACGTCAAATAAACAACAACAACAACGTCAAATAAACAACAACAACAACAATGTCACCCACAACAACGTCAAATAAATAACAACAACAATGTCAAATAAACAACAATACTAAAACAACGTCAAATAAACAACAACAACAACAACAACGTCAACAACAACAACAACAATGTCAAATAAACAACAACAACAACAACAACGTCAACAACAACAACAACAATGTCAAATAAATAACAACAACAACGTCAAATAAACAACAACAACACCGTCAACAACAACAACAATGTCAAATAAACAACAACAACAACAACGTCAAATAAATAACAACAACAACGTCAACAACAACAACGACAAATAAACAACAACAACAACAACAACAACGTCAAATAAACAACAACGTCAACAACAACAACAACGTGAAATAATCAACAACAACTATGTCAACAACAACAACATCAAATAAACAACAACAACATCAACAACAACGTCAACAATAACAACAACGTCAAATAAACAACAACAATAATAACAACGTCAAATAAAAAACAACAACAACGTCAAATAAACAACAACAACAACAACGTCAAATAAACAACAACAACAACGTCAAATAAACAACAACAACAACAACAATAACAACAACAACAACAACAACGTCAAATAAACAACGACAACATCAATTAAACAACGACAATAACAACAACAACAACAACGTCAAATACAAAACAACAACAAGAACAACGTCAACAACAACAACAAGAACAACGTCAACAACAACAACATCGTCAAATAAACAACAACAACAACAACGTCAAATAAACAACCACAACAACAACGTCAAATAAACAAAAACAACAATAACAATATCAAATAAACAACAACAACAACAACAATAACAACAACAACGTCAAATAAACAACAACAACAACAACATCAACAACGTCAACAACAACAACTACGTCAAATAAACAACAACAACAACAACAACAACGTCAAATAAACAACAACAACAACAACAATGTCACCCACAACAACGTCAAATAAATAACAACAACAATGTCAAATAAACAACAACAACAACGTCAACAACAACAACAACAATGTGAAATAAATAACAACAACAACGTCAAATAAACAACAACAACACCGTCAACAACAACAACAATGTCAAATAAACAACAACAACAACGTCAAATAAATAACAACAACAACGTCAACAACAACGACGACAAATAAACAACAACAACAACAACAACGTCAAATAAACAACAACGTCAACAACAACAACAACAACGTGAAATAATCAACAACAACTATGTCAACAACAACAACTACATCAAATAAACAACAACAACAACAACAACAACATCAACAATAACAACAACGTCAAATAAACAACAACAACAATAACAACGTCAAATAAACAACAACAACACCGTCAAATAAACAACAACAACAACAACGTCAAATAAACAACAACAACAACGTCAAATAAACAATAACAACAACAACAACAACAACAACAACAACAACAACAACAACGTCAAATAAACAACAACAACAACAACAACTATGTCAACAACAACAACAACGTCAAATAAACAACAACAACGACAACGTCAACAAGAACAACAATGTCAAATAAACAACAACAACAACAACAACGTCAAATAAACAACAACAACAACAACAACGTCAAATAAATAACAACAACAACAACGTCAACAACAACAACAACAACGTCAAATAAACAACAACAACAACAACTATGTCAACAACAACAACAATGTCAAATAAATAACAACAACAACGTCAACAACAACAACAACGTCAAATAAACAACAACAACAACGTCAAATAAACAACAACAACAACAACACAGTCAAATAAACAACAACATCAACAACGTCAAATAAACAACAACAACAACAACAACGTCAAATAAACAACAACAAAACCAACGTCAACAACAACAACAACGTAAAATAAACAACAAAAACAACGTCAACAACAACGTCAACAACAACGTCAAATAAACAACAACAACAACGTCAAATAAACAATAACAACAACAACAACAATGTCAAATAAACAATAACAACAACGTCAAATAAACAACAACAACAACAACGTCAACAACAACAACAACGTCAAATAAACAACAACAACAACAACAACAACGTCAAATAAAAAACAACAACAAGAACAACGTCAACAACAACAACAACAAGAACAACGTCAACAACAACAACATCGTCAAATAAACAACAACAACAACAACGTCAACAATAACAACAACGTCAAATAAACAACAACAACAACAACAACGTCAAATAAACAATAACAACAACAACAATGTCAAATAAACAACAATAACGTCAAATAAACAACAACAACAACAACGTCAACAACAACAACAACAACGTCAAATAAACAACAACAACAACAACAACGTCAAATAAACAACATCAACAACAATGTCAAATAAACAACAACAACAACAACGTCAAATAAACAACAACAACAACAACGTCAAATAAACAACAACAACAACGTCAAATAAACAACAACAACAATAACAATGTCAAATAAACAACAACAACAACAACAATAACAACAACAACGTCAAATAAACAACAACAACAACATCAATAACAACAAAAACATCAAATAAACAACAACAACAACAACAACAACGTTAACAACAACAACTACGTCAAATAAACAACAACAACAACGTCAAATAAACAACAACAACAAGAATGTCACCCACAACAACGTCAAATAAATAACAACAACAATGTCAAATAAACAACAATACTAAAACAACGTCAAATAAACAACAACAACAACAACAACGTCAACAACAACAACAACAATGTCAAATAAACAACAACAACAACAACGTCAACAACAACAACAACAATGTCAAATAAATAACAACAACAACGTCAAATAAACAACAACAACATCGTCAACAACAACAACAATGTCAAATAAACAACAACAACAACAACGTCAAATAAATAACAACAACAACGTCAACAACAACAACGACAAATAAACAACAACAACAACAACAACGTCAAATAAACAACAACGTCAACAACAACAACAACGTGAAATAATCAACAACAACTATGTCAACAACAACAACAACATCAAATAAACAACAACAACATCAACAACAACGTCAACAATAACAACAACGTCAAATAAACAACAACAATAATAACAACGTCAAATAAAAAACAACAACAACGTCAAATAAACAACAACAACAACAACGTCAAATAAACAACAACAACAACGTCAAATAAACAACAACAACAACAACAATAACAACAACAACAACAACGTCAAATAAACAACGACAACATCAATTAAACAACGACAATAACAACAACAACAACAACGTCAAATACAAAACAACAACAAGAACAACGTCAACAACAACAACAAGAACAACGTCAACAACAACAACATCGTCAAATAAACAACAACAACAACAACGTCAACAACAACAACAACGTCAAATAAACAACAACAACAACAACAACAACGTCAAATAAACAATAACAACAACAACAATGTCAAATAAACAACAACAACGTCAAATAAACAACAACAACAACAACGTCAACAACAACAACAACAATGTCAATTAAATAACAACAACAACGTCAAATAAACAACAACAACACCGTCAACAACAACAACAATGTCAAATAAACAATAACAACAACAACGTCAAATAAATAACAACAACAACGTCAACAACAACAACGACAAATAAACAACAACAACAACAACGTCAAATAAACAACAACAACAACAACGTGAAATAATCAACAACAACTATGTCAACAACAACAACAACATCAAATAAACAACAACAACAACAACGTCAACAATAACAACAACGGCAAATAAACAACAACAACAATAACAATGTCAAATAAACAACAACAACACCGTCAAATAAACAACAACAACAACAACGTCAAATAAACAACAACAACAACAACGTCAAATAAACAATAACAACAACAACGTCAAATAAACAACAACAACAACGTCAACAACAACAACAACAACGTCAAATAAACAACAACAACAACAACAACTATGTCAACAACAACAACAACGTCAAATAAACAACAACAACAACGTCAACAAGAACAACAATGTAAAATAAACAACAACAACAACAACAACAACGTCAAATAAACGACAACAACAACAACGTCAAATAAATAACAACAACAACAATGTCAACAACAACAACAACAACGTCAAATAAACAACAACAACAACAACTATGTCAACAACAACAACAATGTCAAATAAATAACAACAACAACGTCAACAACAACAACAACGTCAAATAAACAACAACAACAACGTCAAATAAACAACAACAACAACACAGTAAAAAAACAACAACAACAACAACGTCAAATAAACAACAACAACAACAACGTCAAATAAACAACAACAAAAACAACGTCAACAACAACAACAACGTCAAATAAACAACAACAACAACAACGTCAACAACAACGTCAAATAAACAACAACAACAACGTCAAATAAACAATAACAACAACAACAACAATGTCAAATAAACAACAACAACAACGTCAAATAAACAACAACAACAACGTCAACAACAACAACAACGTCAAATAAACAACAACAACAACAACAACGTCAAATAAAAAACAACAACAACGTCAAATAAACAACAACAACAACAACAACGTCAAATAAACAACAACAACAACAACGTCAAATAAACAACAACAACAACAACAATAACAACAACAACAACAACGTCAAATAAAAAACGACAACGTCAATTAAACAACGACCATAACAACAACAACAACAACAACGTCAAATACAAAACAACAACAAGAACAACGTCAACAACAACAACAACAAGAACAACGTCAACAACAACAACATCGTCAAATAAACAACAACAACAACAACGTCAACAACAACAACAACAACGTCAAATAAACAACAACAACGTCAAATAAACAATAACAACAACAACAATGTCAAATAAACAACAACAACGTCAAATAAACAACAACAACAACAATGTCAACAACAACAACAACAACGTCAAATAAACAACAACAACAACAACAACGTCAAATAAACATCAACAACAACGTCAAATAAACAACAACAACAACAACGTCAAATAAACAACAATAACAACAACAACAATAACAACAACAACAACAACAACGTCAAATAAACAAGAACAACAACGTCAAATAAACAATAACAACAACAACGTCAAATAAACAACAACAAAAACAACAACAACAAAAACGACAAATAAACAACAACAACAACAATGTCAACAACAACAACTACGTCAAATAAACAACAACAACAACGTCAAATAAACAATAACAACAACAAAAATGTCAACAACAACAACGTCAAATAAACAACAACAACGTCAAATAAACAACAACAACAACGTCAACAACAACAACAACAACAATGTCAAATAAACAACAACAACAACAACACCGTCAACAACAACAACAACAATGTCAAATAAACAACAACAACAACAACGTCAAATAAATAACAACAACAACGTCAACAACAACAACAACAACGTCAAATAAATAACAACAACAACAACGTCGAATAAACAACAACGTCAACAACAACAACGTCAAATAAACAACAACAACAACAACGTCAATTAAACAATAACGTCAACAACAACAACAACAACAACGTGAAATAAACAACAACAACTATGTCAACAACAACAACATCAAATAAACAACAACAACAACGTCAACAACAACAACAACGTCAAATAAACAATAACGTCAACAACAACAACAACAACAACGTGAAATAAACAACAACAACTATGTCAACAACAACAACATCAAATAAACAACAACAACAACGTCAACAACAACAACAACGTCAAATAAACAACAACAACAATAACAACGTCAAATAAACAACAACAACAACAACAACACCGTAAAATAAACAACAACAACAACAACAACAACGTCGAATAAACAACAACAACAACAACGTCAAATAAACAACAACAACAACAACCTCAACAACAACATCAAATAAACAACAACAACAACTATGTCAACAACAACAAAAACGTCAAATAAACAACAACAAGAACAACAACGTCAACAACAACAACAAAGTCAAATAAACAACAACAACAACAACATCAAATAAACAACAACAACAACAATACCGTCAAATAAACAACAACAACAACATCAAATAAACAACAACAACAACAACAACACCGTCAACAACAACAACAATGTCAAAAAAACAACAACAACAACAACGTCAAATAAACAACAACAACAACAACAACAACAACAACGTCAACAAGAACAACAACAACGTCAAATAAACAACAACAACAACAACAACGTCAAATAAACAACAACGTCAACAACAACAACAACAACGTGAAATAAACCACAACAACCATGTCAACAACAACAACATCAAATAAGCAACAACAACAACAACGTCAACAACAACAACAACGTCAAATAAACAACAACAATAATAACAACGTCAAATAAACAACAACAACAACAACATCGTCAAATAAACAACAACAACAACAACAACAACATCAACAACAACAACTACGTCAAATAAACAACAACAACAACAACGTCAAATAAACAATAACAACAACAACAACGTCAACAACAACAACATCAAATAAACAACAACAACAACGTCAAATAAACAACAACAATGTCAAATAAACAACAACAACAACAATAAGAACGTGATATAAACAACAACAACGTCAACAACAACAACAACAATGTCAAATAAACAACAACAACAACAACGTCAAATAAACAACAAAACAAACGTCAAATAAACAACAACAACAATAACAATGTCAAATAAACAACAACAACAACAACAATAACAACAACAACGTCAAATAAACAACAACAACAACATCAACAACAACAAAAACGTCAAATAAACAACAACAACAACAACGTCAACAACAACAACTACGTCAAATAAACAACAACAACTACGTCAAATAAACAACAACAACAATGTCACCCACAACAACGTCAAATAAATAACAACAACAATGTCAAATAAACAACAATACTAAAACAACGTCAAATAAACAACAACAACAACAACAACAACAACAACAACAACAACGTCAACAACAACAACAACAATGTCAAATAAACAACAACAACAACAACGTCAACAACAACAACAACAATGTCAAATAAATAACAACAACAACGTCAAATAAACAACAATAACACCGTCAACAACAACAACAATGTCAAATAAACAACAACAACAACAACGTCAAATAAATAACAACAACAACGTCAACAACAACAACGACAAATAAACAACAACAACAACAACGTCAAATAAACAACAACGTCAACAACAACAACAACGTGAAATAATCAACAACAACTATGTCAACAACAACAACAACAACATCAAATAAACAACAACAACAACAACGTCAACAATAACAACAACGTCAAATAAACAACAACAACAACAATAACAACGTCAAATAAACAACAACAACACCGTCAAATAAACAACAACAACAACAACGTCAAATAAACAACAACAACAACAACGTCAAATAAACAATAACAACAACAACGTCAAATAAACAACAACAACAACAACGTCAACAACAACAACAACAACGTCAAATAAACAACAACAACAACAACAACGTCAAATAAACAATAACAACAACAACAATGTCAAATAAACAACAACAACGTCAAATAAACAACAACAACAACAACGTCAACAACAACAACAACAATGTCAATTAAATAACAACAACAACGTCAAATAAACAACAACAACACCGTCAACAACAACAACAATGTCAAATAAACAACAACAACAACAACAACGTCAAATAAATAACAACAACAACGTCAACAACAACAACGACAAATAAATAACAACAACAACAACAACGTCAAATAAACAACAACGTCAACAACAACAACATCAAATAAACAACAACAACAACAACGTCAACAATAACAACAACGTCAAATAAACAACAACAACAATAACAATGTCAAATAAACAACAACAACACCGTCAAATAAACAACAACAACAACAACGTCAAATAAACAACAACAACAACAACGTCAAATAAACAATAACAACAACAACGTCAAATAAACAACAACAACAACAACGTCAACAACAACAACAACAACGTCAAATAAACAAGATCAACAACAACAACTATGTCAACAACAACAACAACGTCAAATAAACAACAACAACAACGTCAACAAGAACAACAATGTCAAATAAACAACAACAACAACAACAACGTCAAATAAACAACAACAACAACAACAACGTCAAATAAATAACAACAACAACAACGTCAACAACAACAACAACAACAACGTCAAATAAACAACAACAACAATGTCACCCACAACAACGTCAAATAAATAACAACAACAATGTCAAATAAACAACAATACTAAAACAACGTCAAATAAACAACAACAACAACAACAACAACGTCAACAACAACAACAACAATGTCAAATAAACAACAACAACAACAACGTCAACAACAACAACAACAATGTCAAATAAATAACAACAACAACGTCAAATAAACAACAATAACACCGTCAACAACAACAACAATGTCAAATAAACAACAACAACAACAACGTCAAATAAATAACAACAACAACGTCAACAACAACAACAAAAAATAAACAACAACAACAACAACAACGTCAAATAAACAACAACGTCAACAACAACAACAACGTGAAATAATCAACAACAACTATGTCAACAACAACAACAACATCAAATAAACAACAACAACAACAACGTCAACAATAACAACAACGTCAAATAAACAACAACAACAACAATAACAACGTCAAATAAACAACAACAACACCGTCAAATAAACAACAACAACAACAACGTCAAATAAACAACAACAACAACAACGTCAAATAAACAATAACAACAACAACGTCAAATAAACAACAACAACAACAACGTCAACAACAACAACAACAACGTCAAATAAACAACAACAACAACAACAACGTCAAATAAACAATAACAACAACAACAATGTCAAATAAACAACAACAACGTCAAATAAACAACAACAACAACAACGTCAACAACAACAACAACAATGTCAATTAAATAACAACAACAACGTCAAATAAACAACAACAACACCGTCAACAACAACAACAATGTCAAATAAACAACAACAACAACAACAACGTCAAATAAATAACAACAACAACGTCAACAACAACAACGACAAATAAATAACAACAACAACAACAACGTCAAATAAACAACAACGTCAACAACAACAACATCAAATAAACAACAACAACAACAACGTCAACAATAACAACAACGTCAAATAAACAACAACAACAATAACAATGTCAAATAAACAACAACAACACCGTCAAATAAACAACAACAACAACAACGTCAAATAAACAACAACAACAAATACGTCAAATAAACAATAACAACAACAACGTCAAATAAACAACAACAACAACAACGTCAACAACAACAACAACAACGTCAAATAAACAACATCAACAACAACAACTATGTCAACAACAACAACAACGTCAAATAAACAACAACAACAACGTCAACAAGAACAACAATGTCAAATAAACAACAACAACAACAACAACGTCAAATAAACAACAACAACAACAACAACGTCAAATAAATAACAACAACAACAACGTCAACAACAACAACAACAACAACGTCAAATAAACAACAACAACAACAACTATGTCAACAACAACAACAATGTCAAATAAATAACAACAACAACGTCAACAACAACAACGTCAACAACAACAATGTCAAATAAACAACAACAACAACGTCAAATAAACAACAACAACAACACAGTCAAATAAACAACAACAACAAGAACGTCAAATAAACAACAACAACAACAACGTCAAATAAACAACAACAAAAACAACGTCAACAACAACAACAACGTCAAATAAACAACAACAACAACAACGTCAACAACAACGTCAAATAAACAACAACAACAACGTCAAATAAACAATAACAACAACAACAACAATGTCAAATAAACAACAACAACAACGTCAAATAAACAACAACAACAACAACAACGTCAACAACAACAACAACGTCAAATAAACAACAACAACAACAACGTCAAATAAACAACAACAACAACGTCAAATAAACAACAACAACAACAACAACAATAACAACAACAACAACAACGTCAAATAAACAACGACAACGTCAATTAAACAACAACAACAACAACAACGTCAAATAAACAACAACAACAACGTCAAATAAACAACAACAACAACAACAACAATAACAACAACAACAACAACAACAACAACGTCAAATAAACAACAACAACAACGTCAAATAAACAACAACAACAACAACAACAATAACAACAACAACAACAACGTCAAATAAACAACGACAACGTCAATTAAACAACGACAATAACAACAACAACAACAACGTTAAATACAAAACAACAACAAGAACAACGTCAACAACAACAACAACAAGAACAACGTCAACAACAACAACATCGTCAAATAAACAACAACAACAACAACGTCAACAACAACAACAACAACGTCAAATAAACAACAACAATAACAACAACGTCAAATAAACAATAACAACAACAACAATGTCAAATAAACAACAACAACGTCAAATAAACAACAACAACAACAATGTCAACAACAACAACAACAACAACGTCAAATAAACAACAACAACAATAACAACGTCAAATAAACAACAACAACAACATCAAATAAACAACAACAACAACAACGTCAAATAAACAACAATAACAACAACAACAATAAATACGTCAAATAAACAACAACAACAACGTCAAATAAACAATAACAACAACAACGTCAAATAAACAACAACAAAAACAACAACAACAAAAACGTCAAATAAACAACAACAACAACAACAATGTCAACAACAACAACTACGTCAAATAAACAACAACAACAACGTCAAATAAACAATAACAACAACAAAAATGTCAACAACAACAACGTCAAATAAACAACAACAACGTCAAATAAAGAACAACAACAACAACAACAACAACAACGTCAAATAAACAACAACAACAACGTCAACAACAACAACAACAACAACTACGTCAAATAAACAACAACAACAACGTCAACAACAACAACAACAACGTCAAATAAACAACAACAACAACAACGTCGAATAAACAACAACGTCAACAACAACAACGTCAAATAAACAACAACAACAACGTCAAATAAACAATAACATCAATAACAACAACAACAACAACAACGTGAAATAAACAACAACAACTATGTCAACAACAACAACATCAAATAAACAACAACAACAACGTCAACAACAACAACAACGTCAAATAAACAACAACAACAATAACAACGTCAAATAAACAACAACAACAACACCGTAAAATAAACAACAACAACAACAACAGCGTCAAATAAACAACAACAACAACAACAACAACGTCAAATAAACAACAACAACAACAACAACGTCAAATAAACAACAACAACAACATCCTCAACAACAACATCAAATAAACAACAACAACAACAACTATGTCAACAACAACAAAAACGTCAAATAAACAACAACAAGAACAACAACGTCAACAACAACAACAAAGTCAAATAAACAACAACAACAACAACAACATCAAATAAACAACAACAACAACAATACCGTCAAATAAACAACAACAACAACGTCAAATAAACAACAACAACAACAACAACACCGTCAACAACAACAACAATGTCAAAAAAACAACAACAACAACGTCAAATAAACAACAACAACAACAACAACAACGTCAACAACAACAACAACAACGTCAAATAAACAACAACAACAACAACAACAACGTCAACAAGAACAACAACAACGTCAAATAAATAACAACAACAACAACGTCAAATAAACAACAACGTCAACAACAACAACAACAACGTGAAATAAACCACAACAACCATGTCAACAACAACAACATCAAATAAACAACAACAACAACAATGTCAACAACAACAACAACGTCAAATAAACAACAACAATAATAACAACGTCAAATAAACAACAACAACAACATCACCGTCAAATAAACAACAACAACGACAACAACAACATCAACAACAACAACTACGTCAAATAAACAACAACAACAACGTCAAATAAACAATAACAACAACAACAACGTCAACAACAACATCATCAAATAAGAACGTGATATAAACAACAACAACGTCAACAACAACAACAACAATGTCAAATAAACAACAACAACAACAACGTCAAATAAACAACAACAACAACGTCAAATAAACAACAACAACAACAACGTCAACAACAACAACAATGTCAAATAAACAACAACAACAACAACATCAACAACAACAAAAACGTCAAATAAACAACAACAACAACAACGTCAACAACAACAACTACGTCAAATAAACAACAACAACAACGTCAAATAAACAACAACAACAACAACAATGTCACCCACAACAACGTCAAATAAATAACAACAACAATGTCAAATAAACAACAATACTAAAACAACGTCAAATAAACAACAACAACAACAACAACAACGTCAACAACAACAACAACGTCAACAACAACAACAACAATGTCAAATAAATAACAACAACAACGTCAAATAAACAACAATAACACCGTCAACAACAACAACAATGTCAAATAAACAACAACAACAACAACGTCAAATAAATAACAACAACAACGTCAACAACAACAACGACAAATAAACAACAACAACGACAACAACGTCAAATAAACAACAACGTCAACAACAACAACAACGTGAAATAATCAACAATAACTATGTCAACAACAACAACAACATCAAATAAACAACAACAGCAACAACAACAACAACAACGTCAACAATAACAACAACGTCAAATAAACAACAACAACAATAACAACGTCAAATAAACAACAACAACACCGTCAAATAAACAACAACAACAACAACGTCAAATAAACAACAACAACAACAACGTCAAATAAACAATAACAACAACAACGTCAAATAAACAACAACAACAACAACGTCAACAACAACAACAACAACGTCAAATAAACAACAACAACAACAACAACTATGTCAACAACAACAACAACGTCAAATAAACAACAACAACAACAACGTCAATTAAACAACAACAACAACAACACAGTCAAATAAACAACAACAACAACAACGTCAAATAAACAACAACAACAACGTCAAATAAACAATAACAAAAACAACGTCAACAACAACAACAACGTCAAATAAACAACAACAAAAACAACAACAACATCAACAACAACGTTAAATAAACAACAACAACAACAACAACGTCAAATAAACAATAACAACAACAACAACAATGTCAAATAAACAACAATACTAAAACAACGTCAAATAAACAACAACAACAACAACAACGTCAACAACAACAACGTCAACAACAACAACAACAACAATGTCAAATAAACAACAACAACAACAACGTCAACAAAAACAACAACAATGTCAAATAAACAACAACAACAACGTCAAATAAACAACAACAACAACAACGTCAAATAAACAACAACAACAATAACAACGTCAAATAAACAACAACAACAACAACAACAACACCGTCAAATAAACAACAACAACAACAACAACAACGTCAAATAAACAACAACAACAACAATAACAACGTCAAATAAACAACAACAACAACAACGTCAAATAAATAACAACAACAACAACGTCAACAACAACAACAACGTCAAATAAACAACAACAACAACAACTATGTCAACAACAACAACAATGTCAAATAAATAACAACAACAACGTCAACAACAACGTCAAATAAACTACAACAACAACACAGTCAAATAAACAACAACAACAACAACGTCAAATAAACAACAACAACAACAACAACGTCAAATAAACAACAACAAAAACAACGTCAACAACAACAACAACGTCAAATAAACAGCAACAACAACAACGTCAAATAAACAATAACAACAACAACAACAATGTCAAATAAACAACAACAACAACGTCAAATAAACAACAACAACAACAACAACGTCAACAATAACAACAACGTCAAATAAACAACAACAACAACAACGTCAAATAAAAAACAACAACAACGTCAAATAAACAACAACAACAACAACGTCAAATAAACAACAACAACAACGTCAAATAAACAACAACAACAACAACAATAACAACAACAACAACAACGTCAAATAAACAACGACAACGTCAATTAAACAACGACAATAACAACAACAACTACAACGTCAAATACAAAACAACAACAAGAACAACGTCAACAACAACAACAACAAGAACAACATCAACAACAACAACATCGTCAAATAAACAACAACAACAACAACAACGTCAACAACAACAACAACAACGTCAAATAAACAACAACAACAACAACGTCAAATAAACAATAACAACAACAATGTCAAATAAACAACAACAACGTCAAATAAACAACAACAACAACAACGTCAACAACAACATTAACAACAACAACGTCAAATAAACAACAACAACAACAACAACGTCAAATAAACAACAATAACAACAACGTCATATAAACAACAACAACAACGTCAAATAAACAACAATAACAACAACAACAATAACAACAACAACAATAACAACAACGTCAAATAAACAACAACAACAACGTCAAATAAACAATAACAACAACAACAACATCAACAACAAAAACGTCAAATAAACAACAACAACAACAACAACGTCAATAAAAACAATTACGTCAAATAAACAACAACAACAACAACGTCAAATAAACAACAACAACAACAACAATGTCAACAACAACAACGTCAAATAAAAAACAACAACAATGTCAAATAAACAACAACAACTAAAATAACATCAAATAAACAACAACAACAATAACAACAATGTCAAAAAACAACAACAACGTCAAATAAACAACAACAACAACAACAACAACATCAACAACAACAACGTCAAATAAACAACAACAATGTCAAATAAACAACAACAACAACAATAACAACGTAAAATAAACAACAACAATAACGTCAAATAAACAACAACAACAACAACAACAAATACAACACCAACAACGTCAAATAAACAACAACAACACCGTCAAATAAACAACAATAAAAACAACATCAAATAAACAACAACAACAATAACAACGTCAAATAAACAACAACAACAACAACAACAACACCGTCAAATAAACAACAACAACAACAACGTCAAATAAACAACAACAACAACAACGTCAAATAAACAACAACAACAACGTCAAATAAATAACAATAACAACAACGTCAACAACAAAAACAACGTCAAATAAACAACAACAACAACAACTATGTCAACAACAACAACAATGTCAAATAAATAACAACAACAACGTCAATAACAACAACAATGTCAAATAAACAACAACAACAACGTCAAATAAACAACAACAACAACACAGTCAAATAAACAACAACAACAACAACGTCAAATAAACAACAACAACAACAACGTCAAATAAACAACAACAAAAACAACGTCAACAACAACAACAACGTCAACAACATCGTCAAATAAACAACAACAAAAACGTCAAATAAACAATAACAACAACAACAACAATGTCAAATAAACAACAACAACAACGTCAAATAAATAACAACAACAACAACAACGTCAACAACAACAACAACGTCAAATAAACAACAACAACAACAACGTCAAATAAAAAACAACAACAACGTCAAATAAACAACAACAACAACAACGTCAAATAAACAACAACAACAACGTCAAATAAACAACAACAACAACAACAACAATAACAACAACAACAACAACGTCAAATAAACAACGACAACGTCAATTAAACAACGACAATAACAATAACAACAACAACTACAACGTCAAATACAAAACAACAACAAGAACAACGTCAACAACAACAACAACAAGAACAACGTCAACAACAACAACATCGTCAAATAAACAACAACAACAACAACGTCAACAACAACAACAACGTCAAATAAACAACAACAACAACAATGTCAAATAAACAATAACAACAACAATAATGTCAAATAAACAACAACAACGTCAAATAAACAACAACAACAACAACAACAACGTCAACAACAACAACGACGTCAAATAAATAACAACAACAACAACGTCAAATAAATAACAACAACAACGTCAACAACAACAACGACAAATAAATAACAACAACAACAACAACGTCAAATAAACAACAACGTCAACAACAACAACATCAAATAAACAACAACAACAACAACGTCAACAATAACAACAACGTCAAATAAACAACAACAACAATAACAATGTCAAATAAACAACAACAACACCGTCAAATAAACAACAACAACAACAACGTCAAATAAACAACAACAACAACAACGTCAAATAAACAATAACAACAACAACGTCAAATAAACAACAACAACAACAACGTCAACAACAACAACAACAACGTCAAATAAACAAGATCAACAACAACAACTATGTCAACAACAACAACAACGTCAAATAAACAACAACAACAACGTCAACAAGAACAACAATGTCAAATAAACAACAACAACAACAACAACGTCAAATAAACAACAACAACAACAACAACGTCAAATAAATAACAACAACAACAACGTCAACAACAACAACAACAACAACGTCAAATAAACAACAACAACAATGTCACCCACAACAACGTCAAATAAATAACAACAACAATGTCAAATAAACAACAATACTAAAACAACGTCAAATAAACAACAACAACAACAACAACAACGTCAACAACAACAACAACAATGTCAAATAAACAACAACAACAACAACGTCAACAACAACAACAACAATGTCAAATAAATAACAACAACAACGTCAAATAAACAACAATAACACCGTCAACAACAACAACAATGTCAAATAAACAACAACAACAACAACGTCAAATAAATAACAACAACAACGTCAACAACAACAACAAAAAATAAACAACAACAACAACAACAACGTCAAATAAACAACAACGTCAACAACAACAACAACGTGAAATAATCAACAACAACTATGTCAACAACAACAACAACATCAAATAAACAACAACAACAACAACGTCAACAATAACAACAACGTCAAATAAACAACAACAACAACAATAACAACGTCAAATAAACAACAACAACACCGTCAAATAAACAACAACAACAACAACGTCAAATAAACAACAACAACAACAACGTCAAATAAACAATAACAACAACAACGTCAAATAAACAACAACAACAACAACGTCAACAACAACAACAACAACGTCAAATAAACAACAACAACAACAACAACGTCAAATAAACAATAACAACAACAACAATGTCAAATAAACAACAACAACGTCAAATAAACAACAACAACAACAACGTCAACAACAACAACAACAATGTCAATTAAATAACAACAACAACGTCAAATAAACAACAACAACACCGTCAACAACAACAACAATGTCAAATAAACAACAACAACAACAACAACGTCAAATAAATAACAACAACAACGTCAACAACAACAACGACAAATAAATAACAACAACAACAACAACGTCAAATAAACAACAACGTCAACAACAACAACATCAAATAAACAACAACAACAACAACGTCAACAATAACAACAACGTCAAATAAACAACAACAACAATAACAATGTCAAATAAACAACAACAACACCGTCAAATAAACAACAACAACAACAACGTCAAATAAACAACAACAACAAATACGTCAAATAAACAATAACAACAACAACGTCAAATAAACAACAACAACAACAACGTCAACAACAACAACAACAACGTCAAATAAACAACATCAACAACAACAACTATGTCAACAACAACAACAACGTCAAATAAACAACAACAACGTCAACAAGAACAACAATGTCAAATAAACAACAACAACAACAACAACGTCAAATAAACAACAACAACAACAACAACGTCAAATAAATAACAACAACAACAACGTCAACAACAACAACAACAACAACGTCAAATAAACAACAACAACAACAACTATGTCAACAACAACAACAATGTCAAATAAATAACAACAACAACGTCAACAACAACAACGTCAACAACAACAATGTCAAATAAACAACAACAACAACGTCAAATAAACAACAACAACAACACAGTCAAATAAACAACAACAACAAGAACGTCAAATAAACAACAACAACAACAACGTCAAATAAACAACAACAAAAACAACGTCAACAACAACAACAACGTCAAATAAACAACAACAACAACAACGTCAACAACAACGTCAAATAAACAACAACAACAACGTCAAATAAACAATAACAACAACAACAACAATGTCAAATAAACAACAACAACAACGTCAAATAAACAACAACAACAACAACAACGTCAACAACAACAACAACGTCAAATAAACAACAACAACAACAACGTCAAATAAACAACAACAACAACGTCAAATAAACAACAACAACAACAACAACAATAACAACAACAACAACAACGTCAAATAAACAACGACAACGTCAATTAAACAACAACAACAACAACAACGTCAAATAAACAACAACAACAACGTCAAATAAACAACAACAACAACAACAACAATAACAACAACAACAACAACAACAACAACGTCAAATAAACAACAACAACAACGTCAAATAAACAACAACAACAACAACAACAATAACAACAACAACAACAACAACAACGTCAAATAAACAACGACAACGTCAATTAAACAACGACAATAACAACAACAACAACAACGTTAAATACAAAACAACAACAAGAACAACGTCAACAACAACAACAACAAGAACAACGTCAACAACAACAACATCGTCAAATAAACAACAACAACAACAACGTCAACAACAACAACAACAACGTCAAATAAACAACAACAATAACAACAACGTCAAATAAACAATAACAACAACAACAATGTCAAATAAACAACAACAACGTCAAATAAACAACAACAACAACAATGTCAACAACAACAACAACAACAACGTCAAATAAACAACAACAACAATAACAACGTCAAATAAACAACAACAACAACATCAAATAAACAACAACAACAACAACGTCAAATAAACAACAATAACAACAACAACAATAAATACGTCAAATAAACAACAACAACAACGTCAAATAAACAATAACAACAACAACGTCAAATAAACAACAACAAAAACAACAACAACAAAAACGTCAAATAAACAACAACAACAACAACAATGTCAACAACAACAACTACGTCAAATAAACAACAACAACAACGTCAAATAAACAATAACAACAACAAAAATGTCAACAACAACAACGTCAAATAAACAACAACAACGTCAAATAAAGAACAACAACAACAACAACAACAACAACGTCAAATAAACAACAACAACAACGTCAACAACAACAACAACAACAACTACGTCAAATAAACAACAACAACAACGTCAACAACAACAACAACAACGTCAAATAAACAACAACAACAACAACGTCGAATAAACAACAACGTCAACAACAACAACGTCAAATAAACAACAACAACAACGTCAAATAAACAATAACATCAATAACAACAACAACAACAAAAACGTGAAATAAACAACAACAACTATGTCAACAACAACAACATCAAATAAACAACAACAACAACGTCAACAACAACAACAACGTCAAATAAACAACAACAACAATAACAACGTCAAATAAACAACAACAACAACACCGTAAAATAAACAACAACAACAACAACAGCGTCAAATAAACAACAACAACAACAACAACAACAACGTCAAATAAACAACAACAACAACAACAACGTCAAATAAACAACAACAACAACATCCTCAACAACAACATCAAATAAACAACAACAACAACAACTATGTCAACAACAACAAAAACGTCAAATAAACAACAACAAGAACAACAACGTCAACAACAACAACAAAGTCAAATAAACAACAACAACAACAACAACATCAAATAAACAACAACAACAACAATACCGTCAAATAAACAACAACAACAACGTCAAATAAACAACAACAACAACAACAACACCGTCAACAACAACAACAATGTCAAAAAAACAACAACAACAACGTCAAATAAACAACAACAACAACAACAACAACGTCAACAACAACAACAACAACGTCAAATAAACAACAACAACAACAACAACAACGTCAACAAGAACAACAACAACGTCAAATAAATAACAACAACAACAACGTCAAATAAACAACAACGTCAACAACAACAACAACAACGTGAAATAAACCACAACAACCATGTCAACAACAACAACATCAAATAAACAACAACAACAACAATGTCAACAACAACAACAACGTCAAATAAACAACAACAATAATAACAACGTCAAATAAACAACAACAACAACATCACCGTCAAATAAACAACAACAACGACAACAACAACATCAACAACAACAACTACGTCAAATAAACAACAACAACAACGTCAAATAAACAATAACAACAACAACAACGTCAACAACAACATCATCAAATAAGAACGTGATATAAACAACAACAACGTCAACAACAACAACAACAATGTCAAATAAACAACAACAACAACAACGTCAAATAAACAACAACAACAACGTCAAATAAACAACAACAACAACAATGTCAACAACAACAACAATGTCAAATAAACAACAACAACAACAACATCAACAACAACAAAAACGTCAAATAAACAACAACAACAACAACGTCAACAACAACAACTACGTCAAATAAACAACAACAACAACGTCAAATAAACAACAACAACAACAACAATGTCACCCACAACAACGTCAAATAAATAACAACAACAATGTCAAATAAACAACAATACTAAAACAACGTCAAATAAACAACAACAACAACAACAACAACGTCAACAACAACAACAACGTCAACAACAACAACAACAATGTCAAATAAATAACAACAACAACGTCAAATAAACAACAATAACACCGTCAACAACAACAACAATGTCAAATAAACAACAACAACAACAACGTCAAATAAATAACAACAACAACGTCAACAACAACAACGACAAATAAACAACAACAACGACAACAACGTCAAATAAACAACAACGTCAACAACAACAACAACGTGAAATAATCAACAATAACTATGTCAACAACAACAACAACATCAAATAAACAACAACAGCAACAACAACAACAACAACGTCAACAATAACAACAACGTCAAATAAACAACAACAACAATAACAACGTCAAATAAACAACAACAACACCGTCAAATAAACAACAACAACAACAACGTCAAATAAACAACAACAACAACAACGTCAAATAAACAATAACAACAACAACGTCAAATAAACAACAACAACAACAACGTCAACAACAACAACAACAACGTCAAATAAACAACAACAACAACAACAACTATGTCAACAACAACAACAACGTCAAATAAACAACAACAACAACAACGTCAATTAAACAACAACAACAACAACACAGTCAAATAAACAACAACAACAACAACGTCAAATAAACAACAACAACAACGTCAAATAAACAATAACAAAAACAACGTCAACAACAACAACAACGTCAAATAAACAACAACAAAAACAACAACAACATCAACAACAACGTTAAATAAACAACAACAACAACAACAACGTCAAATAAACAATAACAACAACAACAACAATGTCAAATAAACAACAATACTAAAACAACGTCAAATAAACAACAACAACAACAACAACGTCAACAACAACAACGTCAACAACAACAACAACAACAATGTCAAATAAACAACAACAACAACAACGTCAACAAAAACAACAACAATGTCAAATAAACAACAACAACAACGTCAAATAAACAACAACAACAACAACGTCAAATAAACAACAACAACAATAACAACGTCAAATAAACAACAACAACAACAACAACAACACCGTCAAATAAACAACAACAACAACAACAACAACGTCAAATAAACAACAACAACAACAATAACAACGTCAAATAAACAACAACAACAACAACGTCAAATAAATAACAACAACAACAACGTCAACAACAACAACAACGTCAAATAAACAACAACAACAACAACTATGTCAACAACAACAACAATGTCAAATAAATAACAACAACAACGTCAACAACAACGTCAAATAAACTACAACAACAACACAGTCAAATAAACAACAACAACAACAACGTCAAATAAACAACAACAACAACAACAACGTCAAATAAACAACAACAAAAACAACGTCAACAACAACAACAACGTCAAATAAACAGCAACAACAACAACGTCAAATAAACAATAACAACAACAACAACAATGTCAAATAAACAACAACAACAACGTCAAATAAACAACAACAACAACAACAACGTCAACAATAACAACAACGTCAAATAAACAACAACAACAACAACGTCAAATAAAAAACAACAACAACGTCAAATAAACAACAACAACAACAACGTCAAATAAACAACAACAACAACGTCAAATAAACAACAACAACAACAACAATAACAACAACAACAACAACGTCAAATAAACAACGACAACGTCAATTAAACAACGACAATAACAACAACAACTACAACGTCAAATACAAAACAACAACAAGAACAACGTCAACAACAACAACAACAAGAACAACATCAACAACAACAACATCGTCAAATAAACAACAACAACAACAACAACGTCAACAACAACAACAACAACGTCAAATAAACAACAACAACAACAACGTCAAATAAACAATAACAACAACAATGTCAAATAAACAACAACAACGTCAAATAAACAACAACAACAACAACGTCAACAACAACATTAACAACAACAACGTCAAATAAACAACAACAACAACAACAACGTCAAATAAACAACAATAACAACAACGTCATATAAACAACAACAACAACGTCAAATAAACAACAATAACAACAACAACAATAACAACAACAACAATAACAACAACGTCAAATAAACAACAACAACAACGTCAAATAAACAATAACAACAACAACAACATCAACAACAAAAACGTCAAATAAACAACAACAACAACAACAACGTCAATAAAAACAATTACGTCAAATAAACAACAACAACAACAACGTCAAATAAACAACAACAACAACAACAATGTCAACAACAACAACGTCAAATAAAAAACAACAACAATGTCAAATAAACAACAACAACTAAAATAACATCAAATAAACAACAACAACAATAACAACAATGTCAAAAAACAACAACAACGTCAAATAAACAACAACAACAACAACAACAACATCAACAACAACAACGTCAAATAAACAACAACAATGTCAAATAAACAACAACAACAACAATAACAACGTAAAATAAACAACAACAATAACGTCAAATAAACAACAACAACAACAACAACAAATACAACACCAACAACGTCAAATAAACAACAACAACACCGTCAAATAAACAACAATAAAAACAACATCAAATAAACAACAACAACAATAACAACGTCAAATAAACAACAACAACAACAACAACAACACCGTCAAATAAACAACAACAACAACAACGTCAAATAAACAACAACAACAACAACGTCAAATAAACAACAACAACAACGTCAAATAAATAACAATAACAACAACGTCAACAACAAAAACAACGTCAAATAAACAACAACAACAACAACTATGTCAACAACAACAACAATGTCAAATAAATAACAACAACAACGTCAATAACAACAACAATGTCAAATAAACAACAACAACAACGTCAAATAAACAACAACAACAACACAGTCAAATAAACAACAACAACAACAACGTCAAATAAACAACAACAACAACAACGTCAAATAAACAACAACAAAAACAACGTCAACAACAACAACAACGTCAACAACATCGTCAAATAAACAACAACAAAAACGTCAAATAAACAATAACAACAACAACAACAATGTCAAATAAACAACAACAACAACGTCAAATAAATAACAACAACAACAACAACGTCAACAACAACAACAACGTCAAATAAACAACAACAACAACAACGTCAAATAAAAAACAACAACAACGTCAAATAAACAACAACAACAACAACGTCAAATAAACAACAACAACAACGTCAAATAAACAACAACAACAACAACAACAATAACAACAACAACAACAACGTCAAATAAACAACGACAACGTCAATTAAACAACGACAATAACAATAACAACAACAACTACAACGTCAAATACAAAACAACAACAAGAACAACGTCAACAACAACAACAACAAGAACAACGTCAACAACAACAACATCGTCAAATAAACAACAACAACAACAACGTCAACAACAACAACAACGTCAAATAAACAACAACAACAACAATGTCAAATAAACAATAACAACAACAATAATGTCAAATAAACAACAACAACGTCAAATAAACAACAACAACAACAACAACAACGTCAACAACAACAACAACAACAACGTCAAATAAACAACAACAACAACAACAACGTCAAATAAACAACAACAACAACAACAACGTCAAATAAACAACAACAACAACGTCAAATAAACAACAATAACAACAACAACAATAACAACAACAACAATAACAACAACGTCAAATAAACAACAACAACAACGTCAAATAAACAATAACAACAACAACGTCAAATAAACAACAACAAAAACAACAACAACAAAAACGTCAAATAAACAACAACAACAACAATGTCAACCACAACAACTACGTCAAATAAACAACAACAACAACGTCAAATAAACAATAACAACAACAAAAATGTCAACAACAACAACGTCAAATAAACAACAACAACGTCAAATAAAGAACAACAACAACAACAACAACGTCAAATAAACAACAACAACAACAACAACACCGTCAACAACAAGAACAACAATGTCAAATAAACAACAACAACAACGTCAAATAAATAACAACAACAACAACAACGTCAAATAAACAACAACAATAACAACAACGTCAAATAAACAACAACGTCAACAACAACAACGTCAAATAAACAACAACAACAACATCAAATAAACAATAACTTTAACAACAACAACAACAACAACGTGAAATAAACAACAACAACATTGTCAACAACAACAACATCAAATAAACAACAACAACAATGTCAACAACAACAACAAAGTCATATAAACAACAACAATAATAACAACGTCAAATAAACAACAACAACAACAACACCGTAAAATAAACAACAACAACAACAACAACAACGTCAAATAAACAACAACCACAACAACAACAACAACGTCAAATAAACAACAACAACAACAACGTCAACAACAACAACAACGTCATATAAACAACAACAACAACATCAAATAAACAACAACAACAACAATACCGTCAAATAAACAACAACAACAACGTCAAATAAACAACAATAACAACAACACCGTCAACAACAACAACAATGTCAAAAAAACAACAACAACAACAACAACGTCAAATAAACAACAACAACAACAACAACAACAACGTCAACAAGAACAACAACAACGTCAAATAAACAACAACAACAACAACAACGTCAAATAAACAACAACGTCAACAACAACAACAACAACAACGTGAAATAAACCACAACAACCATGTCAACAACAACAACATCAAATAAACAACAACAACAACAACGTCAACAACAACAACAACGTCAAATAAACAACAACAACAATAACAACGTCAAATAAACAACAACAACAACAACACTGTCAAATAAACAACAACAACGACAACAACAACATCAACAACAACAAAAATTTCAAATAAACAACAACAACAACAACGTCAACAACAACAACAACGTCAAAAACAACAACTACGTCAAATAAACAACAACAACGTCAGAAACAACAACATCAAATAAACAACAACAACAACGTCAAATAAACAACAACAACGTCAAATAAACAACAACAACAACAATAAGAACGTGATATAAACAACAACAACGTCAACAACAACAACAACAATGTCAAATAAACAACAACAACGTCAAATAAACAACCACAACAACAACGTCAAATAAACAACAACAACAATAACAATATCAAATAAACAACAACAACAACAACAATAACAACAACAACGTCAAATAAACAACAACAACAACAACATCAACAACGTCAACAACAACAACTACGTCAAATAAACAACAACAACAACAACAACAACGTCAAATAAACAACAACAACAACAATGTCACCCACAACAACGTCAAATAAATAACAACAACAATGTCAAATAAACAACAACAACAACGTCAACAACAACAACAACAATGTCAAATAAATAACAACAACAACGTCAAATAAACAACAACAACACCGTCAACAACAACAACAATGTCAAATAAACAACAACAACAACGTCAAATAAATAACAACAACAACGTCAACAACAACGACGACAAATAAACAACAACAACAACAACAACGTCAAATAAACAACAACGTCAACAACAACAACAACAACAACGTGAAATAATCAACAACAACTATGTCAACAACAACAACTACATCAAATAAACAACAACAACAACAACAACGTCAACAATAACAACAACGTCAAATAAACAACAACAACAATAACAACGTCAAATAAACAACAACAACACCGTCAAATAAACAACAACAACAACAACGTCAAATAAACAACAACAACAACAACGTCAAATAAACAATAACAACAACAACGTCAAATAAACAACAACAACAACAACAACAACAACAACAACGTCAAATAAACAACAACAACAACAACAACTATGTCAACAACAACAACAACGTCAAATAAACAACAACAACGACAACGTCAACAAGAACAACAATGTCAAATAAACAACAACAACAACAACAACGTCAAATAAACAACAACAACAACAACAACGTCAAATAAATAACAACAACAACAACGTCAACAACAACAACAACAACGTCAAATAAACAACAACAACAACAACTATGTCAACAACAACAACAATGTCAAATAAATAACAACAACAACGTCAACAACAACAACAACGTCAAATAAACAACAACAACAACGTCAAATAAACAACAACAACAACAACACAGTCAAATAAACAACAACATCAACAACGTCAAATAAACAACAACAACAACAACAACGTCAAATAAACAACAACAAAACCAACGTTAACAACAACAACAACGTAAAATAAACAACAAAAACAACGTCAACAACAACGTCAAATAAACAACAACAACAACGTCAAATAAACAATAACAACAACAACAACAATGTCAAATAAACAATAACAACAACGTCAAATAAACAACAACAACAACAACGTCAACAACAACAACAACAACGTCAAATAAACAACAACAACAACAACAACGTCAAATAAAAAACAACAACAAGAACAACGTCAACAACAACAACAACAAGAACAACGTCAACAACAACAACATCGTCAAATAAACAACAACAACAACAACGTCAACAATAACAACAACGTCAACAATAACAACAACGTCAAATAAACAACAACAACAACAACAACGTCAAATAAACAATAACAACAACAACAATGTCAAATAAATAACAATAACGTCAAATAAACAACAACAACAACAACGTCAACAACAACAACAACAATGTCAAATAAACAACAACAACAACAACAACGTCAAATAAACAACATCAACAACAACGTCAAATAAACAACAACAACAACAACGTCAAATAAACAACAACAACAACAACGTCAAATAAACAATAACAACAACGTCAAATAAACAACAACAACAATAACAATGTCAAATAAACAACAACAACAACAACAATAACAACAACAACGTCAAATAAACAACAACAACAACATCAATAACAACAAAAACGTCAAATAAACAACAACAACAACAACAACAACGTTAACAACAATAACTACGTCAAATAAACAACAACAACAACGTCAAATAAACAACAACAACAACAATGTCACCCACAACAACGTCAAATAAATAACAACAACAATGTCAAATAAACAACAATACTAAAACAACGTCAAATAAACAACAACAACAACAACAACGTCAACAACAACAACAACAATGTCAAATAAACAACAACAACAACAACGTCAACAACAACAACAACAATGTCAAATAAATAACAACAACAACGTCAAATAAACAACAACAACACCGTCAACAACAACAACAATGTCAAATAAAAAACAACAACAACAACGTCAAATAAATAACAACAACAACGTCAACAACAACAACGACAAATAAACAACAACAACAACAACAACGTCAAATAAACAACAACGTCAACAACAACAACAACGTGAAATAATCAACAACAACTATGTCAACAACAACAACAACATCAAATAAACAACAACAACATCAACAACAACGTCAACAATAACAACAACGTCAAATAAACAACAACAATAATAACAACGTCAAATAAAAAACAACAACAACGTCAAATAAACAACAACAACAACAACGTCAAATAAACAACAACAACAACGTCAAATAAACAACAACAACAACAACAATAACAACAACAACAACAATAACAACAACAACAACAACGTCAAATAAACAACGACAACATCAATTAAACAACGACAATAACAACAACAACAACAACGTCAAATACAAAACAACAACAAGAACAACGTCAACAACAACAACAAGAACAACGTCAACAACAACAACATCGTCAAATAAACAACAACAACAACAACGTCAAATAAACAACCACAACAACAACGTCAAATAAACAACAACAACAATAACAATATCAAATAAACAACAACAACAACAACAATAACAACAACAACGTCAAATAAACAACAACAACAACAACATCAACAACGTCAACAACAACAACTACGTCAAATAAACAACAACAACAACAACAACAACGTCAAATAAACAACAACAACAACAACAATGTCACCCACAACAACGTCAAATAAATAACAACAACAATGTCAAATAAACAACAACAACAACGTCAACAACAACAACAACAATGTGAAATAAATAACAACAACAACGTCAAATAAACAACAACAACACCGTCAACAACAACAACAATGTCAAATAAACAACAACAACAACGTCAAATAAATAACAACAACAACGTCAACAACAACGACGACAAATAAACAACAACAACAACAACAACGTCAAATAAACAACAACGTCAACAACAACAACAACAACGTGAAATAATCAACAACAACTATGTCAACAACAACAACTACATCAAATAAACAACAACAACAACAACAACGTCAACAATAACAACAACGTCAAATAAACAACAACAACAATAACAACGTCAAATAAACAACAACAACACCGTCAAATAAACAACAACAACAACAACGTCAAATAAACAACAACAACAACGTCAAATAAACAATAACAACAACAACAACAACAACAACAACGTCAAATAAACAACAACAACAACAACAACTATGTCAACAACAACAACAACGTCAAATAAACAACAACAACGACAACGTCAACAAGAACAACAATGTCAAATAAACAACAACAACAACAACAACGTCAAATAAACAACAACAACAACAACAACGTCAAATAAATAACAACAACAACAACGTCAACAACAACAACAACAACGTCAAATAAACAACAACAACAACAACTATGTCAACAACAACAACAATGTCAAATAAATAACAACAACAACGTCAACAACAACAACAACGTCAAATAAACAACAACAACAACGTCAAATAAACAACAACAACAACAACACAGTCAAATAAACAACAACATCAACAACGTCAAATAAACAACAACAACAACAACAACGTCAAATAAACAACAACAAAACCAACGTTAACAACAACAACAACGTAAAATAAACAACAAAAACAACGTCAACAACAACGTCAAATAAACAACAACAACAACGTCAAATAAACAATAACAACAACAACAACAATGTCAAATAAACAATAACAACAACGTCAAATAAACAACAACAACAACAACGTCAACAACAACAACAACAACGTCAAATAAACAACAACAACAACAACAACGTCAAATAAAAAACAACAACAAGAACAACGTCAACAACAACAACAACAAGAACAACGTCAACAACAACAACATCGTCAAATAAACAACAACAACAACAACGTCAACAATAACAACAACGTCAACAATAACAACAACGTCAAATAAACAACAACAACAACAACAACGTCAAATAAACAATAACAACAACAACAATGTCAAATAAATAACAATAACGTCAAATAAACAACAACAACAACAACGTCAACAACAACAACAACAATGTCAAATAAACAACAACAACAACAACAACGTCAAATAAACAACATCAACAACAACGTCAAATAAACAACAACAACAACAACGTCAAATAAACAACAACAACAACAACGTCAAATAAACAATAACAACAACGTCAAATAAACAACAACAACAATAACAATGTCAAATAAACAACAACAACAACAACAATAACAACAACAACGTCAAATAAACAACAACAACAACATCAATAACAACAAAAACGTCAAATAAACAACAACAACAACAACAACAACGTTAACAACAACAACTACGTCAAATAAACAACAACAACAACGTCAAATAAACAACAACAACAACAATGTCACCCACAACAACGTCAAATAAATAACAACAACAATGTCAAATAAACAACAATACTAAAACAACGTCAAATAAACAACAACAACACCGTCAACAACAACAACAATGTCAAATAAACAACAACAACAACGTCAAATAAATAACAACAACAACGTCAACAACAACGACGACAAATAAACAACAACAACAACAACAACGTCAAATAAACAACAACGTCAACAACAACAACAACAACAACGTGAAATAATCAACAACAACTATGTCAACAACAACAACTACATCAAATAAACAACAACAACAACAACAACGTCAACAATAACAACAACGTCAAATAAACAACAACAACAATAACAACGTCAAATAAACAACAACAACACCGTCAAATAAACAACAACAACAACAACGTCAAATAAACAACAACAACAACAACGTCAAATAAACAATAACAACAACAACGTCAAATAAACAACAACAACAACAACAACAACAACAACAACGTCAAATAAACAACAACAACAACAACAACTATGTCAACAACAACAACAACGTCAAATAAACAACAACAACGACAACGTCAACAAGAACAACAATGTCAAATAAACAACAACAACAACAACAACGTCAAATAAACAACAACAACAACAACAACGTCAAATAAATAACAACAACAACAACGTCAACAACAACAACAACAACGTCAAATAAACAACAACAACAACAACTATGTCAACAACAACAACAATGTCAAATAAATAACAACAACAACGTCAACAACAACAACAACGTCAAATAAACAACAACAACAACGTCAAATAAACAACAACAACAACAACACAGTCAAATAAACAACAACATCAACAACGTCAAATAAACAACAACAACAACAACAACGTCAAATAAACAACAACAAAACCAACGTTAACAACAACAACAACGTAAAATAAACAACAAAAACAACGTCAACAACAACGTCAAATAAACAACAACAACAACGTCAAATAAACAATAACAACAACAACAACAATGTCAAATAAACAATAACAACAACGTCAAATAAACAACAACAACAACAACGTCAACAACAACAACAACAACGTCAAATAAACAACAACAACAACAACAACGTCAAATAAAAAACAACAACAAGAACAACGTCAACAACAACAACAACAAGAACAACGTCAACAACAACAACATCGTCAAATAAACAACAACAACAACAACGTCAACAATAACAACAACGTCAACAATAACAACAACGTCAAATAAACAACAACAACAACAACAACGTCAAATAAACAATAACAACAACAACAATGTCAAATAAATAACAATAACGTCAAATAAACAACAACAACAACAACGTCAACAACAACAACAACAATGTCAAATAAACAACAACAACAACAACAACGTCAAATAAACAACATCAACAACAACGTCAAATAAACAACAACAACAACAACGTCAAATAAACAACAACAACAACAACGTCAAATAAACAATAACAACAACGTCAAATAAACAACAACAACAATAACAATGTCAAATAAACAACAACAACAACAACAATAACAACAACAACGTCAAATAAACAACAACAACAACATCAATAACAACAAAAACGTCAAATAAACAACAACAACAACAACAACAACGTTAACAACAATAACTACGTCAAATAAACAACAACAACAACGTCAAATAAACAACAACAACAACAATGTCACCCACAACAACGTCAAATAAATAACAACAACAATGTCAAATAAACAACAATACTAAAACAACGTCAAATAAACAACAACAACAACAACAACAACGTCAACAACAACAACAACAATGTCAAATAAACAACAACAACAACAACGTCAACAACAACAACAACAATGTCAAATAAATAACAACAACAACGTCAAATAAACAACAACAACACCGTCAACAACAACAACAATGTCAAATAAAAAACAACAACAACAACGTCAAATAAATAACAACAACAACGTCAACAACAACAACGACAAATAAACAACAACAACAACAACAACGTCAAATAAACAACAACGTCAACAACAACAACAACGTGAAATAATCAACAACAACTATGTCAACAACAACAACAACATCAAATAAACAACAACAACATCAACAACAACGTCAACAATAACAACAACGTCAAATAAACAACAACAATAATAACAACGTCAAATAAAAAACAACAACAACGTCAAATAAACAACAACAACAACAACGTCAAATAAACAACAACAACAACGTCAAATAAACAACAACAACAACAACAATAACAACAACAACAACAATAACAACAACAACAACAACGTCAAATAAACAACGACAACATCAATTAAACAACGACAATAACAACAACAACAACAACGTCAAATACAAAACAACAACAAGAACAACGTCAACAACAACAACAAGAACAACGTCAACAACAACAACATCGTCAAATAAACAACAACAACAACAACGTCAAATAAACAACCACAACAACAACGTCAAATAAACAACAACAACAATAACAATATCAAATAAACAACAACAACAACAACAATAACAACAACAACGTCAAATAAACAACAACAACAACAACATCAACAACGTCAACAACAACAACTACGTCAAATAAACAACAACAACAACAACAACAACAACGTCAAATAAACAACAACAACAACAACAATGTCACCCACAACAACGTCAAATAAATAACAACAACAATGTCAAATAAACAACAACAACAACGTCAACAACAACAACAACAATGTGAAATAAATAACAACAACAACGTCAAATAAACAACAACAACACCGTCAACAACAACAACAATGTCAAATAAACAACAACAACAACGTCAAATAAATAACAACAACAACGTCAACAACAACGACGACAAATAAACAACAACAACAACAACAACGTCAAATAAACAACAACGTCAACAACAACAACAACAACGTGAAATAATCAACAACAACTATGTCAACAACAACAACTACATCAAATAAACAACAACAACAACAACAACGTCAACAATAACAACAACGTCAAATAAACAACAACAACAATAACAACGTCAAATAAACAACAACAACACCGTCAAATAAACAACAACAACAACAACGTCAAATAAACAACAACAACAACGTCAAATAAACAATAACAACAACAACAACAACAACAACAACGTCAAATAAACAACAACAACAACAACAACTATGTCAACAACAACAACAACGTCAAATAAACAACAACAACGACAACGTCAACAAGAACAACAATGTCAAATAAACAACAACAACAACAACAACGTCAAATAAACAACAACAACAACAACAACGTCAAATAAATAACAACAACAACAACGTCAACAACAACAACAACAACGTCAAATAAACAACAACAACAACAACTATGTCAACAACAACAACAATGTCAAATAAATAACAACAACAACGTCAACAACAACAACAACGTCAAATAAACAACAACAACAACGTCAAATAAACAACAACAACAACAACACAGTCAAATAAACAACAACATCAACAACGTCAAATAAACAACAACAACAACAACAACGTCAAATAAACAACAACAAAACCAACGTTAACAACAACAACAACGTAAAATAAACAACAAAAACAACGTCAACAACAACGTCAAATAAACAACAACAACAACGTCAAATAAACAATAACAACAACAACAACAATGTCAAATAAACAATAACAACAACGTCAAATAAACAACAACAACAACAACGTCAACAACAACAACAACAACGTCAAATAAACAACAACAACAACAACAACGTCAAATAAAAAACAACAACAAGAACAACGTCAACAACAACAACAACAAGAACAACGTCAACAACAACAACATCGTCAAATAAACAACAACAACAACAACGTCAACAATAACAACAACGTCAACAATAACAACAACGTCAAATAAACAACAACAACAACAACAACGTCAAATAAACAATAACAACAACAACAATGTCAAATAAATAACAATAACGTCAAATAAACAACAACAACAACAACGTCAACAACAACAACAACAATGTCAAATAAACAACAACAACAACAACAACGTCAAATAAACAACATCAACAACAACGTCAAATAAACAACAACAACAACAACGTCAAATAAACAACAACAACAACAACGTCAAATAAACAATAACAACAACGTCAAATAAACAACAACAACAATAACAATGTCAAATAAACAACAACAACAACAACAATAACAACAACAACGTCAAATAAACAACAACAACAACATCAATAACAACAAAAACGTCAAATAAACAACAACAACAACAACAACAACGTTAACAACAACAACTACGTCAAATAAACAACAACAACAACGTCAAATAAACAACAACAACAACAATGTCACCCACAACAACGTCAAATAAATAACAACAACAATGTCAAATAAACAACAATACTAAAACAACGTCAAATAAACAACAACAACAACAACAACGTCAACAACAACAACAACAATGTCAAATAAACAACAACAACAACAACGTCAACAACAACAACAACAATGTCAAATAAATAACAACAACAACGTCAAATAAACAACAACAACACCGTCAACAACAACAACAATGTCAAATAAACAACAACAACAACAACGTCAAATAAATAACAACAACAACGTCAACAACAACAACGACAAATAAACAACAACAACAACAACAACGTCAAATAAACAACAACGTCAACAACAACAACAACGTGAAATAATCAACAACAACTATGTCAACAACAACAACAACATCAAATAAACAACAACAACATCAACAACAACGTCAACAATAACAACAACGTCAAATAAACAACAACAATAATAACAACGTCAAATAAAAAACAACAACAACGTCAAATAAACAACAACAACAACAACGTCAAATAAACAACAACAACAACGTCAAATAAACAACAACAACAACAACAATAACAACAACAACAACAATAACAACAACAACAACAACGTCAAATAAACAACGACAACATCAATTAAACAACGACAATAACAACAACAACAACAACGTCAAATACAAAACAACAACAAGAACAACGTCAACAACAACAACAAGAACAACGTCAACAACAACAACATCGTCAAATAAACAACAACAACAACAACGTCAAATAAACAACCACAACAACAACGTCAAATAAACAACAACAACAATAACAATATCAAATAAACAACAACAACAACAACAATAACAACAACAACGTCAAATAAACAACAACAACAACAACATCAACAACGTCAACAACAACAACTACGTCAAATAAACAACAACAACAACAACAACGTCAAATAAACAACAACAACAACAACAATGTCACCCACAACAACGTCAAATAAATAACAACAACAATGTCAAATAAACAACAACAACAACGTCAACAACAACAACAACAATGTGAAATAAATAACAACAACAACGTCAAATAAACAACAACAACACCGTCAACAACAACAACAATGTCAAATAAACAACAACAACAACGTCAAATAAATAACAACAACAACGTCAACAACAACGACGACAAATAAACAACAACAACAACAACAACGTCAAATAAACAACAACGTCAACAACAACAACAACAACGTGAAATAATCAACAACAACTATGTCAACAACAACAACTACATCAAATAAACAACAACAACAACAACAACGTCAACAATAACAACAACGTCAAATAAACAACAACAACAATAACAACGTCAAATAAACAACAACAACACCGTCAAATAAACAACAACAACAACAACGTCAAATAAACAACAACAACAACGTCAAATAAACAATAACAACAACAACAACAACAACAACAACAACAACAACAACGTCAAATAAACAACAACAACAACAACAACTATGTCAACAACAACAACAACGTCAAATAAACAACAACAACGACAACGTCAACAAGAACAACAATGTCAAATAAACAACAACAACAACAACAACGTCAAATAAACAACAACAACAACAACGTCAAATAAATAACAACAACAACAACGTCAACAACAACAACAACAACGTCAAATAAACAACAACAACAACAACTATGTCAACAACAACAACAATGTCAAATAAATAACAACAACAACGTCAACAACAACAACAACGTCAAATAAACAACAACAACAACGTCAAATAAACAACAACAACAACAACACAGTCAAATAAACAACAACATCAACAACGTCAAATAAACAACAACAACAACAACAACGTCAAATAAACAACAACAAAACCAACGTCAACAACAACAACAACGTAAAATAAACAACAAAAACAACGTCAACAACAACGTCAACAACAACGTCAAATAAACAACAACAACAACGTCAAATAAACAATAACAACAACAACAACAATGTCAAATAAACAATAACAACAACGTCAAATAAACAACAACAACAACAACGTCAACAACAACAACAACGTCAAATAAACAACAACAACAACAACAACAACGTCAAATAAAAAACAACAACAAGAACAACGTCAACAACAACAACAACAAGAACAACGTCAACAACAACAACATCGTCAAATAAACAACAACAACAACAACGTCAACAATAACAACAACGTCAAATAAACAACAACAACAACAACAACGTCAAATAAACAATAACAACAACAACAATGTCAAATAAACAACAATAACGTCAAATAAACAACAACAACAACAACGTCAACAACAACAACAACAACGTCAAATAAACAACAACAACAACAACAACGTCAAATAAACAACATCAACAACAATGTCAAATAAACAACAACAACAACAACGTCAAATAAACAACAACAACAACAACGTCAAATAAACAACAACAACAACGTCAAATAAACAACAACAACAATAACAATGTCAAATAAACAACAACAACAACAACAATAACAACAACAACGTCAAATAAACAACAACAACAACATCAATAACAACAAAAACATCAAATAAACAACAACAACAACAACAACGTTAACAACAACAACTACGTCAAATAAACAACAACAACAACGTCAAATAAACAACAACAACAACAATGTCACCCACAACAACGTCAAATAAATAACAACAACAATGTCAAATAAACAACAATACTAAAACAACGTCAAATAAACAACAACAACAACAACAACGTCAACAACAACAACAACAATGTCAAATAAACAACAACAACAACAACGTCAACAACAACAACAACAATGTCAAATAAATAACAACAACAACGTCAAATAAACAACAACAACATCGTCAACAACAACAACAATGTCAAATAAACAACAACAACAACAACGTCAAATAAATAACAACAACAACGTCAACAACAACAACGACAAATAAACAACAACAACAACAACAACGTCAAATAAACAACAACGTCAACAACAACAACAACGTGAAATAATCAACAACAACTATGTCAACAACAACAACAACATCAAATAAACAACAACAACATCAACAACAACGTCAACAATAACAACAACGTCAAATAAACAACAACAATAATAACAACGTCAAATAAAAAACAACAACAACGTCAAATAAACAACAACAACAACAACGTCAAATAAACAACAACAACAACGTCAAATAAACAACAACAACAACAACAATAACAACAACAACAACAACGTCAAATAAACAACGACAACATCAATTAAACAACGACAATAACAACAACAACAACAACGTCAAATACAAAACAACAACAAGAACAACGTCAACAACAACAACAAGAACAACGTCAACAACAACAACATCGTCAAATAAACAACAACAACAACAACAACGTCACCAACAACAACAACGTCAAATAAACAACAACAACAACAACAACAACGTCAAATAAACAATAACAACAACAACAATGTCAAATAAACAACAACAACGTCAAATAAACAACAACAACAACGTCAACAACAACAACAACAATGTCAATTAAATAACAACAACAACGTCAAATAAACAACAACAACACCGTCAACAACAACAACAATGTCAAATAAACAATAACAACAACAACGTCAAATAAATAACAACAACAACGTCAACAACAACAACGACAAATAAACAACAACAACAACAACGTCAAATAAACAACAACAACAACAACGTGAAATAATCAACAACAACTATGTCAACAACAACAACAACATCAAATAAACAACAACAACAACAACGTCAACAATAACAACAACGGCAAATAAACAACAACAACAATAACAATGTCAAATAAACAACAACAACACCGTCAAATAAACAACAACAACAACAACGTCAAATAAACAACAACAACAACAACGTCAAATAAACAATAACAACAACAACGTCAAATAAACAACAACAACAACGTCAACAACAACAACAACAACGTCAAATAAACAACAACAACAACAACAACTATGTCAACAACAACAACAACGTCAAATAAACAACAACAACAACGTCAACAAGAACAACAATGTAAAATAAACAACAACAACAACAACAACAACAACGTCAAATAAACGACAACAACAACAACGTCAAATAAATAACAACAACAACAATGTCAACAACAACAACAACAACGTCAAATAAACAACAACAACAACAACTATGTCAACAACAACAACAATGTCAAATAAATAACAACAACAACGTCAACAACAACAACAACGTCAAATAAACAACAACAACAACGTCAAATAAACAACAACAACAACACAGTAAAAAAACAACAACAACAACAACGTCAAATAAACAACAACAACAACAACGTCAAATAAACAACAACAAAAACAACGTCAACAACAACAACAACGTCAAATAAACAACAACAACAACAACAACGTCAACAACAACGTCAAATAAACAACAACAACAACGTCAAATAAACAATAACAACAACAACAACAATGTCAAATAAACAACAACAACAACGTCAAATAAACAACAACAACAACAACAACGTCAACAACAACAACAACGTCAAATAAACAACAACAACAACAACAACGTCAAATAAAAAACAACAACAACGTCAAATAAACAACAACAACAACAACAACGTCAAATAAACAACAACAACAACAACGTCAAATAAACAACAACAACAACAACAATAACAACAACAACAACAACGTCAAATAAAAAACGACAACGTCAATTAAACAACGACCATAACAACAACAACAACAACAACGTCAAATACAAAACAACAACAAGAACAACGTCAACAACAACAACAACAAGAACAACGTCAACAACAACAACATCGTCAAATAAACAACAACAACAACAACGTCAACAACAACAACAACAACGTCAAATAAACAACAACAACGTCAAATAAACAATAACAACAACAACAATGTCAAATAAACAACAACAACGTCAAATAAACAACAACAACAACAATGTCAACAACAACAACAACAACGTCAAATAAACAACAACAACAACAACGTCAAATAAACATCAACAACAACGTCAAATAAACAACAACAACAACAACGTCAAATAAACAACAATAACAACAACAACAATAACAACAACAACAACAACAACGTCAAATAAACAAGAACAACAACGTCAAATAAACAATAACAACAACAACGTCAAATAAACAACAACAAAAACAACAACAACAAAAACGACAAATAAACAACAACAACAACAATGTCAACAACAACAACTACGTCAAATAAACAACAACAACAACGTCAAATAAACAATAACAACAACAAAAATGTCAACAACAACAACGTCAAATAAACAACAACAACGTCAAATAAACAACAACAACAACGTCAACAACAACAACAACAACAATGTCAAATAAACAACAACAACAACAACACCGTCAACAACAACAACAACAATGTCAAATAAACAACAACAACAACAACGTCAAATAAATAACAACAACAACGTCAACAACAACAACAACAACGTCAAATAAATAACAACAACAACAACGTCGAATAAACAACAACGTCAACAACAACAACGTCAAATAAACAACAACAACAACAACGTCAATTAAACAATAACGTCAACAACAACAACAACAACAACGTGAAATAAACAACAACAACTATGTCAACAACAACAACATCAAATAAACAACAACAACAACGTCAACAACAACAACAACGTCAAATAAACAATAACGTCAACAACAACAACAACAACAACGTGAAATAAACAACAACAACTATGTCAACAACAACAACATCAAATAAACAACAACAACAACGTCAACAACAACAACAACGTCAAATAAACAACAACAACAATAACAACGTCAAATAAACAACAACAACAACAACACCGTAAAATAAACAACAACAACAACAACAACAACAACGTCGAATAAACAACAACAACAACAACGTCAAATAAACAACAACAACAACAACCTCAACAACAACATCAAATAAACAACAACAACAACAACTATGTCAACAACAACAAAAACGTCAAATAAACAACAACAAGAACAACAACGTCAACAACAACAACAAAGTCAAATAAACAACAACAACAACAACATCAAATAAACAACAACAACAACAATACCGTCAAATAAACAACAACAACAACATCAAATAAACAACAACAACAACAACAACAACACCGTCAACAACAACAACAATGTCAAAAAAACAACAACAACAACAACGTCAAATAAACAACAACAACAACAACAACAACAACGTCAACAAGAACAACAACAACGTCAAATAAACAACAACAACAACAACAACGTCAAATAAACAACAACGTCAACAACAACAACAACAACGTGAAATAAACCACAACAACCATGTCAACAACAACAACATCAAATAAGCAACAACAACAACAACGTCAACAACAACAACAACGTCAAATAAACAACAACAATAATAACAACGTCAAATAAACAACAACAACAACAACATCGTCAAATAAACAACAACAACGACAACAACAACATCAACAACAACAACTACGTCAAATAAACAACAACAACAACAACGTCAAATAAACAATAACAACAACAACAACGTCAACAACAACAACATCAAATAAACAACAACAACAACGTCAAATAAACAACAACAATGTCAAATAAACAACAACAACAACAATAAGAACGTGATATAAACAACAACAACGTCAACAACAACAACAACAATGTCAAATAAACAACAACAACAACAACGTCAAATAAACAACAAAACAAACGTCAAATAAACAACAACAACAATAACAATGTCAAATAAACAACAACAACAACAACAATAACAACAACAACGTCAAATAAACAACAACAACAACATCAACAACAACAAAAACGTCAAATAAACAACAACAACAACAACGTCAACAACAACAACTACGTCAAATAAACAACAACAACTACGTCAAATAAACAACAACAACAATGTCACCCACAACAACGTCAAATAAATAACAACAACAATGTCAAATAAACAACAATACTAAAACAACGTCAAATAAACAACAACAACAACAACAACAACAACGTCAACAACAACAACAACAATGTCAAATAAACAACAACAACAACAACGTCAACAACAACAACAACAATGTCAAATAAATAACAACAACAACGTCAAATAAACAACAATAACACCGTCAACAACAACAACAATGTCAAATAAACAACAACAACAACAACGTCAAATAAATAACAACAACAACGTCAACAACAACAACGACAAATAAACAACAACAACAACAACGTCAAATAAACAACAACGTCAACAACAACAACAACGTGAAATAATCAACAACAACTATGTCAACAACAACAACAACATCAAATAAACAACAACAACAACAACGTCAACAATAACAACAACGTCAAATAAACAACAACAACAACAATAACAACGTCAAATAAACAACAACAACACCGTCAAATAAACAACAACAACAACAACGTCAAATAAACAACAACAACAACAACGTCAAATAAACAATAACAACAACAACGTCAAATAAACAACAACAACAACAACGTCAACAACAACAACAACAACGTCAAATAAACAACAACAACAACAACAACGTCAAATAAACAATAACAACAACAACAATGTCAAATAAACAACAACAACGTCAAATAAACAACAACAACAACAACGTCAACAACAACAACAACAATGTCAATTAAATAACAACAACAACGTCAAATAAACAACAACAACACCGTCAACAACAACAACAATGTCAAATAAACAACAACAACAACAACAACGTCAAATAAATAACAACAACAACGTCAACAACAACAACGACAAATAAATAACAACAACAACAACAACGTCAAATAAACAACAACGTCAACAACAACAACATCAAATAAACAACAACAACAACAACAACAACGTCAACAATAACAACAACGTCAAATAAACAACAACAACAATAACAATGTCAAATAAACAACAACAACACCGTCAAATAAACAACAACAACAACAACGTCAAATAAACAACAACAACAACAACGTCAAATAAACAATAACAACAACAACGTCAAATAAACAACAACAACAACAACGTCAACAACAACAACAACAACGTCAAATAAACAAGATCAACAACAACAACTATGTCAACAACAACAACAACGTCAAATAAACAACAACAACAACGTCAACAAGAACAACAATGTCAAATAAACAACAACAACAACAACAACGTCAAATAAACAACAACAACAACAACAACGTCAAATAAATAACAACAACAACAACGTCAACAACAACAACAACAACAACGTCAAATAAACAACAACAACAATGTCACCCACAACAACGTCAAATAAATAACAACAACAATGTCAAATAAACAACAATACTAAAACAACGTCAAATAAACAACAACAACAACAACAACAACGTCAACAACAACAACAACAATGTCAAATAAACAACAACAACAACAACGTCAACAACAACAACAACAATGTCAAATAAATAACAACAACAACGTCAAATAAACAACAATAACACCGTCAACAACAACAACAATGTCAAATAAACAACAACAACAACAACGTCAAATAAATAACAACAACAACGTCAACAACAACAACGAAAAATAAACAACAACAACAACAACAACAACGTCAAATAAACAACAACGTCAACAACAACAACAACGTGAAATAATCAACAACAACTATGTCAACAACAACAACAACATCAAATAAACAACAACAACAACAACGTCAACAATAACAACAACGTCAAATAAACAACAACAACAACAATAACAACGTCAAATAAACAACAACAACACCGTCAAATAAACAACAACAACAACAACGTCAAATAAACAACAACAACAACAACGTCAAATAAACAATAACAACAACAACGTCAAATAAACAACAACAACAACAACGTCAACAACAACAACAACGTCAAATAAACAACAACAACAACAACAACGTCAAATAAACAATAACAACAACAACAATGTCAAATAAACAACAACAACGTCAAATAAACAACAACAACAACAACGTCAACAACAACAACAACAATGTCAATTAAATAACAACAACAACGTCAAATAAACAACAACAACACCGTCAACAACAACAACAATGTCAAATAAACAACAACAACAACAACAACGTCAAATAAATAACAACAACAACGTCAACAACAACAACGACAAATAAATAACAACAACAACAACAACGTCAAATAAACAACAACGTCAACAACAACAACATCAAATAAACAACAACAACAACAACGTCAACAATAACAACAACGTCAAATAAACAACAACAACAATAACAATGTCAAATAAACAACAACAACACCGTCAAATAAACAACAACAACAACAACGTCAAATAAACAACAACAACAAATACGTCAAATAAACAATAACAACAACAACGTCAAATAAACAACAACAACAACAACGTCAACAACAACAACAACAACGTCAAATAAACAACATCAACAACAACAACTATGTCAACAACAACAACAACGTCAAATAAACAACAACAACAACGTCAACAAGAACAACAATGTCAAATAAACAACAACAACAACAACAACGTCAAATAAACAACAACAACAACAACAACGTCAAATAAATAACAACAACAACAACGTCAACAACAACAACAACAACAACGTCAAATAAACAACAACAACAACAACTATGTCAACAACAACAACAATGTCAAATAAATAACAACAACAACGTCAACAACAACAACGTCAAATAAACAACAACAACAACGTCAAATAAACAACAACAACAACACAGTCAAATAAACAACAACAACAAGAACGTCAAATAAACAACAACAACAACAACGTCAAATAAACAACAACAAAAACAACGTCAACAACAACAACAACGTCAAATAAACAACAACAACAACAACGTCAACAACAACGTCAAATAAACAACAACAACAACGTCAAATAAACAATAACAACAACAACAACAATGTCAAATAAACAACAACAACAACGTCAAATAAACAACAACAACAACAACAACGTCAACAACAACAACAACGTCAAATAAACAACAACAACAACAACGTCAAATAAACAACAACAACAACGTCAAATAAACAACAACAACAACAACAACAATAACAACAACAACAACGTCAAATAAACAACGACAACGTCAATTAAACAACAACAACAACAACAACGTCAAATAAACAACAACAACAACGTCAAATAAACAACAACAACAACAACAACAATAACAACAACAACAACAACAACGTCAAATAAACAACAACAACAACGTCAAATAAACAACAACAACAACAACAACAATAACAACAACAACAACAACAACGTCAAATAAACAACGACAACGTCAATTAAACAACGACAATAACAACAACAACAACAACGTCAAATACAAAACAACAACAAGAACAACGTCAACAACAACAACAACAAGAACAACGTCAACAACAACAACATCGTCAAATAAACAACAACAACAACAACGTCAACAACAACAACAACAACAACGTCAAATAAACAACAACAATAACAACAACGTCAAATAAACAATAACAACAACAACAATGTCAAATAAACAACAACAACGTCAAATAAACAACAACAACAACAATGTCAACAACAACAACAACAACGTCAAATAAACAACAACAACAATAACAACGTCAAATAAACAACAACAACAACATCAAATAAACAACAACAACAACAACGTCAAATAAACAACAATAACAACAACAACAATAAATACGTCAAATAAACAACAACAACAACGTCAAATAAACAATAACAACAACAACGTCAAATAAACAACAACAAAAACAACAACAACAAAAACGTCAAATAAACAACAACAACAACAACAATGTCAACAACAACAACTACGTCAAATAAACAACAACAACAACGTCAAATAAACAATAACAACAACAAAAATGTCAACAACAACAACGTCAAATAAACAACAACAACGTCAAATAAAGAACAACAACAACAACAACAACAACGTCAAATAAACAACAACAACAACGTCAACAACAACAACAACAACAACTACGTCAAATAAACAACAACAACAACGTCAACAACAACAACAACAACGTCAAATAAACAACAACAACAACAACGTCGAATAAACAACAACGTCAACAACAACAACGTCAAATAAACAACAACAACAACGTCAAATAAACAATAACATCAATAACAACAACAACAACAACAACAACGTGAAATAAACAACAACAACTATGTCAACAACAACAACATCAAATAAACAACAACAACAACGTCAACAACAACAACAACGTCAAATAAACAACAACAACAATAACAACGTCAAATAAACAACAACAACAACACCGTAAAATAAACAACAACAACAACAACAACAGCGTCAAATAAACAACAACAACAACAACAACAACAACAACGTCAAATAAACAACAACAACAACAACGTCAAATAAACAACAACAACAACAACCTCAACAACAACATCAAATAAACAACAACAACAACAACTATGTCAACAACAACAAAAACGTCAAATAAACAACAACAAGAACAACAACGTCAACAACAACAACAAAGTCAAATAAACAACAACAACAACAACAACATCAAATAAACAACAACAACAACAATACCGTCAAATAAACAACAACAACAACGTCAAATAAACAACAACAACAACAACAACACCGTCAACAACAACAACAATGTCAAAAAAACAACAACAACAACGTCAAATAAACAACAACAACAACAACAACAACGTCAACAAGAACAACAACAACGTCAAATAAACAACAACAACAACAACAACGTCAACAAGAACAACAACAACGTCAAATAAATAACAACAACAACAACGTCAAATAAACAACAACGTCAACAACAACAACAACAACGTGAAATAAACCACAACAACCATGTCAACAACAACAACATCAAATAAACAACAACAACAACAATGTCAACAACAACAACAACGTCAAATAAACAACAACAATAATAACAACGTCAAATAAACAACAACAACAACAACACCGTCAAATAAACAACAACAACGACAACAACAACATCAACAACAACAACTACGTCAAATAAACAACAACAACAACGTCAAATAAACAATAACAACAACAACAACGTCAACAACAACATCATCAAATAAGAACGTGATATAAACAACAACAACTTCAACAACAACAACAACAATGTCAAATAAACAACAACAACAACAACAACGTCAAATAAACAACAACAACAACGTCAAATAAACAACAACAACAACAACGTCAACAACAACAACAATGTCAAATAAACAACAACAACAACAACATCAACAACAACAAAAACGTCAAATAAACAACAACAACAACAACGTCAACAACAACAACTACGTCAAATAAACAACAACAACAACGTCAAATAAACAACAACAACAACAACAATGTCACCCACAACAACGTCAAATAAATAACAACAACAATGTCAAATAAACAACAATACTAAAACATCGTCAAATAAACAACAACAACAACAACAACGTCAACAACAACAACAACGTCAACAACAACAACAACAATGTCAAATAAATAACAACAACAACGTCAAATAAACAACAATAACACCGTCAACAACAACAACAATGTCAAATAAACAACAACAACAACAACGTCAAATAAATAACAACAACAACGTCAACAACAACAACGACAAATAAACAACAACAACGACAACAACGTCAAATAAACAACAACGTCAACAACAACAACAACGTGAAATAATCAACAACAACTATGTCAACAACAACAACAACATCAAATAAACAACAACAGCAACAACAACAACAACAACAACGTCAACAATAACAACAACGTCAAATAAACAACAACAACAATAACAACGTCAAATAAACAACAACAACACCGTCAAATAAACAACAACAACAACAACGTCAAATAAACAACAACAACAACAACGTCAAATAAACAATAACAACAACAACGTCAAATAAACAACAACAACAACAACGTCAACAACAACAACAACAACGTCAAATAAACAACAACAACAACAACAACTATGTCAACAACAACAACAACGTCAAATAAACAACAACAACAACAACGTCAATTAAACAACAACAACAACAACACAGTCAAATAAACAACAACAACAACAACGTCAAATAAACAACAACAACAACGTCAAATAAACAATAACAAAAACAACGTCAACAACAACAACAACGTCAAATAAACAACAACAAAAACAACAACAACATCAACAACAACGTTAAATAAACAACAACAACAACAACGTCAAATAAACAATAACAACAACAACAACAATGTCAAATAAACAACAATACTAAAACAACGTCAAATAAACAACAACAACAACAACAACGTCAACAACAACAACAACAACAATGTCAAATAAACAACAACAACAACAACGTCAACAAAAACAACAACAATGTCAAATAAACAACAACAACAACGTCAAATAAACAACAACGTCAACAACGTCAAATAAACAACAATAACAACAACAACAATAACAACAACAACAACAACAACGTCAAATAAACAACAACAACAACGTCAAATAAACAATAACAACAACAACGTCAAATAAACAACAACAAAAACAACAACAACAAAAATGTCAAATAAACAACAACAACAACAATGTCAACAACAACAACTACGTCAAATAAACAACAACAACAACGTCAAATAAACAATAACAACAACAAAAATGTCAACAACAACAACGTCAAATAAACCACAACAACGTCAAATAAAGAACAACAACAACAACAACGTCAAATAAACAACAACAACAACGTCAACAACAACAACAACAACAACAACAATGTCAAATAAACAACAACAACAACAACAACAATGTCAAATAAACAACAACAACAACAACGTCAAATAAATAACAACAACAACGTCAACAACAACAACAACAACGTCAAATAAACAACAACAACAACAACGTCGAATAAACAACAACGTCAACAACAACAACGTCAAATAAACAACAACAACAACGTCAAATAAACAATAACGTCAACAACAACAACAACAACAACAACAACGTGAAATAAACAACAACAACTATGTCAACAACAACAACATCAAATAAACAACAACAACAACGTCAACAACAACAACAACGTCAAATAAACAACAACAACAATAACAACGTCAAATAAACAACAACAAAACCAACAACAACACCGTAAAATAAACAACAACAACAACAACAGCGTCAAATAAACAACAACAACAACAACAACAACGTCAAATAAACAACAACAACAACAACGTCAAATAAACAACAACAACAACCTCAACAACAACATCAAATAAACAACAACAACAACAACTATGTCAACAACAACAAAAACGTCAAATAGACAACAACAAGAACAACAACGTCAACAACAACAACAAAGTCAAATAAACAACAACAACAACAACAACAACATCAAATAAACAACAACAACAACAATACCGTCAAATAAACAACAACAACAACGTCAAATAAACAACAACAACAACAACAACAACAACACCGTCAACAACAACAACAATGTCAAAAAAACAACAACAACAACAACGTCAAATAAACAACAACAACAACAACGTCAACAAGAACAACAACAACGTCAAATAAACAACAACAACAACAACAACAACGTCAAATAAACAACAACAACAACAACAACGTCAAATAAACAACAACGTCAACAACAACAACAACAACGTGAAATAAACCACAACAACCATGTCAACAACAACAACATCAAATAAACAACAACAACAACAACGTCAACAACAACAACAACGTCAAATAAACAACAACAATAATAACAACGTCAAATAAACAACAACAACAACAACACCGTCAAATAAACAACAACAACGACAACAACAACATCAACAACAACAACTACGTCAAATAAACAACAACAACAACGTCAAATAAACAATAACAACAACAACAACGTCAACAACAACAACATCAAATAAGAACGTGATATAAACAACAACAACGTCAACAACAACAACAACAATTTCAAATAAACAACAACAACAACAACGTCAAATAAACAACAACAACAACGTCAAATAAACAACAACAACAATAACAATGTCAAATAAACAACAACAACAACAACAATAACAACAACAACGTCAAATAAACAACAACAACAACAACATCAACAACAACAAAAACGTCAAATAAACAACAACAACAACAACGTCAACAACAACAACTACGTCAAATAAACAACAACAACAACGTCAAATAAACAACAACAACAACAATGTCACCCACAACAACGTCAAATAAATAACAACAACAATGTCAAATAAACAACAATACTAAAACAACGTCAAATAAACAATAACAACGACAACAACGTCAACAACAACAACAACAACAATGTCAAATAAACAACAACAACAACAACGTCAACAACAACAACAACAATGTCAAATAAATAACAACAACAACGTCAAATAAACAACAATAACACCGTCAACAACAACAACAATGTCAAATAAACAACAACAACAACAACGTCAAATAAATAACAACAACAACGTCAACAACAACAACGACAAATAAAAACAACAACGACAACAACGTCAAATAAACAACAACGTCAACAACAACAACAACGTGAAATAATCAACAACAACTATGTCAACAACAACAACAACATCAAATAAACAACAACAACAACAACAACAACAACGTCAACAATAACAACATAGTCAAATAAACAACAACAACAATAACAACGTCAAATAAACAACAACAACACCGTCAAATAAAAAACAACAACAACAACAACGTCAAATACACAACAAAAACAACAACGTCAAATAAACAATAACAACAACAACGTCAAATAAACAACAACAACGTCAACAACAACAACAACAACGTCAAATAAACAACAACAACAACAACAACTATGTCAACAACAACAACAACGTCAAATAAACAACAACAACAATTACGTCAACAAGAACAACAACGTCAAATAAACAACAACAACAACAACGTCAAATAAACAACAACAACAACAACACAGTCAAATAAACAACAACAACAACAACGTCAAATAAACAACAACAACAACGTCAAATAAACAATAACAAAAACAACGTCAACAACAACAACAACGTCAAATAAACAACAACAAAAACAACAACAACATAAACAACAACGTTAAATAAACAACAACAACAACAACGTCAAATAAACAATAACAACAACAACAACAATGTCAAATAAACAACAATACTAAAACAACGTCAAATAAACAACAACAACAACAACAACGTCAACAACAACAACAACAACAATGTCAAATAAACAACAACAACAACAACGTCAACAACAACAACAACAATGTCAAATAAATAACAACAACAACGTCAAATAAACAACAACAACACCGTCAACAACAACAACAATGTCAAATAAACAACAACAACAACGTCAAACAAATAACAAAAACAACGTCAACAACAACAACAACGTCAAATAAAGAACAACAACAACAACGTCAAAAAAACAACAACGTCAACAACAACAACAACGTGAAATAATCAACAACAACTATGTCAACAACAACAACAACATACAATAAACAACAACAACAACAACGTCAACAATAACAACAACATCAAATAAACAACAACAACAATAACAACGTCAAATAAACAACAACAACAATAACAACACCGTCAAATAAACAACAACAACAACAACGTCAAATAAACAACAACAACAACGTCAAATAAACAACAACAACAACAACGTCAAATAAATAACAACAACAACAACGTCAACAACAACAACAACAACGTCAAATAGACAACAACAACAACAACTATGTCAACAACAACAACAATGTCAAATAAATAACAACAACAACGTCAACAACAACGACAACGTCAAATATACAACAACAGCAACAACGTCAAATAAACAACGACAACAACACAGTCAAATAAGCAACAACAACAGCAACGTCAAATAAACAACAACAACAACAACGTCAAATAAACAACAACAAAAACAACGTCAACAACAACAACAACGTCAAATAAACAACAACAACAACAACAACAACGTCAACAACAACGTCAAATAAACAACAACAACAACAACGTCAAATAAACAACAACAAAAACAACAACATATTCAACAACAATAACGTCAAATAAACAACAACAACGTCAAATAAACAACAACAACAACAACAATAACAACAACAACAACAACAACAACGTCAAATAAACAACAACAACGTCAATTAAACAACGACAATAACAACAACAACAACAACGTCAAATACAAAACAACAACAACGTCAATTAAACAACAACAACGTCAAATAAACAACAACAACAACAACAACACCGTAAAATAAACAACAACAACAACAACAACAACGTCGAATAAACAACAACAACAACAACGTCAAATAAACAACAACAACAACAACCTCAACAACAACATCAAATAAACAACAACAACAACAACTATGTCAACAACAACAAAAACGTCAAATAAACAACAACAAGAACAACAACGTCAACAACAACAACAAAGTCAAATAAACAACAACAACAACAACATCAAATAAACAACAACAACAACAATACCGTCAAATAAACAACAACAACAACACCGTCAACAACAACAACAATGTCAAAAAAACAACAACAACAACAACGTCAAATAAACAACAACAACAACAACAACAACGTCAACAAGAACAACAACAACGTCAAATAAACAACAACAACAACAACGTCAAATAAACAACAACGTCAACAACAACAACAACAACGTGAAATAAACCACAACAACCATGTCAACAACAACAACATCAAATAAGCAACAACAACCATGTCAACAACAACAACATCAAATAAGCAACAACAACAACAACGTCAACAACAACAACAACGTCAAATAAACAACAACAATAATAACAACGTCAAATAAACAACAACAACAACAACATCGTCAAATAAACAACAACAACGACAACAACAACATCAACAACAACAACTACGTCAAATAAACAACAACAACAACAACGTCAAATAAACAATAACAACAACAACAACGTCAACAACAACAATAAGAACGTGATATAAACAACAACAACGTCAACAACAACAACAACAATGTCAAATAAACAACAACAACAACAACGTCAAATAAACAACAACAACAACGTCAAATAAACAACAACAACAATAACAATGTCAAATAAACAACAACAACAACAACAATAACAACAACAACGTCAAATAAACAACAACAACAACATCAACAACAACAAAAACGTCAAATAAACAACAACAACAACAACGTCAACAACAACAACTACGTCAAATAAACAACAACAACTACGTCAAATAAACAACAACAACAATGTAACCCACAACAACGTCAAATAAATAACAACAACAATGTCAAATAAACAACAATACTAAAACAACGTCAAATAAACAACAACAACAACAACAACAACAACGTCAACAACAACAACAACAATGTCAAATAAACAACAACAACAACAACGTCAACAACAACAACAACAATGTCAAATAAATAACAACAACAACGTCAAATAAACAACAATAACACCGTCAACAACAACAACAATGTCAAATAAACAACAACAACAACAACGTCAAATAAATAACAACAACAACGTCAACAACAACAACGACAAATAAACAACAACAACAACAACAACGTCAAATAAACAACAACGTCAACAACAACAACAACGTGAAATAATCAACAACAACTATGTCAACAACAACAACAACATCAAATAAACAACAACAACAACAACGTCAACAATAACAACAACGTCAAATAAACAACAACAACAATAACAACGTCAAATAAACAACAACAACACCGTCAAATAAACAACAACAACAACAACGTCAAATAAACAACAACAACAACAACGTCAAATAAACAATAACAACAACAACGTCAAATAAACAACAACAACAACAACGTCAACAACAACAACAACAACGTCAAATAAACAACAACAACAACAACAACGTCAAATAAACAATAACAACAACAACAATGTCAAATAAACAACAACAACGTCAAATAAACAACAACAACAACAACGTCAACAACAACAACAACAATGTCAATTAAATAACAACAACAACGTCAAATAAACAACAACAACACCGTCAACAACAACAACAATGTCAAATAAACAACAACAACAACAACAACGTCAAATAAATAACAACAACAACGTCAACAACAACAACGACAAATAAACAACAACAACAACAACAACGTCAAATAAACAACAACGTCAACAACAACAACATCAAATAAACAACAACAACAACAACGTCAACAATAACAACAACGTCAAATAAACAACAACAACAATAACAACGTCAAATAAACAACAACAACACCGTCAAATAAACAACAACAACAACAACGTCAAATAAACAACAACAACAACAACGTCAAATAAACAATAACAACAACAACGTCAAATAAACAACAACAACAACAACGTCAACAACAACAACAACAACGTCAAATAAACAACATCAACAACAACAACTATGTCAACAACAACAACAACGTCAAATAAACAACAACAACAACGTCAACAAGAACAACAATGTCAAATAAACAACAACAACAACAACAACGTCAAATAAACAACAACAACAACAACGTCAAATAAATAACAACAACAACAACGTCAACAACAACAACAACAACAACGTCAAATAAACAACAACAACAACAACTATGTCAACAACAACAACAATGTCAAATAAATAACAACAACAACGTCAACAACAACAACGTCAAATAAACAACAACAACAACGTCAAATAAACAACAACAACAACACAGTCAAATAAACAACAACAACAACAACGTCAAATAAACAACAACAACAACAACGTCAAATAAACAACAACAAAAACAACGTCAACAACAACAACAACGTCAAATAAACAACAACAACAACAACGTCAACAACAACGTCAAATAAACAACAACAACAACGTCAAATAAACAATAACAACAACAACAACAATGTCAAATAAACAACAACAACAACAACGTCAAATAAACAACAACAACAACAACAACGTCAACAACAACAACAACGTCAAATAAACAACAACAACGTCAAATAAAGAACAACAACAACAACAACAACAACGTCAAATAAACAACAACAACAACGTCAACAACAACAACAACAACAACTACGTCAAATAAACAACAACAACAACGTCAACAACAACAACAACAACGTCAAATAAACAACAACAACAACAACGTCGAATAAACAACAACGTCAACAACAACAACGTCAAATAAACAACAACAACAACGTCAAATAAACAATAACATCAATAACAACAACAACAACAACAACAACGTGAAATAAACAACAACAACTATGTCAACAACAACAACATCAAATAAACAACAACAACAACGTCAACAACAACAACAACGTCAAATAAACAACAACAACAATAACAACGTCAAATAAACAACAACAACAACACCGTAAAATAAACAACAACAACAACAACAACAGCGTCAAATAAACAACAACAACAACAACAACAACAACAACGTCAAATAAACAACAACAACAACAACGTCAAATAAACAACAACAACAACAACCTCAACAACAACATCAAATAAACAACAACAACAACAACTATGTCAACAACAACAAAAACGTCAAATAAACAACAACAAGAACAACAACGTCAACAACAACAACAAAGTCAAATAAACAACAACAACAACAACAACATCAAATAAACAACAACAACAACAATACCGTCAAATAAACAACAACAACAACGTCAAATAAACAACAACAACAACAACAACACCGTCAACAACAACAACAATGTCAAAAAAACAACAACAACAACGTCAAATAAACAACAACAACAACAACAACGTCAACAAGAACAACAACAACGTCAAATAAACAACAACAACAACAACAACAACGTCAACAAGAACAACAACAACGTCAAATAAATAACAACAACAACAACGTCAAATAAACAACAACGTCAACAACAACAACAACAACGTGAAATAAACCACAACAACCATGTCAACAACAACAACATCAAATAAACAACAACAACAACAATGTCAACAACAACAACAACGTCAAATAAACAACAACAATAATAACAACGTCAAATAAACAACAACAACAACAACACCGTCAAATAAACAACAACAACGACAACAACAACATCAACAACAACAACTACGTCAAATAAACAACAACAACAACGTCAAATAAACAATAACAACAACAACAACGTCAACAACAACATCATCAAATAAGAACGTGATATAAACAACAACAACTTCAACAACAACAACAACAATGTCAAATAAACAACAACAACAACAACAACGTCAAATAAACAACAACAACAACGTCAAATAAACAACAACAACAACAACGTCAACAACAACAACAATGTCAAATAAACAACAACAACAACAACATCAACAACAACAAAAACGTCAAATAAACAACAACAACAACAACGTCAACAACAACAACTACGTCAAATAAACAACAACAACAACGTCAAATAAACAACAACAACAACAACAATGTCACCCACAACAACGTCAAATAAATAACAACAACAATGTCAAATAAACAACAATACTAAAACAACGTCAAATAAACAACAACAACAACAACAACGTCAACAACAACAACAACGTCAACAACAACAACAACAATGTCAAATAAATAACAACAACAACGTCAAATAAACAACAATAACACCGTCAACAACAACAACAATGTCAAATAAACAACAACAACAACAACGTCAAATAAATAACAACAACAACGTCAACAACAACAACGACAAATAAACAACAACAACGACAACAACGTCAAATAAACAACAACGTCAACAACAACAACAACGTGAAATAATCAACAACAACTATGTCAACAACAACAACAACATCAAATAAACAACAACAGCAACAACAACAACAACAACAACGTCAACAATAACAACAACGTCAAATAAACAACAACAACAATAACAACGTCAAATAAACAACAACAACACCGTCAAATAAACAACAACAACAACAACGTCAAATAAACAACAACAACAACAACGTCAAATAAACAATAACAACAACAACGTCAAATAAACAACAACAACAACAACGTCAACAACAACAACAACAACGTCAAATAAACAACAACAACAACAACAACTATGTCAACAACAACAACAACGTCAAATAAACAACAACAACAACAACGTCAATTAAACAACAACAACAACAACACAGTCAAATAAACAACAACAACAACAACGTCAAATAAACAACAACAACAACGTCAAATAAACAATAACAAAAACAACGTCAACAACAACAACAACGTCAAATAAACAACAACAAAAACAACAACAACATCAACAACAACGTTAAATAAACAACAACAACAACAACGTCAAATAAACAATAACAACAACAACAACAATGTCAAATAAACAACAATACTAAAACAACGTCAAATAAACAACAACAACAACAACAACGTCAACAACAACAACAACAACAATGTCAAATAAACAACAACAACAACAACGTCAACAAAAACAACAACAATGTCAAATAAACAACAACAACAACGTCAAATAAACAACAACGTCAACAACGTCAAATAAACAACAATAACAACAACAACAATAACAACAACAACAACAACAACGTCAAATAAACAACAACAACAACGTCAAATAAACAATAACAACAACAACGTCAAATAAACAACAACAAAAACAACAACAACAAAAATGTCAAATAAACAACAACAACAACAATGTCAACAACAACAACTACGTCAAATAAACAACAACAACAACGTCAAATAAACAATAACAACAACAAAAATGTCAACAACAACAACGTCAAATAAACCACAACAACGTCAAATAAAGAACAACAACAACAACAACGTCAAATAAACAACAACAACAACGTCAACAACAACAACAACAACAACAACAATGTCAAATAAACAACAACAACAACAACAACAATGTCAAATAAACAACAACAACAACAACGTCAAATAAATAACAACAACAACGTCAACAACAACAACAACAACGTCAAATAAACAACAACAACAACAACGTCGAATAAACAACAACGTCAACAACAACAACGTCAAATAAACAACAACAACAACGTCAAATAAACAATAACGTCAACAACAACAACAACAACAACAACAACGTGAAATAAACAACAACAACTATGTCAACAACAACAACATCAAATAAACAACAACAACAACGTCAACAACAACAACAACGTCAAATAAACAACAACAACAATAACAACGTCAAATAAACAACAACAAAACCAACAACAACACCGTAAAATAAACAACAACAACAACAACAGCGTCAAATAAACAACAACAACAACAACAACAACGTCAAATAAACAACAACAACAACAACGTCAAATAAACAACAACAACAACCTCAACAACAACATCAAATAAACAACAACAACAACAACTATGTCAACAACAACAAAAACGTCAAATAGACAACAACAAGAACAACAACGTCAACAACAACAACAAAGTCAAATAAACAACAACAACAACAACAACAACATCAAATAAACAACAACAACAACAATACCGTCAAATAAACAACAACAACAACGTCAAATAAACAACAACAACAACAACAACAACAACACCGTCAACAACAACAACAATGTCAAAAAAACAACAACAACAACAACGTCAAATAAACAACAACAACAACAACGTCAACAAGAACAACAACAACGTCAAATAAACAACAACAACAACAACAACAACGTCAAATAAACAACAACAACAACAACAACGTCAAATAAACAACAACGTCAACAACAACAACAACAACGTGAAATAAACCACAACAACCATGTCAACAACAACAACATCAAATAAACAACAACAACAACAACGTCAACAACAACAACAACGTCAAATAAACAACAACAATAATAACAACGTCAAATAAACAACAACAACAACAACACCGTCAAATAAACAACAACAACGACAACAACAACATCAACAACAACAACTACGTCAAATAAACAACAACAACAACGTCAAATAAACAATAACAACAACAACAACGTCAACAACAACAACATCAAATAAGAACGTGATATAAACAACAACAACGTCAACAACAACAACAACAATTTCAAATAAACAACAACAACAACAACGTCAAATAAACAACAACAACAACGTCAAATAAACAACAACAACAATAACAATGTCAAATAAACAACAACAACAACAACAATAACAACAACAACGTCAAATAAACAACAACAACAACAACATCAACAACAACAAAAACGTCAAATAAACAACAACAACAACAACGTCAACAACAACAACTACGTCAAATAAACAACAACAACAACGTCAAATAAACAACAACAACAACAATGTCACCCACAACAACGTCAAATAAATAACAACAACAATGTCAAATAAACAACAATACTAAAACAACGTCAAATAAACAATAACAACGACAACAACGTCAACAACAACAACAACAACAATGTCAAATAAACAACAACAACAACAACGTCAACAACAACAACAACAATGTCAAATAAATAACAACAACAACGTCAAATAAACAACAATAACACCGTCAACAACAACAACAATGTCAAATAAACAACAACAACAACAACGTCAAATAAATAACAACAACAACGTCAACAACAACAACGACAAATAAAAACAACAACGACAACAACGTCAAATAAACAACAACGTCAACAACAACAACAACGTGAAATAATCAACAACAACTATGTCAACAACAACAACAACATCAAATAAACAACAACAACAACAACAACAACAACGTCAACAATAACAACATAGTCAAATAAACAACAACAACAATAACAACGTCAAATAAACAACAACAACACCGTCAAATAAAAAACAACAACAACAACAACGTCAAATACACAACAAAAACAACAACGTCAAATAAACAATAACAACAACAACGTCAAATAAACAACAACAACGTCAACAACAACAACAACAACGTCAAATAAACAACAACAACAACAACAACTATGTCAACAACAACAACAACGTCAAATAAACAACAACAACAATTACGTCAACAAGAACAACAACGTCAAATAAACAACAACAACAACAACGTCAAATAAACAACAACAACAACAACACAGTCAAATAAACAACAACAACAACAACGTCAAATAAACAACAACAACAACGTCAAATAAACAATAACAAAAACAACGTCAACAACAACAACAACGTCAAATAAACAACAACAAAAACAACAACAACATAAACAACAACGTTAAATAAACAACAACAACAACAACGTCAAATAAACAATAACAACAACAACAACAATGTCAAATAAACAACAATACTAAAACAACGTCAAATAAACAACAACAACAACAACAACGTCAACAACAACAACAACAACAATGTCAAATAAACAACAACAACAACAACAACGTCAACAACAACAACAACAATGTCAAATAAATAACAACAACAACGTCAAATAAACAACAACAACACCGTCAACAACAACAACAATGTCAAATAAACAACAACAACAACGTCAAACAAATAACAAAAACAACGTCAACAACAACAACAACGTCAAATAAAGAACAACAACAACAACGTCAAAAAAACAACAACGTCAACAACAACAACAACGTGAAATAATCAACAACAACTATGTCAACAACAACAACAACATACAATAAACAACAACAACAACAACGTCAACAATAACAACAACATCAAATAAACAACAACAACAATAACAACGTCAAATAAACAACAACAACAATAACAACACCGTCAAATAAACAACAACAACAACAACGTCAAATAAACAACAACAACAACGTCAAATAAACAACAACAACAACAACGTCAAATAAATAACAACAACAACAACGTCAACAACAACAACAACAACGTCAAATAGACAACAACAACAACAACTATGTCAACAACAACAACAATGTCAAATAAATAACAACAACAACGTCAACAACAACGACAACGTCAAATATACAACAACAGCAACAACGTCAAATAAACAACGACAACAACACAGTCAAATAAGCAACAACAACAGCAACGTCAAATAAACAACAACAACAACAACGTCAAATAAACAACAACAAAAACAACGTCAACAACAACAACAACGTCAAATAAACAACAACAACAACAACAACAACGTCAACAACAACGTCAAATAAACAACAACAACAACAACGTCAAATAAACAACAACAAAAACAACAACATATTCAACAACAATAACGTCAAATAAACAACAACAACGTCAAATAAACAACAACAACAACAACAATAACAACAACAACAACAACAACAACGTCAAATAAACAACAACAACGTCAATTAAACAACGACAATAACAACAACAACAACAACGTCAAATACAAAACAACAACAACGTCAATTAAACAACAACAACGTCAAATAAACAACAACAACAACAACAACACCGTAAAATAAACAACAACAACAACAACAACAACGTCGAATAAACAACAACAACAACAACGTCAAATAAACAACAACAACAACAACCTCAACAACAACATCAAATAAACAACAACAACAACAACTATGTCAACAACAACAAAAACGTCAAATAAACAACAACAAGAACAACAACGTCAACAACAACAACAAAGTCAAATAAACAACAACAACAACAACATCAAATAAACAACAACAACAACAATACCGTCAAATAAACAACAACAACAACACCGTCAACAACAACAACAATGTCAAAAAAACAACAACAACAACAACGTCAAATAAACAACAACAACAACAACAACAACGTCAACAAGAACAACAACAACGTCAAATAAACAACAACAACAACAACGTCAAATAAACAACAACGTCAACAACAACAACAACAACGTGAAATAAACCACAACAACCATGTCAACAACAACAACATCAAATAAGCAACAACAACCATGTCAACAACAACAACATCAAATAAGCAACAACAACAACAACGTCAACAACAACAACAACGTCAAATAAACAACAACAATAATAACAACGTCAAATAAACAACAACAACAACAACATCGTCAAATAAACAACAACAACGACAACAACAACATCAACAACAACAACTACGTCAAATAAACAACAACAACAACAACGTCAAATAAACAATAACAACAACAACAACGTCAACAACAACAATAAGAACGTGATATAAACAACAACAACGTCAACAACAACAACAACAATGTCAAATAAACAACAACAACAACAACGTCAAATAAACAACAACAACAACGTCAAATAAACAACAACAACAATAACAATGTCAAATAAACAACAACAACAACAACAATAACAACAACAACGTCAAATAAACAACAACAACAACATCAACAACAACAAAAACGTCAAATAAACAACAACAACAACAACGTCAACAACAACAACTACGTCAAATAAACAACAACAACTACGTCAAATAAACAACAACAACAATGTAACCCACAACAACGTCAAATAAATAACAACAACAATGTCAAATAAACAACAATACTAAAACAACGTCAAATAAACAACAACAACAACAACAACAACAACGTCAACAACAACAACAACAATGTCAAATAAACAACAACAACAACAACGTCAACAACAACAACAACAATGTCAAATAAATAACAACAACAACGTCAAATAAACAACAATAACACCGTCAACAACAACAACAATGTCAAATAAACAACAACAACAACAACGTCAAATAAATAACAACAACAACGTCAACAACAACAACGACAAATAAACAACAACAACAACAACAACGTCAAATAAACAACAACGTCAACAACAACAACAACGTGAAATAATCAACAACAACTATGTCAACAACAACAACAACATCAAATAAACAACAACAACAACAACGTCAACAATAACAACAACGTCAAATAAACAACAACAACAATAACAACGTCAAATAAACAACAACAACACCGTCAAATAAACAACAACAACAACAACGTCAAATAAACAACAACAACAACAACGTCAAATAAACAATAACAACAACAACGTCAAATAAACAACAACAACAACAACGTCAACAACAACAACAACAACGTCAAATAAACAACAACAACAACAACAACGTCAAATAAACAATAACAACAACAACAATGTCAAATAAACAACAACAACGTCAAATAAACAACAACAACAACAACGTCAACAACAACAACAACAATGTCAATTAAATAACAACAACAACGTCAAATAAACAACAACAACACCGTCAACAACAACAACAATGTCAAATAAACAACAACAACAACAACAACGTCAAATAAATAACAACAACAACGTCAACAACAACAACGACAAATAAACAACAACAACAACAACAACGTCAAATAAACAACAACGTCAACAACAACAACATCAAATAAACAACAACAACAACAACGTCAACAATAACAACAACGTCAAATAAACAACAACAACAATAACAACGTCAAATAAACAACAACAACACCGTCAAATAAACAACAACAACAACAACGTCAAATAAACAACAACAACAACAACGTCAAATAAACAATAACAACAACAACGTCAAATAAACAACAACAACAACAACGTCAACAACAACAACAACAACGTCAAATAAACAACATCAACAACAACAACTATGTCAACAACAACAACAACGTCAAATAAACAACAACAACAACGTCAACAAGAACAACAATGTCAAATAAACAACAACAACAACAACAACGTCAAATAAACAACAACAACAACAACGTCAAATAAATAACAACAACAACAACGTCAACAACAACAACAACAACAACGTCAAATAAACAACAACAACAACAACTATGTCAACAACAACAACAATGTCAAATAAATAACAACAACAACGTCAACAACAACAACGTCAAATAAACAACAACAACAACGTCAAATAAACAACAACAACAACACAGTCAAATAAACAACAACAACAACAACGTCAAATAAACAACAACAACAACAACGTCAAATAAACAACAACAAAAACAACGTCAACAACAACAACAACGTCAAATAAACAACAACAACAACAACGTCAACAACAACGTCAAATAAACAACAACAACAACGTCAAATAAACAATAACAACAACAACAACAATGTCAAATAAACAACAACAACAACAACGTCAAATAAACAACAACAACAACAACAACGTCAACAACAACAACAACGTCAAATAAACAACAACAACAACAACGTCAAATAAAAAACAACAACAACGTCAAATAAACAACAACAACAACAACAACGTCAAATAAACAACAACAACAACGTCAAATAAACAACAACAACAACAACAACAATAACAACAACAACAACAACAACAACGTCAAATAAACAACGACAACGTCAATTAAACAACGACAATAACAACAACAACAACAACGTCAAATACAAAACAACAACAAGAACAACGTCAACAACAACAACAACAAGAACAACGTCAACAACAACAACATCGTCAATTAAACAACAACAACAACAACGTCAACAACAACAACAACAACGTCAAATAAACAACAACAATAACAACAACGTCAAATAAACAATAACAACAACAACAATGTCAAATAAACAACAACAATGTCAAATAAACAACAACAACAACAATGTCAACAACAACAACAACAACAACGTCAAATAAACAACAACAACAATAACAACGTCAAATAAACAACAACAACAACATCAAATAAACAACAACAACAACAACAACGTCAAATAAACAACAATAACAACAACAACAATAACAACGTCAAATAAACAACAACAACAACGTCAAATAAACAATAACAACAACAACGTCAAATAAACAACAACAAAAACAACAACAACAAAAACGTCAAATAAACAACAACAACAACAACAATGTCAACAACAACAACTACGTCAAATAAACAACAACAACAACGTCAAATAAACAATAACAACAACAAAAATGTCAACAACAACAACGTCAAATAAACAACAACAACGTCAAATAAAGAACAACAACAACAACAACAACGTCAAATAAACAACAACAACAACGTCAACAACAACAACAACAACAACTACGTCAAATAAACAACAACAACAACAACGTCAAATAAACAACAACAACAACAACGTCGAATAAACAACAACGTCAACAACAACAACGTCAAATAAACAACAACAACAACGTCAAATAAACAATAACGTCAACAACAACAACAACAACAACAACAACAACGTGAAATAAACAACAACAACTATGTCAACAACAACAACATCAAATAAACAACAACAACAACGTCAACAACAACAACAACGTCAAATAAACAACAACAACAATAACAACGTCAAATAAACAACAACAATAACACCGTAAAATAAACAACAACAACAACAACAGCGTCAAATAAACAACAACAACAACAACAACAACGTCAAATAAACAACAACAACAACAACGTCAAATAAACAACAACAACAACAACTATGTCAACAACAACAAAAACGTCAAATAAACAACAACAAGAACAACAACGTCAACAACAACAACAAAGTCAAATAAACAACAACAACAACAACAACATCAAATAAACAACAACAACAACAATACCGTCAAATAAACAACAACAACAACGTCAAATAAACAACAACAACAACAACAACACCGTCAACAACAACAACAATGTCAAAAAAACAACAACAACAACGTCAAATAAACAACAACAACAACAACAACGTCAACAAGAACAACAACAACGTCAAATAAACAACAACAACAACAACAACAACGTCAACAAGAACAACAACAACGTCAAATAAATAACAACAACAATAACAACGTCAAATAAACAACAACGTCAACAACAACAACAACAACGTGAAATAAACCACAACAACCATGTCAACAACAACAACATCAAATAAACAACAACAACAACAACGTCAACAACAACAACAACGTCAAATAAACAACAACAATAATAACAACGTCAAATAAACAACAACAACAACAACACCGTCAAATAAACAACAACAACGACAACAACAACATCAACAACAACAACTACGTCAAATAAACAACAACAACAACGTCAAATAAACAATAACAACAACAACAACGTCAACAACAACATCATCAAATAAGAACGTGATATAAACAACAACAACGTCAACAACAACAACAACAATGTCAAATAAACAACAACAACAACAACGTCAAATAAACAACAACAACAACGTCAAATAAACAACAACAACAACAACGTCAACAACAACAACAATGTCAAATAAACAACAACAACAACAACATCAACAACAACAAAAACGTCAAATAAACAACAACAACAACAACGTCAACAACAACAACTACGTCAAATAAACAACAACAACAACGTCAAATAAACAACAACAACAACAACAATGTCACCCACAACAACGTCAAATAAATAACAACAACAATGTCAAATAAACAACAATACTAAAACAACGTCAAATAAACAACAACAACAACAACAACGTCAACAACAACAACAACGTCAACAACAACAACAACAATGTCAAATAAATAACAACAACAACGTCAAATAAACAACAATAACACCGTCAACAACAACAACAATGTCAAATAAACAACAACAACAACAACGTCAAATAAATAACAACAACAACGTCAACAACAACAACGACAAATAAACAACAACAACGACAACAACGTCAAATAAACAACAACGTCAACAACAACAACAACGTGAAATAATCAACAACAACTATGTCAACAACAACAACAACATCAAATAAACAACAACAGCAACAACAACAACAACGTCAACAATAACAACAACGTCAAATAAACAACAACAACAATAACAACGTCAAATAAACAACAACAACACCGTCAAATAAACAACAACAACAACAACGTCAAATAAACAACAACAACAACAACGTCAAATAAACAATAACAACAACAACGTCAAATAAACAACAACAACAACAACGTCAACAACAACAACAACAACGTCAAATAAACAACAACAACAACAACAACTATGTCAACAACAACAACAACGTCAAATAAACAACAACAACAATTACGTCAACAAGAACAACAACGTCAAATAAACAACAACAACAACAACGTCAATTAAACAACAACAACAACAACACAGTCAAATAAACAACAACAACAACAACGTCAAATAAACAACAACAACAACGTCAAATAAACAATAACAAAAACAACGTCAACAACAACAACAACGTCAAATAAACAACAACAAAAACAACAACAACAACAACAACAACGTTAAATAAACAACAACAACAACAACGTCAAATAAACAATAACAACAACAACAACAATGTCAAATAAACAACAATACTAAAACAACGTCAAATAAACAACAACAACAACAACAACGTCAACAACAACAACAACAACAATGTCAAATAAACAACAACAACAACAACGTCAACAAAAACAACAACAATGTCAAATAAACAACAACAACAACGTCAAATAAACAACAACGTCAACAACGTCAAATAAACAACAATAACAACAACAACAATAACAACAACAACAACAACGTCAAATAAACAACAACAACAACGTCAAATAAACAATAACAACAACAACGTCAAATAAACAACAACAAAAACAACAACAACAAAAATGTCAAATAAACAACAACAACAACAATGTCAACAACAACAACTACGTCAAATAAACAACAACAACAACGTCAAATAAACAATAACAACAACAAAAATGTCAACAACAACAAAGTCAAATAAACCACAACAACGTCAAATAAAGAACAACAACAACAACAACAACGTCAAATAAACAACAACAACAACGTCAACAACAACAACAACGACAACAACAATGTCAAATAAACAACAACAACAACAACAACAACAATGTCAAATAAACAACAACAACAACAACGTCAAATAAATAACAACAACAACGTCAACAACAACAACAACAACGTCAAATAAACAACAACAACAACAACGTCGAATAAACAACAACGTCAACAACAACAACGTCAAATAAACAACAACAACAACGTCAAATAAACAATAACGTCAACAACAACAACAACAACAACAACGTGAAATAAACAACAACAACTATGTCAACAACAACAACATCAAATAAACAACAACAACAACAACGTCAACAACAACAACAACGTCAAATAAACAACAACAACAATAACAACGTCAAATAAACAACAACAACAACAACAACACCGTAAAATAAACAACAACAACAACAACAGCGTCAAATAAACAACAACAACAACAACAACGTCAAATAAACAACAACAACAACAACGTCAAATAAACAACAACAACAACAACCTCAACAACAACATCAAATAAACAACAACAACAACAACAACAACATCAAATAAACAACAACAACAACAATACCGTCAAATAAACAACAACAACAACGTCAAATAAACAACAACAACAACAACAACAACAACACCGTCAACAACAACAACAATGTCAAAAAAACAACAACAACAACAACGTCAAATAAACAACAACAACAACAACGTCAACAAGAACAACAACAACGTCAAATAAACAACAACAACAACAACAACAACGTCAAATAAACAACAACAACAACAACAACGTCAAATAAACAACAACGTCAACAACAACAACAACAACGTGAAATAAACCACAACAACCATGTCAACAACAACAACATCAAATAAACAACAACAACAACAACGTCAACAACAACAACAACGTCAAATAAACAACAACAATAATAACAACGTCAAATAAACAACAACAACAACAACACCGTCAAATAAACAACAACAACGACAACAACAACATCAACAACAACAACTACGTCAAATAAACAACAACAACAACGTCAAATAAACAATAACAACAACAACAACGTCAACAACAACAACATCAAATAAGAACGTGATATAAACAACAACAACGTCAACAACAACAACAACAATTTCAAATAAACAACAACAACAACAACGTCAAATAAACAACAACAACAACGTCAAATAAACAACAACAACAATAACAATGTCAAATAAACAACAACAACAACAACAATAACAACAACAACGTCAAATAAACAACAACAACAACAACATCAACAACAACAAAAACGTCAAATAAACAACAACAACAACAACGTCAACAACAACAACTACGTCAAATAAACAACAACAACAACGTCAAATAAACAACAACAACAACAATGTCACCCACAACAACGTCAAATAAATAACAACAACAATGTCAAATAAACAACAATACTAAAACAACGTCAAATAAACAATAACAACGACAACAACGTCAACAACAACAACAACAACAATGTCAAATAAACAACAACAACAACAACGTCAACAACAACAACAACAATGTCAAATAAATAACAACAACAACGTCAAATAAACAACAATAACACCGTCAACAACAACAACAATGTCAAATAAACAACAACAACAACAACGTCAAATAAATAACAACAACAACGTCAACAACAACAACGACAAATAAAAACAACAACGACAACAACGTCAAATAAACAACAACGTCAACAACAACAACAACGTGAAATAATCAACAACAACTATGTCAACAACAACAACAACATCAAATAAACAACAACAACAACAACAACAACAACGTCAACAATAACAACATAGTCAAATAAACAACAACAACAATAACAACGTCAAATAAACAACAACAACACCGTCAAATAAAAAACAACAACAACAACAACGTCAAATACACAACAAAAACAACAACGTCAAATAAACAATAACAACAACAACGTCAAATAAACAACAACAACGTCAACAACAACAACAACAACGTCAAATAAACAACAACAACAACAACAACTATGTCAACAACAACAACAACGTCAAATAAACAACAACAACAATTACGTCAACAAGAACAACAACGTCAAATAAACAACAACAACAACAACGTCAAATAAACAACAACAACAACAACAACACAGTCAAATAAACAACAACAACAACAACGTCAAATAAACAACAACAACAACGTCAAATAAACAATAACAAAAACAACGTCAACAACAACAACAACGTCAAATAAACAACAACAAAAACAACAACAACATAAACAACAACGTTAAATAAACAACAACAACAACAACGTCAAATAAACAATAACAACAACAACAACAATGTCAAATAAACAACAATACTAAAACAACGTCAAATAAACAACAACAACAACAACAACGTCAACAACAACAACAACAACAATGTCAAATAAACAACAACAACAACAACGTCAACAACAACAACAACAATGTCAAATAAATAACAACAACAACGTCAAATAAACAACAACAACACCGTCAACAACAACAACAATGTCAAATAAACAACAACAACAACGTCAAACAAATAACAAAAACAACGTCAACAACAACAACAACGTCAAATAAAGAACAACAACAACAACGTCAAAAAAACAACAACGTCAACAACAACAACAACGTGAAATAATCAACAACAACTATGTCAACAACAACAACAACATACAATAAACAACAACAACAACAACGTCAACAATAACAACAACATCAAATAAACAACAACAACAATAACAACGTCAAATAAACAACAACAACAATAACAACACCGTCAAATAAACAACAACAACAACAACGTCAAATAAACAACAACAACAACGTCAAATAAACAACAACAACAACAACGTCAAATAAATAACAACAACAACAACGTCAACAACAACAACAACAACGTCAAATAGACAACAACAACAACAACTATGTCAACAACAACAACAATGTCAAATAAATAACAACAACAACGTCAACAACAACGACAACGTCAAATATACAACAACAGCAACAACGTCAAATAAACAACGACAACAACACAGTCAAATAAGCAACAACAACAGCAACGTCAAATAAACAACAACAACAACAACGTCAAATAAACAACAACAAAAACAACGTCAACAACAACAACAACGTCAAATAAACAACAACAACAACAACAACAACGTCAACAACAACGTCAAATAAACAACAACAACAACAACGTCAAATAAACAACAACAAAAACAACAACATATTCAACAACAATAACGTCAAATAAACAACAACAACGTCAAATAAACAACAACAACAACAACAATAACAACAACAACAACAACAACAACGTCAAATAAACAACAACAACGTCAATTAAACAACGACAATAACAACAACAACAACAACGTCAAATACAAAACAACAACAACGTCAATTAAACAACAACAACGTCAAATAAACAACAACAACAACAACAACACCGTAAAATAAACAACAACAACAACAACAACAACGTCGAATAAACAACAACAACAACAACGTCAAATAAACAACAACAACAACAACCTCAACAACAACATCAAATAAACAACAACAACAACAACTATGTCAACAACAACAAAAACGTCAAATAAACAACAACAAGAACAACAACGTCAACAACAACAACAAAGTCAAATAAACAACAACAACAACAACATCAAATAAACAACAACAACAACAATACCGTCAAATAAACAACAACAACAACACCGTCAACAACAACAACAATGTCAAAAAAACAACAACAACAACAACGTCAAATAAACAACAACAACAACAACAACAACGTCAACAAGAACAACAACAACGTCAAATAAACAACAACAACAACAACGTCAAATAAACAACAACGTCAACAACAACAACAACAACGTGAAATAAACCACAACAACCATGTCAACAACAACAACATCAAATAAGCAACAACAACCATGTCAACAACAACAACATCAAATAAGCAACAACAACAACAACGTCAACAACAACAACAACGTCAAATAAACAACAACAATAATAACAACGTCAAATAAACAACAACAACAACAACATCGTCAAATAAACAACAACAACGACAACAACAACATCAACAACAACAACTACGTCAAATAAACAACAACAACAACAACGTCAAATAAACAATAACAACAACAACAACGTCAACAACAACAATAAGAACGTGATATAAACAACAACAACGTCAACAACAACAACAACAATGTCAAATAAACAACAACAACAACAACGTCAAATAAACAACAACAACAACGTCAAATAAACAACAACAACAATAACAATGTCAAATAAACAACAACAACAACAACAATAACAACAACAACGTCAAATAAACAACAACAACAACATCAACAACAACAAAAACGTCAAATAAACAACAACAACAACAACGTCAACAACAACAACTACGTCAAATAAACAACAACAACTACGTCAAATAAACAACAACAACAATGTAACCCACAACAACGTCAAATAAATAACAACAACAATGTCAAATAAACAACAATACTAAAACAACGTCAAATAAACAACAACAACAACAACAACAACAACGTCAACAACAACAACAACAATGTCAAATAAACAACAACAACAACAACGTCAACAACAACAACAACAATGTCAAATAAATAACAACAACAACGTCAAATAAACAACAATAACACCGTCAACAACAACAACAATGTCAAATAAACAACAACAACAACAACGTCAAATAAATAACAACAACAACGTCAACAACAACAACGACAAATAAACAACAACAACAACAACAACGTCAAATAAACAACAACGTCAACAACAACAACAACGTGAAATAATCAACAACAACTATGTCAACAACAACAACAACATCAAATAAACAACAACAACAACAACGTCAACAATAACAACAACGTCAAATAAACAACAACAACAATAACAACGTCAAATAAACAACAACAACACCGTCAAATAAACAACAACAACAACAACGTCAAATAAACAACAACAACAACAACGTCAAATAAACAATAACAACAACAACGTCAAATAAACAACAACAACAACAACGTCAACAACAACAACAACAACGTCAAATAAACAACAACAACAACAACAACGTCAAATAAACAATAACAACAACAACAATGTCAAATAAACAACAACAACGTCAAATAAACAACAACAACAACAACGTCAACAACAACAACAACAATGTCAATTAAATAACAACAACAACGTCAAATAAACAACAACAACACCGTCAACAACAACAACAATGTCAAATAAACAACAACAACAACAACAACGTCAAATAAATAACAACAACAACGTCAACAACAACAACGACAAATAAACAACAACAACAACAACAACGTCAAATAAACAACAACGTCAACAACAACAACATCAAATAAACAACAACAACAACAACGTCAACAATAACAACAACGTCAAATAAACAACAACAACAATAACAACGTCAAATAAACAACAACAACACCGTCAAATAAACAACAACAACAACAACGTCAAATAAACAACAACAACAACAACGTCAAATAAACAATAACAACAACAACGTCAAATAAACAACAACAACAACAACGTCAACAACAACAACAACAACGTCAAATAAACAACATCAACAACAACAACTATGTCAACAACAACAACAACGTCAAATAAACAACAACAACAACGTCAACAAGAACAACAATGTCAAATAAACAACAACAACAACAACAACGTCAAATAAACAACAACAACAACAACGTCAAATAAATAACAACAACAACAACGTCAACAACAACAACAACAACAACGTCAAATAAACAACAACAACAACAACTATGTCAACAACAACAACAATGTCAAATAAATAACAACAACAACGTCAACAACAACAACGTCAAATAAACAACAACAACAACGTCAAATAAACAACAACAACAACACAGTCAAATAAACAACAACAACAACAACGTCAAATAAACAACAACAACAACAACGTCAAATAAACAACAACAAAAACAACGTCAACAACAACAACAACGTCAAATAAACAACAACAACAACAACGTCAACAACAACGTCAAATAAACAACAACAACAACGTCAAATAAACAATAACAACAACAACAACAATGTCAAATAAACAACAACAACAACAACGTCAAATAAAAAACAACAACAACAACAACGTCAACAACAACAACAACGTCAAATAAACAACAACAACAACAACGTCAAATAAAAAACAACAACAACGTCAAATAAACAACAACAACAACAACAACGTCAAATAAACAACAACAACAACGTCAAATAAACAACAACAACAACAACAACAATAACAACAACAACAACAACAACAACGTCAAATAAACAACGACAACGTCAATTAAACAACGACAATAACAACAACAACAACAACGTCAAATACAAAACAACAACAAGAACAACGTCAACAACAACAACAACAAGAACAACGTCAACAACAACAACATCGTCAATTAAACAACAACAACAACAACGTCAACAACAACAACAACAACGTCAAATAAACAACAACAATAACAACAACGTCAAATAAACAATAACAACAACAACAATGTAAAATAAACAACAACAATGTCAAATAAACAACAACAACAACAATGTCAACAACAACAACAACAACAACGTCAAATAAACAACAACAACAATAACAACGTCAAATAAACAACAACAACAACATCAAATAAACAACAACAACAACAACAACGTCAAATAAACAACAATAACAACAACAACAATAACAACGTCAAATAAACAACAACAACAACGTCAAATAAACAATAACAACAACAACGTCAAATAAACAACAACAAAAACAACAACAACAAAAACGTCAAATAAACAACAACAACAACAACAATGTCAACAACAACAACTACGTCAAATAAACAACAACAACAACGTCAAATAAACAATAACAACAACAAAAATGTCAACAACAACAACGTCAAATAAACAACAACAACGTCAAATAAAGAACAACAACAACAACAACAACAACGTCAAATAAACAACAACAACAACGTCAACAACAACAACAACAACAACTACGTCAAATAAACAACAACAACAACAACGTCAAATAAACAACAACAACAACAACGTCGAATAAACAACAACGTCAACAACAACAACGTCAAATAAACAACAACAACAACGTCAAATAAACAATAACGTCAACAACAACAACAACAACAACAACAACAACGTGAAATAAACAACAACAACTATGTCAACAACAACAACATCAAATAAACAACAACAACAACGTCAACAACAACAACAACGTCAAATAAACAACAACAACAATAACAACGTCAAATAAACAACAACAATAACACCGTAAAATAAACAACAACAACAACAACAGCGTCAAATAAACAACAACAACAACAACAACAACGTCAAATAAACAACAACAACAACAACGTCAAATAAACAACAACAACAACAACTATGTCAACAACAACAAAAACGTCAAATAAACAACAACAAGAACAACAACGTCAACAACAACAACAAAGTCAAATAAACAACAACAACAACAACAACATCAAATAAACAACAACAACAACAATACCGTCAAATAAACAACAACAACAACGTCAAATAAACAACAACAACAACAACAACACCGTCAACAACAACAACAATGTCAAAAAAACAACAACAACAACGTCAAATAAACAACAACAACAACAACAACGTCAACAAGAACAACAACAACGTCAAATAAACAACAACAACAACAACAACAACGTCAACAAGAACAACAACAACGTCAAATAAATAACAACAACAATAACAACGTCAAATAAACAACAACGTCAACAACAACAACAACAACGTGAAATAAACCACAACAACCATGTCAACAACAACAACATCAAATAAACAACAACAACAACAACGTCAACAACAACAACAACGTCAAATAAACAACAACAATAATAACAACGTCAAATAAACAACAACAACAACAACACCGTCAAATAAACAACAACAACGACAACAACAACATCAACAACAACAACTTCGTCAAATAAACAACAACAACAACGTCAAATAAACAATAACAACAACAACAACGTCAACAACAACATCATCAAATAAGAACGTGATATAAACAACAACAACGTCAACAACAACAACAACAATGTCAAATAAACAACAACAACAACAACGTCAAATAAACAACAACAACAACGTCAAATAAACAACAACAACAACAACGTCAACAACAACAACAATGTCAAATAAACAACAACAACAACAACATCAACAACAACAAAAACGTCAAATAAACAACAACAACAACAACGTCAACAACAACAACTACGTCAAATAAACAACAACAACAACGTCAAATAAACAACAACAACAACAACAATGTCACCCACAACAACGTCAAATAAATAACAACAACAATGTCAAATAAACAACAATACTAAAACAACGTCAAATAAACAACAACAACAACAACAACGTCAACAACAACAACAACGTCAACAACAACAACAACAATGTCAAATAAATAACAACAACAACGTCAAATAAACAACAATAACACCGTCAACAACAACAACAATGTCAAATAAACAACAACAACAACAACGTCAAATAAATAACAACAACAACGTCAACAACAACAACGACAAATAAACAACAACAACGACAACAACGTCAAATAAACAACAACGTCAACAACAACAACAACGTGAAATAATCAACAACAACTATGTCAACAACAACAACAACATCAAATAAACAACAACAGCAACAACAACAACAACGTCAACAATAACAACAACGTCAAATAAACAACAACAACAATAACAACGTCAAATAAACAACAACAACACCGTCAAATAAACAACAACAACAACACCGTCAAATAAACAACAACAACAACAACGTCAAATAAACAACAACAACAACAACGTCAAATAAACAATAACAACAACAACGTCAAATAAACAACAACAACAACAACGTCAACAACAACAACAACAACGTCAAATAAACAACAACAACAACAACAACTATGTCAACAACAACAACAACGTCAAATAAACAACAACAACAATTACGTCAACAAGAACAACAACGTCAAATAAACAACAACAACAACAACGTCAATTAAACAACAACAACAACAACACAGTCAAATAAACAACAACAACAACAACGTCAAATAAACAACAACAACAACGTCAAATAAACAATAACAAAAACAACGTCAACAACAACAACAACGTCAAATAAACAACAACAAAAACAACAACAACAACAACAACAACGTTAAATAAACAACAACAACAACAACGTCAAATAAACAATAACAACAACAACAACAATGTCAAATAAACAACAATACTAAAACAACGTCAAATAAACAACAACAACAACAACAACGTCAACAACAACAACAACAACAATGTCAAATAAACAACAACAACAACAACGTCAACAAAAACAACAACAATGTCAAATAAACAACAACAACAACGTCAAATAAACAACAACGTCAACAACGTCAAATAAACAACAATAACAACAACAACAATAACAACAACAACAACAACGTCAAATAAACAACAACAACAACGTCAAATAAACAATAACAACAACAACGTCAAATAAACAACAACAAAAACAACAACAACAAAAATGTCAAATAAACAACAACAACAACAATGTCAACAACAACAACTACGTCAAATAAACAACAACAACAACGTCAAATAAACAATAACAACAACAAAAATGTCAACAACAACAAAGTCAAATAAACCACAACAACGTCAAATAAAGAACAACAACAACAACAACAACGTCAAATAAACAACAACAACAACGTCAACAACAACAACAACGACAACAACAATGTCAAATAAACAACAACAACAACAACAACAACAATGTCAAATAAACAACAACAACAACAACGTCAAATAAATAACAACAACAACGTCAACAACAACAACAACAACGTCAAATAAACAACAACAACAACAACGTCGAATAAACAACAACGTCAACAACAACAACGTCAAATAAACAACAACAACAACGTCAAATAAACAATAACGTCAACAACAACAACAACAACAACAACGTGAAATAAACAACAACAACTATGTCAACAACAACAACATCAAATAAACAACAACAACAACAACGTCAACAACAACAACAACGTCAAATAAACAACAACAACAATAACAACGTCAAATAAACAACAACAACAACAACAACACCGTAAAATAAACAACAACAACAACAACAGCGTCAAATAAACAACAACAACAACAACAACGTCAAATAAACAACAACAACAACAACGTCAAATAAACAACAACAACAACAACCTCAACAACAACATCAAATAAACAACAACAACAACAACTATGTCAACAACAACAAAAACGTCAAATAGACAACAACAAGAACAACAACGTCAACAACAACAACAAAGTCAAATAAACAACAACAACAACAACAACAACATCAAATAAACAACAACAACAACAATACCGTCAAATAAACAACAACAACAACGTCAAATAAACAACAACAACAACAACAACACCGTCAACAACAACAACAAGGTCAAAAAACAACAACAACAACAACGTCAAATAAACAACAACAACAACAACAACGTCAACAAGAACAACAACAACGTCAAATAAACAACAACAACAACAACAACGTCAAATAAACAACAACAACAACAACAACGTCAAATAAACAACAACGTCAACAACAACAACAATAACGTGAAATAAACCACAACAACCATGTCAACAACAATAACATCAAATAAACAACAACAACAACAACGTCAACAACAACAACAACGTCAAATAAACAACAACAATAATAACAACGTCAAATAAACAACAACAACAACAACACCGTCAAATAAACAACAACAACGACAACAACAACATCAACAACAACAACTACGTCAAATAAACAACAACAACAACGTCAAATAAACAATAACAACAACAACAACGTCAACAACAACAACATCAAATAAGAACGTGATATAAACAACAACAACGTCAACAACAACAACAACAATTTCAAATAAACAACAACAACAACAACGTCAAATAAACAACAACAACAACGTCAAATAAACAACAACAACAATAACAATGTCAAATAAACAACAACAACAACAACAATAACAACAACAACGTCAAATAAACAACAACAACAACAACATCAACAACAACAAAAACGTCAAATAAACAACAACAACAACAACGTCAACAACAACAACTACGTCAAATAAACAACAACAACAACGTCAAATAAACAACAACAACAACAATGTCACCCACAACAACGTCAAATAAATAACAACAACAATGTCAAATAAACAACAATACTAAAACAACGTCAAATAAACAATAACAACGACAACAACGTCAACAACAACAACAACAACAATGTCAAATAAACAACAACAACAACAACGTCAACAACAACAACAACAATGTCAAATAAATAACAACAACAACGTCAAATAAACAACAATAACACCGTCAACAACAACAACAATGTCAAATAAACAACAACAACAACAACGTCAAATAAATAACAACAACAACGTCAACAACAACGACAAATAAAAACAACAACGACAACAACGTCAAATAAACAACAACGTCAACAACAACAACAACGTGAAATAATCAACAACAACTATGTCAACAACAACAACAACATCAAATAAACAACAACAACAACAACAACAACAACAACGTCAACAATAACAACATAGTCAAATAAACAACAACAACAATAACAACGTCAAATAAACAACAACAACACCGTCAAATAAAAAACAACAACAACAACAACGTCAAATACACAACAAAAACAACAACGTCAAATAAACAATAACAACAACAACGTCAAATAAACAACAACAACAACAACAACAACGTCAACAACAACAACAACAACAACGTCAAATAAACAACAACAACAACAACAACTATGTCAACAACAACAACAACGTCAAATAAACAACAACAACAATTACGTCAACAAGAACAACAACGTCAAATAAACAACAACAACAACAACGTCAAATAAACAACAACAACAACAACACAGTCAAATAAACAACAACAACAACAACGTCAAATAAACAACAACAACAACGTCAAATAAACAATAACAAAAACAACGTCAACAACAACAACAACGTCAAATAAACAACAACAAAAACAACAACAACATAAACAACAACGTTAAATAAACAACAACAACAACAACGTCAAATAAACAATAACAACAACAACAACAATGTCAAATAAACAACAATACTAAAACAACGTCAAATAAACAACAACAACAACAACAACGTCAACAACAACAACAACAACAATGTCAAATAAACAACAACAACAACAACGTCAACAACAACAACAACAATGTCAAATAAATAACAACAACAACGTCAAATAAACAACAACAACACCGTCAACAACAACAACAATGTCAAATAAACAACAACAACAACGTCAAACAAATAACAAAAACAACGTCAACAACAACAACAACGTCAAATAAAGAACAACAACAACAACGTCAAAAAAACAACAACGTCAACAACAACAACAACGTGAAATAATCAACAACAACTATGTCAACAACAACAACAACATACAATAAACAACAACAACAACAACGTCAACAATAACAACAACATCAAATAAACAACAACAACAATAACAACGTCAAATAAACAACAACAACAATAACAACACCGTCAAATAAACAACAACAACAACAACAACGTCAAATAAACAACAACAACAACGTCAAATAAACAACAACAACAACAACGTCAAATAAATAACAACAACAACAACGTCAACAACAACAACAACAACGTCAAATAGACAACAACAACAACAACTATGTCAACAACAACAACAATGTCAAATAAATAACAACAACAACGTCAACAACAACGTCAACGTCAAATATACAACAACAGCAACAACGTCAAATAAACAACGACAACAACACAGTCAAATAAGCAACAACAACAGCAACGTCAAATAAACAACAACAACAACAACGTCAAATAAACAACAACAAAAACAACGTCAACAACAACAACAACGTCAAATAAACAACAACAACAACAACAACAACAACGTCAACAACAACGTCAAATAAACAACAACAACAACAACGTCAAATAAACAACAACAAAAACAACAACATATTCAACAACAATAACGTCAAATAAACAACAACAACGTCAAATAAACAACAACAACAACAACAATAACAACAACAACAACAACAACGTCAAATAAACAACAACAACGTCAATTAAACAACGACAATAACAACAACAACAACAACGTCAAATACAAAACAACAACAACGTCAATTAAACAACAACAACGTCAAAAAAACAACAACAAAAACAACAACAACATCAACAACAATAAAAACATCAAATAAACAACAACAACAACGTCAACAACAACAACTATGTCAAATAAACAACAACAACAACGTCAAATAAACAATAACAACAACAACAACGTCAACAACAACAACGTCAAATAAACAACAACAACGTCAAATAAACAACAACAACGTCAAATAAACAACAACAACGTCAACAACAACGACAACGTCAAATAAACAACAACAACAACGTCAATAACAACAACAATGTCAAGTAAACAACAACAACAACTACAACGCCATATAAACAACAACAACAACGTCAACAACAACAACAACAATGTCAAATAAACAACAACAACAACAACAACAACACCGTCAACAACAACAACAATGTCAAATAAACAACAACAACAACGTCAAATAAACAACAACAACAACAACTATGTCAACAACAACAACAACAACGTCAAATAAACAACAACAACAACAACAACAACAACAACAATAACAACAACAACAACAACGTCAAATAAACAACAACAACGTCAATTAAACAACGACAATAACAATAACAACAATAACGTCAAATACAAAACAACAACAACGTCAATTAAACAACAACAACGTCAAATAAACAACAACAAAAACAACAACAAAAACAACAACATATTCAACAATAATAAAAACATCAAATAAACAACAACAACAACAACGTCAACCACAACAACTACGTCAAATAAACAACAACAACAACGTCAAATAAACAATAACAACAACAACGTCAAATAAACAACAACAACAACAATGTCAAATAAACAACAACAACAACAACAACAACAACAACAACAACGTCAAATAAACAACAACAACAACAACGTCAAATAAATAACAACAACAACAACGTCAACAACAACAACAACAACGTCAAATAAATAACAACAACAACAACTATGTCAACAACAACAACAATGTCAAATAAATAACAACAACAACGTCAAATAAACAACAACAACAACGTCAAATAAATAACAACAACAACGTCAAATAAACAACAACAACAACAACAACGTCAAATAAACAACAACAAAAACAACGTCAACAACAACAACAACGTCAAATAAACAACAACAACAACAACAACGTCAACAACAACGTCAAATAAACAACAACAACAGCAACGTCAAATAAACAATAACAACAACAACAACAATGTCAAATAAACAACAACAACAACGTCAAATAAACAACAACAACAACAACGTCAAATAAACAACAACAACAACAACAACTTCAAATAAAAAACAACAACAACGTCAAATAAACAACAACAACAACAACGTCAAATAAACAACAACAACAACAACGTCAAATAAACAACAACAACAACAACAACAACAATAACAACAACAACAACAACGTCAAATAAACAACGACAACGTCAATTAAACAACGACAATAACAACAACAACAACAACGTCAAATACAAAACAACAACAAGAACAACGTCAACAACAACAACAACAAGAACAACGTCAACAACAACAACATCGTCAAATAAACAACAACAAAAACGTCAACATAAACGTCAAATAAACAACAACAACAACAACAACGTCAAATAAACAATAACAACAACAACAATGTCAAATAAACAACAACAACGTCAAATAAACAACAACAACAACAACGTCAAATAAACAACAACAACAACGTCAAATAAACAACAACAACAACACCAACAACAATAACAACAACAACAACAACGTCAAATAAACAACGACAACGTCAATTAAACAACGACAATAACAACAACTACAACATCAAATACAAAACAACAACAACGTCAAATAAACAACAACAAAAACAACAACATATTCAACAACAATAACGTCAAATAAACAACAACAACGTCAAATAAACAACAACAACAACAATAACAACAAAAACAACAACGTCAAATAAACAACAACAACAACAACACAGTCAAATAAACAACAACAACAACAACGTCAAATAAACAACAACAACAACGTCAAATAAACAATAACAAAAACAACGTCAACAACAACAACAACGTCAAATAAACAACAACAAAAACAACAACAACATAAACAACAACGTTAAATAAACAACAACAACAACAACGTCAAATAAACAATAACAACAACAACAACAATGTCAAATAAACAACAATACTAAAACAACGTCAAATAAACAACAACAACAACAACGTCAACAACAACAACAACAACAATGTCAAATAAACAACAACAACAACAACGTCAACAACAACAACAACAATGTCAAATAAATAACAACAACAACGTCAAATAAACAACAACAACACCGTCAACAACAACAACAATGTCAAATAAACAACAACAACAACGTCAAACAAATAACAAAAACAACGTCAACAACAACAACAACGTCAAATAAAGAACAACAACAACAACGTCAAAAAAACAACAACGTCAACAACAACAACAACGTGAAATAATCAACAACAACTATGTCAACAACAACAACAACATACAATAAACAACAACAACAACAACGTCAACAATAACAACAACATCAAATAAACAACAACAACAATAACAACGTCAAATAAACAACAACAACAATAACAACACCGTCAAATAAACAACAACAACAACAACAACGTCAAATAAACAACAACAACAACGTCAAATAAACAACAACAACAACAACGTCAAATAAATAACAACAACAACAACGTCAACAACAACAACAACAACGTCAAATAGACAACAACAACAACAACTATGTCAACAACAACAACAATGTCAAATAAATAACAACAACAACGTCAACAACAACGTCAACGTCAAATATACAACAACAGCAACAACGTCAAATAAACAACGACAACAACACAGTCAAATAAGCAACAACAACAGCAACGTCAAATAAACAACAACAACAACAACGTCAAATAAACAACAACAAAAACAACGTCAACAACAACAACAACGTCAAATAAACAACAACAACAACAACAACAACAACGTCAACAACAACGTCAAATAAACAACAACAACAACAACGTCAAATAAACAACAACAAAAACAACAACATATTCAACAACAATAACGTCAAATAAACAACAACAACGTCAAATAAACAACAACAACAACAACAATAACAACAACAACAACAACAACGTCAAATAAACAACAACAACGTCAATTAAACAACGACAATAACAACAACAACAACAACGTCAAATACAAAACAACAACAACGTCAATTAAACAACAACAACGTCAAAAAAACAACAACAAAAACAACAACAACATCAACAACAATAAAAACATCAAATAAACAACAACAACAACGTCAACAACAACAACTACGTCAAATAAACAACAACAACAACGTCAAATAAACAATAACAACAACAACAACGTCAACAACAACAACGTCAAATAAACAACAACAACGTCAAATAAACAACAACAACGTCAAATAAACAACAACAACGTCAACAACAACGACAACGTCAAATAAACAACAACAACAACGTCAATAACAACAACAATGTCAAGTAAACAACAACAACAACTACAACGCCATATAAACAACAACAACAACGTCAACAACAACAACAACAATGTCAAATAAACAACAACAACAACAACAACAACACCGTCAACAACAACAACAATGTCAAATAAACAACAACAACAACGTCAAATAAACAACAACAACAACAACTATGTCAACAACAACAACAACGTCAAATAAACAACAACAACAACAACAACAACAATAACAACAACAACAACAACAACAACAACAATAACAACAACAACAACAACGTCAAATAAACAACAACAACGTCAATTAAACAACGACAATAACAATAACAACAATAACGTCAAATACAAAACAACAACAACGTCAATTAAACAACAACAACGTCAAATAAACAACAACAAAAACAACAACAAAAACAACAACATATTCAACAATAATAAAAACATCAAATAAACAACAACAACAACAACGTCAACCACAACAACTACGTCAAATAAACAACAACAACAACGTCAAATAAACAATAACAACAACAACGTCAAATAAACAACAACAACAACAATGTCAAATAAACAACAACAACAACAACAACAACAACGTCAAATAAACAACAACAACAACAACGTCAAATAAATAACAACAACAACAACGTCAACAACAACAACAACAACGTCAAATAAATAACAACAACAACAACTATGTCAACAACAACAACAATGTCAAATAAATAACAACAACAACGTCAAATAAACAACAACAACAACGTCAAATAAACAACAACAACAACAACGTCAAATAAACAACAACAACAACAACAACGTCAAATAAACAACAACAAAAACAACGTCAACAACAACAACAACGTCAAATAAACAACAACAACAACAACAACGTCAACAACAACGTCAAATAAACAACAACAACAGCAACGTCAAATAAACAATAACAACAACAACAACAATGTCAAATAAACAACAACAACAACGTCAAATAAACAACAACAACAACAACGTCAAATAAACAACAACAACAACAACAACTTCAAATAAAAAACAACAACAACGTCAAATAAACAACAACAACAACAACGTCAAATAAACAACAACAACAACAACGTCAAATAAACAACAACAACAACAACAACAATAACAACAACAACAACAACGTCAAATAAACAACGACAACGTCAATTAAACAACGACAATAACAACAACAACAACAACGTCAAATACAAAACAACAACAAGAACAACGTCAACAACAACAACAACAACAAGAACAACGTCAACAACAACAACATCGTCAAATAAACAACAACAAAAACGTCAACAACAACGTCAAATAAACAACAACAACAACAACAACGTCAAATAAACAATAACAACAACAACAATGTCAAATAAACAACAACAACGTCAAATAAACAACAACAACAACAACGTCAAATAAACAACAACAACAACAACAACGTCAAATAAACAACAATAACAACAACAACAACAACGTCAAATAAACAACAACAACAACAACGTCAATAACAACAACGTCAAATAAAAAACAACAACAACAACAACAACGTCAAATAAAAAACAACAACAATGTCAAATAAACAACAACAACAACAACGTCAAATAAACAACAACAACAACGTCAAATAAACAACAACAACAACACCAACAACAATAACAACAACAACAACAACGTCAAATAAACAACGACAACGTCAATTAAACAACGACAATAACAACAACTACAACATCAAATACAAAACAACAACAACGTCAAATAAACAACAACAAAAACAACAACATATTCAACAACAATAACGTCAAATAAACAACAACAACGTCAAATAAACAACAACAACAACAATAACAACAAAAACAACAACGTCAAATAAACAACAACAACAACAACACAGTCAAATAAACAACAACAACAACAACGTCAAATAAACAACAACAACAACGTCAAATAAACAATAACAAAAACAACGTCAACAACAACAACAACGTCAAATAAACAACAACAAAAACAACAACAACATAAACAACAACGTTAAATAAACAACAACAACAACAACGTCAAATAAACAATAACAACAACAACAACAATGTCAAATAAACAACAATACTAAAACAACGTCAAATAAACAACAACAACAACAACAACGTCAACAACAACAACAACAACAATGTCAAATAAACAACAACAACAACAACGTCAACAACAACAACAACAATGTCAAATAAATAACAACAACAACGTCAAATAAACAACAACAACACCGTCAACAACAACAACAATGTCAAATAAACAACAACAACAACGTCAAACAAATAACAAAAACAACGTCAACAACAACAACAACGTCAAATAAAGAACAACAACAACAACGTCAAAAAAACAAAAACGTCAACAACAACAACAACAACGTGAAATAATCAACAACAACTATGTCAACAACAACAACAACATACAATAAACAACAACAACAACAACGTCAACAATAACAACAACATCAAATAAACAACAACAACAATAACAACGTCAAATAAACAACAACAACAATAACAACACCATCAAATAAACAACAACAACAACAACAACGTCAAATAAACAACAACAACAACGTCAAATAAACAACAACAACAACAACGTCAAATAAATAACAACAACAACAACGTCAACAACAACAACAACAACGTCAAATAGACAACAACAACAACAACTATGTCAACAACAACAACAATGTCAAATAAATAACAACAACAACGTCAACAACAACGTCAACGTCAAATATACAACAACAGCAACAACGTCAAATAAACAACGACAACAACACAGTCAAATAAGCAACAACAACAGCAACGTCAAATAAACAACAACAACAACAACGTCAAATAAACAACAACAAAAACAACGTCAACAACAACAACAACGTCAAATAAACAACAACAACAACAACAACAACAACGTCAACAACAACGTCAAATAAACAACAACAACAACAACGTCAAATAAACAACAACAAAAACAACAACATATTCAACAACAATAACGTCAAATAAACAACAACAACATCAAATAAACAACAACAACAACAACAATAACAACAACAACAACAACAACGTCAAATAAACAACAACAACGTCAATTAAACAACGACAATAACAACAACAACAACAACGTCAAATACAAAACAACAACAACGTCAATTAAACAACAACAACGTCAAAAAAACAACAACAAAAACAACAACAACATCAACAACAATAAAAACATCAAATAAACAACAACAACAACGTCAACAACAACAACTACGTCAAATAAACAACAACAACAACGTCAAATAAACAATAACAACAACAACAACGTCAACAACAACAACGTCAAATAAACAACAACAACGTCAAATAAACAACAACAACGTCAAATAAACAACAACAACGTCAACAACAACGACAACGTCAAATAAACAACAACAACAACGTCAATAACAACAACAATGTCAAGTAAACAACAACAACAACTACAACGCCATATAAACAACAACAACAACGTCAACAACAACAACAACAATGTCAAATAAACAACAACAACAACAACAACAACACCGTCAACAACAACAACAATGTCAAATAAACAACAACAACAACGTCAAATAAACAACAACAACAACAACTATGTCAACAACAACAACAACGTCAAATAAACAACAACAACAACAACAACAACAACAACAACAATAACAACAACAACAACAACGTCAAATAAACAACAACAACGTCAATTAAACAACGACAATAACAATAACAACAATAACGTCAAATACAAAACAACAACAACGTCAATTAAACAACAACAACGTCAAATAAACAACAACAAAAACAACAACAAAAACAACAACATATTCAACAATAATAAAAACATCAAATAAACAACAACAACAACAACGTCAACCACAACAACTACGTCAAATAAACAACAACAACAACGTCAAATAAACAATAACAACAACAACGTCAAATAAACAACAACAACAACAATGTCAAATAAACAACAACAACAACAACAACAACAACAACAACGTCAAATAAACAACAACAACAACAACGTCAAATAAATAACAACAACAACAACGTCAACAACAACAACAACAACGTCAAATAAATAACAACAACAACAACTATGTCAACAACAACAACAATGTCAAATAAATAACAACAACAACGTCAAATAAACAACAACAACAACGTCAAATAAACAACAACAACAACAACGTCAAATAAACAACAACAACAACAACAACGTCAAATAAACAACAACAAAAACAACGTCAACAACAACAACAACGTCAAATAAACAACAACAACAACAACAACGTCAACAACAACGTCAAATAAACAACAACAACAGCAACGTCAAATAAACAATAACAACAACAACAACAATGTCAAATAAACAACAACAACAACGTCAAATAAACAACAACAACAACAACGTCAAATAAACAACAACAACAACAACAACTTCAAATAAAAAACAACAACAACGTCAAATAAACAACAACAACAACAACGTCAAATAAACAACAACAACAACAACGTCAAATAAACAACAACAACAACAACAACAATAACAACAACAACAACAACGTCAAATAAACAACGACAACGTCAATTAAACAACGACAATAACAACAACAACAACAACGTCAAATACAAAACAACAACAAGAACAACGTCAACAACAACAACAACAACAAGAACAACGTCAACAACAACAACATCGTCAAATAAACAACAACAAAAACGTCAACAACAACGTCAAATAAACAACAACAACGACAACAACGTCAAATAAACAATAACAACAACAACAATGTCAAATAAACAACAACAACGTCAAATAAACAACAACAACAACAACGTCAAATAAACAACAACAACAACAACAACGTCAAATAAACAACAATAACAACAACAACAACAACGTCAAATAAACAACAACAACAACAACGTCAATAACAACAACGTCAAATAAAAAACAACAACAACAACAACAACGTCAAATAAAAAACAACAACAATGTCAAATAAACAACAACAACAACAACGTCAAATAAACAACAACAACGTCAAATAAACAACAACAACAACACCAACAACAATAACAACAACAACAACAACGTCAAATAAACAACGACAACGTCAATTAAACAACGACAATAACAACAACTACAACATCAAATACAAAACAACAACAACGTCAAATAAACAACAACAAAAACAACAACATATTCAACAACAATAACGTCAAATAAACAACAACAACGTCAAATAAACAACAACAACAACAATAACAACAAAAACAACAACGTCAAATAAACAACAACAACAACAACACAGTCAAATAAACAACAACAACAACAACGTCAAATAAACAACAACAACAACGTCAAATAAACAATAACAAAAACAACGTCAACAACAACAACAACGTCAAATAAACAACAACAAAAACAACAACAACATAAACAACAACGTTAAATAAACAACAACAACAACAACGTCAAATAAACAATAACAACAACAACAACAATGTCAAATAAACAACAATACTAAAACAACGTCAAATAAACAACAACAACAACAACAACGTCAACAACAACAACAACAACAATGTCAAATAAACAACAACAACAACAACGTCAACAACAACAACAACAATGTCAAATAAATAACAACAACAACGTCAAATAAACAACAACAACACCGTCAACAACAACAACAATGTCAAATAAACAACAACAACAACGTCAAACAAATAACAAAAACAACGTCAACAACAACAACAACGTCAAATAAAGAACAACAACAACAACGTCAAAAAAACAAAAACGTCAACAACAACAACAACGTGAAATAATCAACAACAACTATGTCAACAACAACAACAACATACAATAAACAACAACAACAACAACGTCAACAATAACAACAACATCAAATAAACAACAACAACAATAACAACGTCAAATAAACAACAACAACAATAACAACACCGTCAAATAAACAACAACAACAACAACAACGTCAAATAAACAACAACAACAACGTCAAATAAACAACAACAACAACAACGTCAAATAAATAACAACAACAACAACGTCAACAACAACAACAACAACGTCAAATAGACAACAACAACAACAACTATGTCAACAACAACAACAATGTCAAATAAATAACAACAACAACGTCAACAACAACGTCAACGTCAAATATACAACAACAGCAACAACGTCAAATAAACAACGACAACAACACAGTCAAATAAGCAACAACAACAGCAACGTCAAATAAACAACAACAACAACAACGTCAAATAAACAACAACAAAAACAACGTCAACAACAACAACAACGTCAAATAAACAACAACAACAACAACAACAACGTCAAGAACAACGTCAAATAAACAACAACAACAACAACGTCAAATAAACAACAACAAAAACAACAACATATTCAACAACAATAACGTCAAATAAACAACAACAACATCAAATAAACAACAACAACAACAACAATAACAACAACAACAACAACAACGTCAAATAAACAACAACAACGTCAATTAAACAACGACAATAACAACAACAACAACAACGTCAAATACAAAACAACAACAACGTCAATTAAACAACAACAACGTCAAAAAAACAACAACAAAAACAACAACAACATCAACAACAATAAAAACATCAAATAAACAACAACAACAACGTCAACAACAACAACTACGTCAAATAAACAACAACAACAACGTCAAATAAACAATAACAACAACAACAACGTCAACAACAACAACGTCAAATAAACAACAACAACGTCAAATAAACAACAACAACGTCAAATAAACAACAACAACGTCAACAACAACGACAACGTCAAATAAACAACAACAACAACGTCAATAACAACAACAATGTCAAGTAAACAACAACAACAACTACAACGCCATATAAACAACAACAACAACGTCAACAACAACAACAACAATGTCAAATAAACAACAACAACAACAACAACAACACCGTCAACAACAACAACAATGTCAAATAAACAACAACAACAACGTCAAATAAACAACAACAACAACAACTATGTCAACAACAACAACAACGTCAAATAAACAACAACAACAACAACAACAACAACAACAATAACAACAACAACAACAACGTCAAATAAACAACAACAACGTCAATTAAACAACGACAATAACAATAACAACAATAACGTCAAATACAAAACAACAACAACGTCAATTAAACAACAACAACGTCAAATAAACAACAACAAAAACAACAACAAAAACAACAACATATTCAACAATAATAAAAACATCAAATAAACAACAACAACAACAACGTCAACCACAACAACTACGTCAAATAAACAACAACAACAACGTCAAATAAACAATAACAACAACAACGTCAAATAAACAACAACAACAACAATGTCAAATAAACAACAACAACAACAACAACAACAACAACAACGTCAAATAAACAACAACAACAACAACGTCAAATAAATAACAACAACAACAACGTCAACAACAACAACAACAACGTCAAATAAATAACAACAACAACAACTATGTCAACAACAACAACAATGTCAAATAAATAACAACAACAACGTCAAATAAACAACAACAACAACGTCAAATAAACAACAACAACAACAACGTCAAATAAACAACAACAACAACAACAACGTCAAATAAACAACAACAAAAACAACGTCAACAACAACAACAACGTCAAATAAACAACAACAACAACAACAACGTCAACAACAACGTCAAATAAACAACAACAACAGCAACGTCAAATAAACAATAACAACAACAACAACAATGTCAAATAAACAACAACAACAACGTCAAATAAACAACAACAACAACAACGTCAAATAAACAACAACAACAACAACAACTTCAAATAAAAAACAACAACAACGTCAAATAAACAACAACAACAACAACGTCAAATAAACAACAACAACAACAACGTCAAATAAACAACAACAACAACAACAACAATAACAACAACAACAACAACGTCAAATAAACAACGACAACGTCAATTAAACAACGACAATAACAACAACAACAACAACGTCAAATACAAAACAACAACAAGAACAACGTCAACAACAACAACAACAACAAGAACAACGTCAACAACAACAACATCGTCAAATAAACAACAACAAAAACGTCAACAACAACGTCAAATAAACAACAACAACAACAACAACGTCAAATAAACAATAACAACAACAACAATGTCAAATAAACAACAACAACGTCAAATAAACAACAACAACAACAACGTCAAATAAACAACAACAACAACAACAACGTCAAATAAACAACAATAACAACAACAACAACAACGTCAAATAAACAACAACAACAACAACGTCAATAACAACAACGTCAAATAAAAAACAACAACAACAACAACAACGTCAAATAAAAAACAACAACAATGTCAAATAAACAACAACAACAACAACGTCAAATAAACAACAACAACAACGTCAAATAAACAACAACAACAACACCAACAACAATAACAACAACAACAACAACGTCAAATAAACAACGACAACGTCAATTAAACAACGACAATAACAACAACTACAACATCAAATACAAAACAACAACAACGTCAAATAAACAACAACAAAAACAACAACATATTCAACAACAATAACGTCAAATAAACAACAACAACGTCAAATAAACAACAACAACAACAATAACAACAAAAACAACAACGTCAAATAAACAACAACAACAACAACACAGTCAAATAAACAACAACAACAACAACGTCAAATAAACAACAACAACAACGTCAAATAAACAATAACAAAAACAACGTCAACAACAACAACAACGTCAAATAAACAACAACAAAAACAACAACAACATAAACAACAACGTTAAATAAACAACAACAACAACAACGTCAAATAAACAATAACAACAACAACAACAATGTCAAATAAACAACAATACTAAAACAACGTCAAATAAACAACAACAACAACAACAACGTCAACAACAACAACAACAACAATGTCAAATAAACAACAACAACAACAACGTCAACAACAACAACAACAATGTCAAATAAATAACAACAACAACGTCAAATAAACAACAACAACACCGTCAACAACAACAACAATGTCAAATAAACAACAACAACAACGTCAAACAAATAACAAAAACAACGTCAACAACAACAACAACGTCAAATAAAGAACAACAACAACAACGTCAAAAAAACAACAACGTCAACAACAAAAACAACGTGAAATAATCAACAACAACTATGTCAACAACAACAACAACATACAATAAACAACAACAACAACAACAACGTCAACAATAACAACAACATCAAATAAACAACAACAACAATAACAACGTCAAATAAACAACAACAACAATAACAACACCGTCAAATAAACAACAACAACAACAACAACGTCAAATAAACAACAACAACAACGTCAAATAAACAACAACAACAACAACGTCAAATAAATAACAACAACAACAACGTCAACAACAATAACAACAACGTCAAATAGACAACAACAACAACAACTATGTCAACAACAACAACAATGTCAAATAAATAACAACAACAACGTCAACAACAACGTCAACGTCAAATATACAACAACAGCAACAACGTCAAATAAACAACGACAACAACACAGTCAAATAAGCAACAACAACAGCAACGTCAAATAAACAACAACAACAACAACGTCAAATAAACAACAACAAAAACAACGTCAACAACAACAACAACGTCAAATAAACAACAACAACAACAACAACAACGTCAACAACAACGTCAAATAAACAACAACAACAACAACGTCAAATAAACAACAACAAAAACAACAACATATTCAACAACAATAACGTCAAATAAACAACAACAACGTCAAATAAACAACAACAACAACAACAATAACAACAACAACAACAACAACGTCAAATAAACAACAACAACGTCAATTAAACAACGACAATAACAACAACAACAACAACGTCAAATACAAAACAACAACAACGTCAATTAAACAACAACAACGTCAAATAAACAACAACAAAAACAACAACAACATCAACAACAATAAAAACATCAAATAAACAACAACAACAACGTCAACAACAACAACTACGTCAAATAAACAACAACAACAACGTCAAATAAACAATAACAACAACAACAACGTCAACAACAACAACGTCAAATAAACAACAACAACGTCAAATAAACAACAACAACGTAAAATAAACAACAACAACGTCAACAACAACGACAACGTCAAATAAACCACAACAACAACGTCAATAACAACAACAATGTCAAGTAAACAACAACAACAACTACAACGCCATATAAACAACAACAACAACGTCAACAACAACAACAACAATGTCAAATAAACAACAACAACAACAACAACAACACCGTCAACAACAACAACAATGTCAAATAAACAACAACAACAACGTCAAATAAACAACAACAACAACAACTATGTCAACAACAACAACAACAACGTCAAATAAACAACAACAACAACAACAACAACAACAACAATAACAACAACAACAACAACGTCAAATAAACAACAACAACGTCAATTAAACAACGACAATAACAATAACAACAATAACGTCAAATACAAAACAACAACAACGTCAATTAAACAACAACAACGTCAAATAAACAACAACAAAAACAACAACAAAAACAACAACATATTCAACAACAATAAAAACATCAAATAAACAACAACAACAACAACGTCAACCACAACAACTACGTCAAATAAACAACAACAACAACGTCAAATAAACAATAACAACAACAACGTCAAATAAACAACAACAACAACAATGTCAAATAAACAACAACAACAACAACAACAACAACAACAACAACGTCAAATAAACAACAACAACAACAACGTCAAATAAATAACAACAACAACAACGTCAACAACAACAACAACAACGTCAAATAAATAACAACAACAACAACTATGTCAACAACAACAACAATGTCAAATAAATAACAACAACAACGTCAAATAAACAACAACAACAACAACAACGTCAAATAAACAACAACAAAAACAACGTCAACAATAACAACAACGTCAAATAAACAACAACAACAACAACAACGTCAACAACAACGTCAAATAAACAACAACAACAGCAACGTCAAATAAACAATAACAACAACAACAACAATGTCAAATAAACAACAACAACAACGTCAAATAAACAACAACAACAACAACGTCAAATAAACAACAACAACAACAACAACTTCAAATAAAAAACAACAACAACGTCAAATAAACAACAACAACAACAACAACGTCAAATAAACAACAACAACAACAACGTCAAATAAACAACAACAACAACAACAATAACAACAACAACAACAACGTCAAATAAACAACGACAACGTCAATTAAACAACGACAATAACAACAACAACAACAACGTCAAATACAAAACAACAACAAGAACAACGTCAACAACAACAACAACAACAAGAACAACGTCAACAACAACAACATCGTCAAATAAACAACAACAAAAACGTCAACAACAACGTCAAATAAACAACAACAACAACAACAACGTCAAATAAACAATAACAACAACAACAATGTCAAATAAACAACAACAACGTCAAATAAACAACAACAACAACAACGTCAAATAAACAACAACAACAACAACAACATCAAATAAACAACAATAACAACAACAACAACAACGTCAAATAAACAACAACAACAACAACGTCAATAACAACAACGTCAAATAAAAAACAACAACAACAACAACAACGTCAAATAAAAAACAACAACAATGTCAAATAAACAACAACAACAACAACGTCAAATAAACAACAACAACAACGTCAAATAAACAACAACAACAACACTAACAACAATAACAACAACAACAACAACGTCAAATAAACAACGACAACGTCAATTAAACAACGACAATAACAACAACTACAACATCAAATACAAAACAACAACAACGTCAAATAAACAACAACAAAAACAACAACATATTCAACAACAATAACGTCAAATAAACAACAACAACGTCAAATAAACAACAACAACAACAATAACAACAACAACAACAACGTCAAATAAACAACAACAACGTCAATTAAACAACAACAAAAACAACAACACCATCAACAACAATAAAAACATCAAATAAACAACAACAACAACGTCAACAACAACAACTACGACAAATAAACAACAACAACAACGTCAAATAAACAATAACAACAACAACAACGTCAACAACAACAACGTCAAAAAACAACAACAACGTCAAATAAATAACAACAACGTCAACAACAACAACAACGTCAAATAAACAACAACAACAACGTCAATAACAACAACAACAACTACAACGTCATATAAACAACAACAACAACGTCAACAACAACAACAACAATGTCAAATAAACAAAACCAACAACAACAACAACAACAACAACACCGTCAACAACAACAACAATGTCAAATAAACAACAACAACAACAACGTCAAATAAACAACAACAACAACAACTATGTCAACAACAACAACAACGTCAAATAAACAACAACAACAACAACAACAACAATAACAACAACAACAACAACGTCAAATAAACAACAACAACAACAATAACAACAACAACAACAACGTCAAATAAACAACAACAACGTCAATTAAACAACGACAATAACAATAACAACAACAACGTCAAATACAAAACAACAACAACGTCAATTAAACAACAACAACGTCAAATAAACAACAACAAAAACAACAACATATTCAACAACAATAAAAACATCAAATAAACAACAACAACAACAACGTCAACCACAACAACTACGTCAAATAAACAACAACAACAACGTCAAATAAACAATAACAACAACAACGTCAAATAAACAACAACAACAACGTCAAATAAACAACAACAACAACGTCAAATAAACAACAACAACAACAACGTCAAATAAACAACAACAACAACAACATCAACGTCAAATAAACAACAACAACAACAACGTCAAATAAATAACAACAATAACAACGTCAACAACAACAACAACAACAACGACAAATAAACAACAACAACAACAACTATGTCAACAACAACAACAATGTCAAATAAATAACAACAACAACGTCAACAAAAACAACAACGTCAAATAAACAACAACAACAACGTCAAATAAACAACAACAACAACAACAACAACAACAACACAGTCAAATAAACAACAACAACAACAACAACGTCAAATAAACAACAACAACAACGTCAAATAAACAACAACAACAACAACAACGTCAAATAAACAATAACAACAACAACAATGTCAAATAAACAACAACCACGTCAAATAAACAACAACAACAACAACGTCAAATAAACAACAACAACAACAACAACGTCAAATAAACAACAATAACAACAACAACAACAACGTCAAATAAACAACAACAACAACAACGTCAATAACAACAACGTCAAATAAAAAACAACAACAACAACAACAACGTCAAATAAAAAACAACAACAATGTCAAATAAACAACAACAACAACAACGTCAAATAAACAACAACAACAACGTCAAATAAACAACAACAACAACACCAACAACAATAACAACAACAACAACAACAACGTCAAATAAACAACGACAACGTCAATTAAACAACGACAATAACAACAACTACAACATCAAATACAAAACAACAACAACGTCAAATAAACAACAACAACGTCAAATAAACAACAACAACAACAATAACAACAACAACAACAACGTCAAATAAACAACAACAACGTCAATTAAACAACAACAAAAACAACAACACCATCAACAACAATAAAAACATCAAATAAACAACAACAACAACGTCAACAACAACAACTACGACAAATAAACAACAACAACAACGTCAAATAAACAATAACAACAACAACAACAACAACACCGTCAACAACAACAACAATGTCAAATAAACAACAACAACAACAACGTCAAATAAACAACAACAACAACAACTATGTCAACAACAACAACAACGTCAAATAAACAACAACAACAACAACAACAACAATAACAACAACAACAACAACGTCAATTAAACAACAACAACGTCAAATAAACAACAACAAAAACAACAACATATTCAACAACAATAAAAACATCAAATAAACAACAACAACAACAACGTCAACCACAACAACTACGTCAAATAAACAACAACAACAACGTCAAATAAACAATAACAACAACAACGTCAAATAAACAACAACAACAACGTCAAATAAACAACAACAACAACGTCAAATAAACAACAACAACAACAACGTCAAATAAACAACAACAACAACAACATCAACGTCAAATAAACAACAACAACAACAACGTCAAATAAATAACAACAATAACAACGTCAACAACAACAACAACAACAACGACAAATAAACAACAACAACAACAACTATGTCAACAACAACAACAATGTCAAATAAATAACAACAACAACGTCAACAAAAACAACAACGTCAAATAAACAACAACAACAACGTCAAATAAACAACAACAACAACAACAACAACAACAACAACAACAACAACAACACAGTCAAATAAACAACAACAACAACAACGTCAAATAAACAACAACAACAACGTCAAATAAACAACAACAACAACAACAACGTCAAATAAACAATAACAACAACAACAATGTCAAATAAACAACAACAACGTCAAATAAACAACAACAACAACAACGTCAAATAAACAACAACAACAACAACAACGTCAAATAAACAACAATAACAACAACAACAACAACGTCAAATAAACAACAACAACAACAACGTCAATAACAACAACGTCAAATAAAAAACAACAACAACAACAACAACGTCAAATAAAAAACAACAACAATGTCAAATAAACAACAACAACAACAACGTCAAATAAACAACAACAACAACGTCAAATAAACAACAACAACAACACCAACAACAATAACAACAACAACAACAACAACGTCAAATAAACAACGACAACGTCAATTAAACAACGACAATAACAACAACTACAACATCAAATACAAAACAACAATAACGTCAAATAAACAACAACAACGTCAAATAAACAACAATAACAACAATAACAACAACAACAACAACGTCAAATAAACAACAACAACGTCAATTAAACAACAACAAAAACAACAACACCATCAACAACAATAAAAACATCAAATAAACAACAACAACAACGTCAACAACAACAACTACGACAAATAAACAACAACAACAACGTCAAATAAACAATAACAACAACAACAACGTCAACAACAACAACGTCAAAAAACAACAACAACGTCAAATAAATAACAACAACGTCAACAACAACAACAACGTCAAATAAACAACAACAACAACGTCAATAACAACAACAACAACTACAACGTCATATAAACAACAACAACAACGTCAACAACAACAACAACAATGTCAAATAAACAACACCAACAACAACAACAACAACAACAACACCGTCAACAACAACAACAATGTCAAATAAACAACAACAACAACAACAACTATGTCAACAACAACAACAACGTCAAATAAACAACAACAACAACAACAATAACAACAACAACAACAACGTCAAATAAACAACAACAACGTCAATTAAACAACGACAATAACAATAACAACAACAACGTCAAATACAAAACAACAACAACGTCAATTAAACAACAACAACGTCAAATAAACAACAACAAAAACAACAACATATTCAACAACAATAAAAACATCAAATAAACAACAACAACAACAACGTCAACCACAACAACTACGTCAAATAAACAACAACAACAACGTCAAATAAACAATAACAACAACAACGTCAAATAAACAACAACAACAACGTCAAATAAACAACAACAACAACGTCAAATAAACAACAACAACAACAACGTCAAATAAACAACAACAACAACAACATCAACGTCAAATAAACAACAACAACAACAACGTCAAATAAATAACAACAATAAAAACGTCAACAACAACAACAACAACGACAAATAAACAACAACAACAACAACTATGTCAACAACAACAACAATGTCAAATAAATAACAACAACAACGTCAACAAAAACAACAACGTCAAATAAACAACAACAACAACGTCAAATAAACAACAACAACAACAACAACAACAACAACAACACAGTCAAATAAACAACAACAACAACAACGTCAAATAAACAACAACAACAACTTCAAATAAACAACAACAAAAACAACGTCAACAACAACAACAACGTCAGATATACAACAACAACAACAACGTCAACAACAACGTCAAATAAACAACAACAACAACAACGTCAAATAAACAATAACAACAACAACAACAACAATGTCAAATAAACAACAACAACAAAGTCAAATAAACAACAACAACAACAACGTCAACAACAACAACGTCAAATAAAGAACAACAACAACAACAACGTCAAAGAAAAAACAACAACAACGTCAAATAAACAACAACAACAACAAAGTCAAATAAACAACAACAACAATGTCAAATAAACAACAACAACAACAACAATAACAACAACAACAACGTCAAATAAACAATGACAACGTCAATTAAACAACGACAAGAACAACAACAACAACGTCAAATACAAAACAACAACAACGTCAATTAAACAACAACAACGTCAAATAAACAACAACAAAAACAACAACATATTCAACAACAATAACGTCAAATAAACAACAACAACGTCAAATAAACAACAACAACAACAATAACAACAACAACAACAACGTCAAATAAACAACAACAACGTCAAATAAACAACAACAACAACAACAACTTCAAATAAACAACAACAAAAACAACGTCAACAACAACAACAACGTCAAATATACAACAACAACAACAACAACAACGTCAACAACAACGTCAAATAAACAACAACAACAACGTCAAATAAACAATAACAACAACAACAACAATGTCAAATAAACAACAACAACAACGTCAAATAAACAACAACAACAACAACAACGTCAACAACAACAACAACAACGTCAAATAAAGAACAACAACAACAACAACGTCAAATAAAAAACAACAACAACGTCAAATAAACAACAACAACAACGTCAAATAAACAACAACAACAATGTCAAATAAACAACAACAACATAAACAACAATAACAATAACAACAACAACAACAACGTCAAATAAACAATGACAACGTCAATTAAACAACGACAAGAACAACAACAACAACGTCAAATACAAAACAACAACAACGTCAATTAAACAACAACAACGTCAAATAAACAACAACAAAAACAACAACATATTCAACAACAATAACGTCAAATAAACAACAACAACGTCAAATAAACAACAACAACAACAACAACAATAACAACAACAACAACGTCAAATAAACAACAACAACGTCAATTAAACAACAACAAAAACAACAACAACATCAACAACAATAAAAACATCAAATAAACAACAACAACAACGTCAACAACAACAACTACGTCAAATAAACAACAACAACAACGTCAAATAAACAATAACAACAACAACAACGTCAACAACAACAACGTCAAATAAACAACAACAACGTCAAATAAACAACAACAACGTCAACAACAACAACAACGTCAAATAAACAACAACAACAACGTCAATAACAACAACAATGTCAAGTAAACAACAACAACAACTACAACGTCATATAAACAACAACAACAACAACAACAACGTCAACAACAACAATGTCAAATAAACAACAACAACAACAACAACACCGTCAACAACAACAACAATGTCAAATAAACAACAACAACAACAACGTCAAATAAACAACAACAACAACAACAACTATGTCAACAAAAACAACAACAACGTCAAATAAACAACAACGACAATAACAACAACAACAACAACGTCAAATAAACAACAACAACGTCAATTAAACAACGACAATAACAATAACAACAACAACGTCAAATACAAAACAACAACAACGTCAATTAAACAACAACAACGTCAAATAAACAACAACAAAAACAACAACATATTCAACAACAATAAAAACATCAAATAAACAACAACAACAACGTCAAATAAACAATAACAACAACAACGTCAAATAAACAACAACAACAACGTCAAATAAACAACAACAACAACGTCAAGTAAACAACAACAACAACGTCAAATAAACAACAACAACAACATCAACGTCAAATAAACAACAACAGCAACAACGTCAAATAAATAACAACAACAACAACGTCAACAACAACAACAACAACGTCAAATAAACAACAACAACAACAACTATGTCAACAACAACAACAATGTCAAATAAATAACAACAACAACGTCAACAACAACAACAACAACGTCAAATAAACAACAACAACAACAACGTCAAATAAACAACACCAACAACAACGTCAACAACAACGTCAAATAAACAACAACAACAACAACGTCAAATAAACAATAACAACAACAACAACAACAACAATGTCAAATAAACAACAACAGTAACAACGTCAAATAAACAACAACAACAACAACAACAACGTCAACAATAACAACAACGTCAAATAAAGAACAACAACAACAACAACGTCAAATAAAAAACAACAACAACGTCAAATAAACAACAACAACAACAACGTCAAATAAACAACAACAACAACAACGTCAAATAAACAACAACAACAACAACAACAACAATAACAACAACAACAACAACGTCAAATAAACAACGACAACGTCAATTAAAAAACGACAATAACAACAATAACAACATCGTCAAATACAAAACAACAACAAGAACAACGTCAACAACAACAACAACAAGAACAACGTCAACAACAACAACATTGTCAAATAAACAACAACAACAACGTCAACAACAACAACGTCAAATAAACAACAACAAAAACAACAACATATTCAACAACAATAAAAACATCAAATAAACAACAACAACAACAACAACGTCAACCACAACAACTACGTCAAATAAACAACAACAACAACGTCAAATAAACAATAACAACAACAACGTCAAATAAACAACAACAACAACGTCAAATAAACAACAACAACAACGTCAAATAAACAACAACAACAACAACGTCAAATAAACAACAACAACAACAACATCAACGTCAAATAAACAACAACAACAACAACGTCAAATAAATAACAACAATAACAACGTCAACAACAACAACAACAACAACGACAAATAAACAACAACAACAACAACTATGTCAACAACAACAACAATGTCAAATAAATAACAACAACAACGTCAACAAAAACAACAACGTCAAATAAACAACAACAACAACAACGTCAAATAAACAACAACAACAACAACAACAACAACAACAACAACAACAACACAGTCAAATAAACAACAACAACAACGTCAAATAAACAACAACAACAACGTCAAATAAACAACAACAACAACAACAACGTCAAATAAACAATAACAACAACAACAATGTCAAATAAACAACAACAACGTCAAATAAACAACAACAACAACAACGTCAAATAAACAACAACAACAACAACAACGTCAAATAAACAACAATAACAACAACAACAACAACGTCAAATAAACAACAACAACAACAACGTCAATAACAACAACGTCAAATAAAAAACAACAACAACAACAACAACGTCAAATAAAAAACAACAACAATGTCAAATAAACAACAACAACAACAACGTCAAATAAACAACAACAACAACGTCAAATAAACAACAACAACAACACCAACAACAATAACAACAACAACAACAACAACGTCAAATAAACAACGACAACGTCAATTAAACAACGACAATAACAACAACTACAACATCAAATACAAAACAACAATAACGTCAAATAAACAACAACAACGTCAAATAAACAACAATAACAACAATAACAACAACAACAACAACGTCAAATAAACAACAACAACGTCAATTAAACAACAACAAAAACAACAACACCATCAACAACAATAAAAACATCAAATAAACAACAACAACAACGTCAACAACAACAACTACGACAAATAAACAACAACAACAACGTCAAATAAACAATAACAACAACAACAACGTCAACAACAACAACGTCAAAAAACAACAACAACGTCAAATAAATAACAACAACGTCAACAACAACAACAACGTCAAATAAACAACAACAACAACGTCAATAACAACAACAACAACTACAACGTCATATAAACAACAACAACAACGTCAACAACAACAACAACAATGTCAAATAAACAACACCAACAACAACAACAACAACAACAACACCGTCAACAACAACAACAATGTCAAATAAACAACAACAACAACAACTATGTCAACAACAACAACAACGTCAAATAAACAACAACAACAACAACAATAACAACAACAACAACAACGTCAAATAAACAACAACAACGTCAATTAAACAACGACAATAACAATAACAACAACAACGTCAAATACAAAACAACAACAACGTCAATTAAACAACAACAACGTCAAATAAACAACAACAAAAACAACAACATATTCAACAACAATAAAAACATCAAATAAACAACAACAACAACAACGTCAACCACAACAACTACGTCAAATAAACAACAACAACAACGTCAAATAAACAATAACAACAACAACGTCAAATAAACAACAACAACAACGTCAAATAAACAACAACAACAACGTCAAATAAACAACAACAACAACAACGTCAAATAAACAACAACAACAACAACATCAACGTCAAATAAACAACAACAACAACAACGTCAAATAAATAACAACAATAACAACGTCAACAACAACAACAACAACGACAAATAAACAACAACAACAACAACTATGTCAACAACAACAACAATGTCAAATAAATAACAACAACAACGTCAACAAAAACAACAACGTCAAATAAACAACAACAACAACGTCAAATAAACAACAACAACAACAACAACAACAACAACAACACAGTCAAATAAACAACAACAACAACAACGTCAAATAAACAACAACAACAACTTCAAATAAACAACAACAAAAACAACGTCAACAACAACAACAACGTCAAATATACAACAACAACAACAACGTCAACAACAACGTCAAATAAACAACAACAACAACAACGTCAAATAAACAATAACAACAACAACAACAACAATGTCAAATAAACAACAACAACAAAGTCAAATAAACAACAACAACAACAACGTCAACAACAACAACGTCAAATAAAGAACAACAACAACAACAACGTCAAAGAAAAAACAACAACAACGTCAAATAAACAACAACAACAACAAAGTCAAATAAACAACAACAACAATGTCAAATAAACAACAACAACAACAACAATAACAACAACAACAACGTCAAATAAACAATGACAACGTCAATTAAACAACGACAAGAACAACAACAACAACGTCAAATACAAAACAACAACAACGTCAATTAAACAACAACAACGTCAAATAAACAACAACAAAAACAACAACATATTCAACAACAATAACGTCAAATAAACAACAACAACGTCAAATAAACAACAACAACAACAATAACAACAACAACAACAACGTCAAATAAACAACAACAACGTCAAATAAACAACAACAACAACAACTTCAAATAAACAACAACAAAAACAACGTCAACAACAACAACAACGTCAAATATACAACAACAACAACAACAACAACGTCAACAACAACGTCAAATAAACAACAACAACAACGTCAAATAAACAATAACAACAACAACAACAATGTCAAATAAACAACAACAACAACGTCAAATAAACAACAACAACAACAACAACGTCAACAACAACAACAACAACGTCAAATAAAGAACAACAACAACAACAACGTCAAATAAAAAACAACAACAACGTCAAATAAACAACAACAACAACGTCAAATAAACAACAACAACAATGTCAAATAAACAACAACAACATAAACAACAATAACAATAACAACAACAACAACAACGTCAAATAAACAATGACAACGTCAATTAAACAACGACAAGAACAACAACAACAACGTCAAATACAAAACAACAACAACGTCAATTAAACAACAACAACGTCAAATAAACAACAACAAAAACAACAACATATTCAACAACAATAACGTCAAATAAACAACAACAACGTCAAATAAACAACAACAACAACAACAACAACAATAACAACAACAACAACGTCAAATAAACAACAACAACGTCAATTAAACAACAACAAAAACAACAACAACATCAACAACAATAAAAACATCAAATAAACAACAACAACAACGTCAACAACAACAACTACGTCAAATAAACAACAACAACAACGTCAAATAAACAATAACAACAACAACAACGTCAACAACAACAACGTCAAATAAACAACAACAACGTCAACAACAACAACAACGTCAAATAAACAACAACAACAACGTCAATAACAACAACAATGTCAAGTAAACAACAACAACAACTACAACGTCATATAAACAACAACAACAACAACAACGTCAACAACAACAATGTCAAATAAACAACAACAACAACAACAACACCGTCAACAACAACAACAATGTCAAATAAACAACAACAACAACAACGTCAAATAAACAACAACAACAACAACAACTATGTCAACAAAAACAACAACAACGTCAAATAAACAACAACGACAATAACAACAACAACAACAACGTCAAATAAACAACAACAACGTCAATTAAACAACGACAATAACAATAACAACAACAACGTCAAATACAAAACAACAACAACGTCAATTAAACAACAACAACGTCAAATAAACAACAACAAAAACAACAACATATTCAACAACAATAAAAACATCAAATAAACAACAACAACAACGTCAAATAAACAATAACAACAACAACGTCAAATAAACAACAACAACAACGTCAAATAAACAACAACAACAACGTCAAGTAAACAACAACAACAACGTCAAATAAACAACAACAACAACATCAACGTCAAATAAACAACAACAGCAACAACGTCAAATAAATAACAACAACAACAACGTCAACAACAACAACAACAACGTCAAATAAACAACAACAACAACAACTATGTCAACAACAACAACAATGTCAAATAAATAACAACAACAACGTCAACAACAACAACAACAACGTCAAATAAACAACAACAACGTCAAATAAACAACACCAACAACAACGTCAACAACAACGTCAAATAAACAACAACAACAACAACGTCAAATAAACAATAACAACAACAACAACAACAACAATGTCAAATAAACAACAACAGTAACAACGTCAAATAAACAACAACAACAACAACAACAACGTCAACAATAACAACAACGTCAAATAAAGAACAACAACAACAACAACGTCAAATAAAAAACAACAACAACGTCAAATAAACAACAACAACAACAACGTCAAATAAACAACAACAACAACAACGTCAAATAAACAACAACAACAACAACAACAACAACAACAACAACAATAACAACAACAACAACAACGTCAAATAAACAACGACAACGTCAATTAAAAAACGACAATAACAACAATAACAACATCGTCAAATACAAAACAACAACAAGAACAACGTCAACAACAACAACAACAAGAACAACGTCAACAACAACAACATTGTCAAATAAACAACAACAACAACGTCAACAACAACAACGTCAAATAAACAACAACAACAACAACAACGTCAAATAAACAATAACAACAACAACAACGTCAAATAAACAACAATAACAACAACAACAATAACAATAACAACAACAACAACGTCAAATAAACAACAACAACAACAACAACGTCAAATAAACAATAACAACAACAACGTCAAATAAACAACAACAAAAACAACAACAACAAAAACGTTAAATAAACAACCACAACAACAACGTCAACAACAACAACTACGTCAAATAAACAACAACAACAACGTCAAATAAACAATAACAACAACAAAAATGTCAACAACAACAACGTCAAATAAACAACAACAACGTCAAATAAACAACAACAACAACGTCAACAACAATAACAACAATAACAATGTCAAATAAACAACAACAACAACAACATCGTCAACAACAACAACAACAATGTCAAATAAACAACAACAACAACGTTAAATAAACAACAACAACAACGTCAACAACAACAACAACGTCAAATAAACAACAACAACAACGTCAAATAAACAACAACGTCAACAACAACAACAACGTCAAATAAACAACAACAACACCGTCAAAACAACAACGTCAACAACAACAACAACAACAATGTCAAATAAACAACAACAACAACGTTAAATAAACAACAACAGCAACGTCAACAACAATAACAACAACGTCAAATAAACAACAACAACAACGTCAAATAAACAACAATGTCAACAACAACAACAACGTCAAATAAACAACAACAACGTCAATTAAACAACAACAAAAACAACAACAACATCAACAACAATAAAAACATCAAATAAACAACAACAACAACGTCAACAACAACAACTACGTCAAATAAACAACAACAACAACGTCAAATAAACAATAACAACAACAACAACGTCAACAACAACAACGTCAAATAAACAACAACAACGTCAAATAAACAACAACAACGTCAACAACAACAACAACGTCAAATAAACAACAACAACAACGTCAATAACAACAACAATGTCAAGTAAACAACAACAACAACTACAACGTCATATAAACAACAACAACAACAACAACGTCAACAACAACAATGTCAAATAAACAACAACAACAACAACACCGTCAACAACAACAACAATTTCAAATAAACAACAACAACAACAACGTCAAATAAACAACAACAACAACAACAACTATGTCAACAAAAACAACAACAACGTCAAATAAACAACAACAACAATAACAACAACAACAACAACGTCAAATAAACAACAATAACGTCAATTAAACAACGACAATAACAATAACAACAACAACGTCAAATACAAAACAACAACAACGTCAATTAAACAACAACAACGTCAAATAAACAACAACAAAAACAACAACATATTCAACAACAATAAAAACATCAAATAAACAACAACAACAACGTCAAATAAACAATAACAACAACAACGTCAAATAAACAACAACAACAACGTCAAATAAACAACAACAACAACGTCAAGTAAACAACAACAACAACGTCAAATAAACAACAACAACAACATCAACGTCAAATAAACAACAACAGCAACAACGTCAAATAAATAACAACAACAACAACGTCAACAACAACAACAACAACGTCAAATAAACAACAACAACAACAACTATGTCAACAACAACAACAATGTCAAATAAATAACAACAACAACGTCAACAACAACAACAACAACGTCAAATAAACAACAACAACAACAACGTCAAATAAACAACACCAACAACAACAACGTCAACAACAACGTCAAATAAACAACAACAACAACAACGTCAAATAAACAATAACAACAACAACAACAACAACAATGTCAAATAAACAACAACAGTAACAACGTCAAATAAACAACAACAACAACAACAACAACGTCAACAATAACAACAACGTCAAATAAAGAACAACAACAACAACAACAACGTCAAATAAAAAACAACAACAACGTCAAATAAACAACAACAACAACAACGTCAAATAAACAACAACAACAACGTCAAATAAACAACAACAACAACAACAACAACAACAACAACAATAACAACAACAACAACAACAACGTCAAATAAACAACGACAACGTCAATTAAAAAACGACAATAACAACAATAACAACATCGTCAAATACAAAACAACAACAAGAACAACGTCAACAACAACAACAACAAGAACAACGTCAACAACAACAACATTGTCAAATAAACAACAACAACAACGTCAACAACAACAACGTCAAATAAACAACAACAACAACAACAACGTCAAATAAACAATAACAACAACAACAACGTCAAATAAACAACAATAACAACAACAACAATAACAATAACAACAACAACAACGTCAAATAAACAACAACAACAACAACGTCAAATAAACAATAACAACAACAACGTCAAATAAACAACAACAAAAACAACAACAACAAAAACGTTAAATAAACAACCACAACAACAACGTCAACAACAACAACTACGTCAAATAAACAACAACAACAACGTCAAATAAATAATAACAACAACAAAAATGTCAACAACAACAACGTCAAATAAACAACAACAACGTCAAATAAACAACAACAACAACGTCAACAACAATAACAACAATAACAATGTCAAATAAACAACAACAACAACAACATCGTCAACAACAACAACAACAATGTCAAATAAACAACAACAACAACGTTAAATAAACAACAACAACAACGTCAACAACAACAACAACGTCAAATAAACAACAACAACAACGTCAAATAAACAACAACGTCAACAACAACAACAACGTCAAATAAACAACAACAACACCGTCAAAACAACAACGTCAACAACAACAACAACAACAATGTCAAATAAACAACAACAACAACGTTAAATAAACAACAACAGCAACGTCAACAACAATAACAACAACGTCAAATAAACAACAACAACAACGTCAAATAAACAACAATGTCAACAACAACAACAACGTCAAATAAACAACAACAACGCCGTCAAATAAACAACAACGTCAACAACAACAACAACGTGAAATAAACAACAACAACTATGTCAACAACAACAACATCAAATAAACAACAACAACAACAACACCGTCAAATAAACAACAACAACAACAACAACCTCAACAATAACAACAACAACGTCAAATAAACAACAACAACAACAACTATGTCAACAACAACAAAAACGACAAATAAACAACAACAACAACAACAACAACAACGTCAACAACAACAACAACGTCAAATAAACAACAACAACAACAACGTCAAATAAACAACAACAACAACAACAACAATACAGTCAAATAAACAACAACAACGTCAAATAAACAACAACAACAACAACGTCAAATAAACAACAACAACAACAACGTCAACAAGAACAACAACAATGTCAAATAAACAACAACAGCAACAACGTCAAATAAACAACAACGTCAACAACAACAACAACAACGTCAAATAAACAACAACAACAACGTCAAATAAACAATAACAACAACAAAAATGTCAACAACAACAACGTCAAATAAACAACAACAACGTCAAATAAAGAACAACAACAACAACAACGTCAAATAAAGAACAACAACAACGTCAACAACAATAACAACAACAACAATGTCAAATAAACAACAACAACAACATCGTCAACAACAACAACAACAATGTCAAATAAACAACAACAACAACGTTAAATAAACAACAACAACAACGTCAACAACAACAACAACAACGTCAAATAAACAACAACAACAACGTCAAATAAACAACAACGTCAACAACAACAACAACGTCAAATAAACAACAACAACACCGTCAAAACAACATGTCAACAACAACAACAACAAAAATGTCAAATAAACAACAACAACAACGTTAAATAAACAACAACAACAACGTCAACAACAACAACAACAACGTCAAATAAACAACAACAACAACGTCAAATAAACAACAACGTCAACAACAACAACAACGTCAAATAAACAACAACAACACCGTCAAATAAACAACAACGTCAACAACAACAACAACGTGAAATAAACAACAACAACTATGTCAACAACAACAACATCAAATAAACAACAACAACAACAACACCGTCAAATAAACAACAACAACAACAACAACCTCAACAATAACAACAACAACGTCAAATAAACAACAACAACAACAACTATGTCAACAACAACAAAAACGTCAAATAAACAACAACAACAACAACAACAACAACGTCAACAACAACAACAACGTCAAATAAACAACAACAACAACAACGTCAAATAAACAACAACAACAACAACAATACAGTCAAATAAACAACAACAACGTCAAATAAACAACAACAACAACAACGTCAAATAAACAACAACAACAACAACGTCAACAAGAACAACAACAACGTCAAATAAACAACAACAGCAACAACGTCAAATAAACAACAACGTCAACAACAACAACAACGTGAAATAAACCACAACAACCATGTCAACAACAACAACATCAAATAAACAACAACAACAACGTCAAATAAACAACAACAACAATAACACCGTCAAATAAACAACAACAACAACAACAACAACACCGTCAAATAAACAACAACAACGACAACAACAACATCAACAACAACAAAAATTTCAAATAAACCACAACAACAACAACAACGTCAACAACAACAACAACGTCAACAATAACAACTACGTCAAATAAACAACAACAACAACAACGTCAAATAAACAATAACAACAACAACAACGTCAACAACAACAACATCAAATAAACAACAACAACAACGTCAAATAAACAACAACAACAACAATAACAAGGTGATATAAACAACAACAACGTCAACAACAACAACAACAATGTCAAATAAACAACAACAACAACAACAACATCAAATAAACAACAACAACAACAACACCGTCAAATAAACAACAACAACAACAACAACCTCAACAATAACAACAACAACGTCAAATAAACAACAACAACAACAACTATGTCAACAACAACAAAAACGTCAAATAAACAACAACAACAACAACAACAACGTCAACAACAACAACAACGTCAAATAAACAACAACAACAACGTCAAATAAACAACAACAACAACAACAACAACGTCAACAAGAACAACAACAACGTCAAATAAACAACAACAGCAACAACGTCAAATAAACAACAACGTCAACAACAACAACAACGTCAAATAAACAACAACAACAACGTCAAATAAACAATAACAACAACAAAAATGTCAACAACAACAACGTCAAATAAACAACAACAACGTCAAATAAAGAACAACAACAACAACAACGTCAAATAAACAACAACAACAACGTCAACAACAATAACAACAACAACAATGTCAAATAAACAACAACAACAACAACATCGTCAACAACAACAACAACAATGTCAAATAAACAACAACAACAACGTTAAATAAACAACAACAACAACGTCAACAACAACAACAACAACGTCAAATAAACAACAACAACAACGTCAAATAAACAACAACGTCAACAACAACAACAACGTCAAATAAACAACAACAACACCGTCAAAACAACATGTCAACAACAACAACAACAACAATGTCAAATAAACAACAACAACAACGTTAAATAAACAACAACAACAACGTCAACAACAACAACAACAACGTCAAATAAACAACAACAACAACGTCAAATAAACAACAACGTCAACAACAACAACAACGTCAAATAAACAACAACAACACCGTCAAATAAACAACAACGTCAACAACAACAACAACGTGAAATAAACAACAACAACTATGTCAAAAACAACAACATCAAATAAACAACAACAACAACAACACCGTCAAATAAACAACAACAACAACAACAACCTCAACAATAACAACAACAACGTCAAATAAACAACAACAATAACAACTATGTCAACAACAACAAAAACGTCAAATAAACAACAACAACAACAACAACAACAACGTCAACAACAACAACAACGTCAAATAAACAACAACAACAACAACGTCAAATAAACAACAACAACAACAACAATACAATCAAATAAACAACAACAACGTCAAATAAACAACAACAACAACAACATCAAATAAACAACAACAACAACAACAACGTCAACAAGAACAACAACAACGTCAAATAAACAACAACAGCAACAACGTCAAATAAACAACAACGTCAACAACAACAACAACGTGAAATAAACCACAACAACCATGTCAACAACAACAACATTAAATAAACAACAACAACAACGTCAAATAAACAACAACAACAATAACAACGTCAAATAAACAACAACAACAACAACAACAACAACAACAACAACACTGTCAAATAAACAACAACAACGACAACAACAACATCAACAACAACAAAAATTTCAAATAAACCACAACAACAACAACAACAACGTCAACAACAACAACAACGTCAACAATAACAACTACGTCAAATAAACAACAACAACAACGTCAAATAAACAATAACAACAACAACGTCAACAACAACAACATCAAATAAACAACAACAACAACGTCAAATAAACAACAACAACGTCAAATAAACAACAACAACAACAATAACAAGGTGATATAAACAACAACAACGTCAACAACAACAACAAAAACAATGTCAAATAAACAACAACAACAACAACGTCAAATAAACAACAACAACAATAACAATGTCAAATAAACAACAACAACAACAACAATAACAACAACAACAACGTCAAATAAACAACAACAACAACAACAACAACATCAACAACAACAAAAACGTCAAATAAACAACAACAACAACAACGTCAACAACAACAACTACGTCAAATAAACAACAACAACAACAACGTCAAATAAACAACAACAACAACAATGTCACCCACAACAACGTCAAATAAATAACAACAACAATGTCAAATAAACAACAATACTAAAACAACGTCAATAACAACAACAATGTCAAGTAAACAACAACAACAACTTCAACGTCATATAAACAACAACAACAACGTCAACAACAACAACAACAACGTCAAATAAACAACAACAACAACAATAACAACAACAACAACAACGTCAAATAAACAACAACAACGTCAATTAAACAACGACAATAACAATAACAACAACAACGTCAAATACAAAACAACAACAACGTCAATTGAACAACAACAACGTCAAATAAACAACAACAAAAACAACAACATATTCAACAACAATAAAAACATCAAATAAACAACAATAACAACAACAACGTCAAATAAACAACAACAACAACATCAACGTCAACAACAACAAAAATTTCAAATAAACAACAACAACAACAACGTCAACAACAACAACAACGTCAACAACAACAACTACGTCAAATAAACAACAACAACAACGTCAAATAAACAATAACAACAACAACAACAACGTCAACAACAACAACATCAAATAAACAACAACAACAACGTCAAATAAACAACAACAATGTCAAATAAACAACAACAACAACAATAAGAACGTGGTATAAACAACAACAACGTCAACAACAACAACAACAATGTCAAATAAACAACAACAACAACAACGTCAAATAAACAACAACAACAACGTCAAATAAACAACAATAACAATAACAATGTCAAATAAACAACAACAACAACAACAATAACAACAACAACATCAAATAAACAACAACAACAACAACATCAACAACAACAAAAACGTCAAATAAACAACAACAACAACAACGTCAACAACAACAACTACGTCAAATAAACAACAACAACAACGTCAAATAAACAACAACAACAACAATGTCACCCACAACAACGTCAAATAAATAACAACAACAATGTCAAATAAACAACAATACTAAAACAACGTCAAATAAACAACAACAACAACAACAACAACAACGTCAACAACAACAACAACAACAATGTCAAATAAACAACAACAACAACAACGTCAACAACAACAACAACAATGTCAAATAAATAACAACAACAACGTCAAATTAACAACAATAACACCGTCAACAATAACAACAATGTCAAATAAACAACAACAACAACAACGTCAAATAAATAACAACAACAACGTCAACAACAACAACGACAAATAAACAACAACAACAACAACGTCAAATAAACAACAACGTCAACAACAACAACAACGTGAAATAATCAACAACAACTATGTCAACAACAACAACAACATCAAATAAATAACAACAACAACAACAACAACAACAACGTCAACAATAACAACAACGTCAGATAAACAACAACAACAATAACAATGTCAAATAAACAACAACAACACCGTCAAATAAACAACAACAACAACAACAACGTCAAATAAACAACAACAACAACAACGTCAAATAAACAATAACAACAACAACGTCAAATAAACAACAACAACGTCAACAACAACAACAACAACGTCAAATAAACAACATCAACAACGTCAAATAAACAATAACAACAACAACGTCAAATAAACAACAACAACAACAACGTCAACAACAACAACAACAACGTCAAATAAACAACAACAACAACAACAACTATGTCAACAACAAATACGTCAAATAAACAACAACAACAACAACGTCAACAAGAACAACAACGTCAAATAAACAACAACAACAACAACGTCAAATAAACAACAACAACAACAACACAGTCAAATAAACAACAACAACAACGTCAAATAAACAACAACAACAACGTCAAATAAACAACAACAAAAACAACGTCAACAACAACAACAACGTCAAATAAACAACAACAAAAACAACAACAAAAACAACAACAACATCAACAACAACGTTAAATAAACAACAACAACAACGTCAAATAAACAATAACAACAACAACAACAATGTCAAATAAACAACAATACTAAAACAACGTCAAATAAACAACAACAACAACAACAACAATGTCAACAACAACAACAACAACAACAATGTCAAATAAACAACAACAACAACAACAACGTCAACAACAACAACATCAATGTCAAATAAATAACAACAACAACGTCAAATAAACAACAACAACACCGTCAACAACAACAACAATGTCAAATAAACAACAACAACAACGTCAAACAAATAACAACAACAACGTCAACAACAACAACAACGTCAAATAAAGAACAACAACAACAACGTCAAATAAACAACAACGTCAACAACAACAACAACGTGAAATAATCAACAACACATATGTCAACAACAACAACAACATCAAATAAACAACAACAGCAACAACAACGTCAACAATAACAACATTATCAAATAAACCAAAACAACAATAACAACGTCAAATAAACAACAACAACAATAACAACACCGTCAAATAAACAACAACAACAACAACGTCAAATAAACAACAACAACAACAACAACGTCAAATAAACAACAACAACAACAACAACGTCAAATAAATAACAACAACAACAACGTCAACAACAACAACAACAACAACGTCAAATAGACAACAACAACAACAACTATGTCAACAACAACAACAATGTCAAATAAATAACAACAACAACGTCAACAACAACGTCAACGTCAAATATACAACAACAATAACAACGTCAAATAAACAACAACAACAACACAGTCAAATAAACAACAACAACAGCAACGTCAAATAAACAACAACAACAACGTCAAATAAACAACAACAAAAACAACGTCAACAACAACAACAACGTCAAATAAACAACAACAAAAACAACAACAAAAACAACAACAACATCAACAACAACGTTAAATAAACAACAACAACAACGTCAAATAAACAATAACAACAACAACAACAATGTCAAATAAACAACAATACTAAAACAACGTCAAATAAACAACAACAACAACAACAATGTCAACAACAACAACAACAACAACAATGTCAAATAAACAACAACAACAACAACAACGTCAACAACAACAACATCAATGTCAAATAAATAACAACAACAACGTCAAATAAACAACAACAACACCGTCAACAACAACAACAATGTCAAATAAACAACAACAACAACAACGTCAAACAAATAACAACAACAACGTCAACAACAACAACAACGTCAAATAAAGAACAACAACAACAACGTCAAATAAACAACAACGTCAACAACAACAACAACGTGAAATAATCAACAACACATATGTCAACAACAACAACAACATCAAATAAACAACAACAGCAACAACAACGTCAACAATAACAACATTATCAAATAAACCAAAACAACAATAACAACGTCAAATAAACAACAACAACAATAACAACACCGTCAAATAAACAACAACAACAACAACAACGTCAAATAAACAACAACAACAACAACAACGTCAAATAAACAACAACAACAACAACAACGTCAAATAAATAACAACAACAACAACGTCAACAACAACAACAACAACAACGTCAAATAGACAACAACAACAACAACTATGTCAACAACAACAACAATGTCAAATAAATAACAACAACAACGTCAACAACAACGTCAACGTCAAATATACAACAACAATAACAACGTCAAATAAACAACAACAACAACACAGTCAAATAAACAACAACAACAGCAACGTCAAATAAACAACAACAACAACGTCAAATAAACAACAACAAAAACAACGTCAACAACAACAACAACGTCAAATAAACAACAACAACAACAATAACGTCAACAACAACGTCAAATAAACAACAACAACAACGTCAAATAAACAATAACAACAACAACAACGTCAAATAAACAACAACAACAACGTCAAATAAACAACAACAACAACGTCAACAACAACAACAACGTCAAATAAACAACAACAACAACAACGTCAAATAAAAAACAACAACAACGTCAAATAAACAACAACAACAACGTCAAATAAACAACAACAACAACAACAACAACAACAATAACAACAACAACAACAACGTCAAATAAACAACGACAACGCCAATTAAACAACGACAATAACAACAACAACAACAACGTCAAATACAAAACAACAACAACGCCAAATAAACAACAACAACGTCAAATAAACAACAACAAAAACAACAACATATTCAACAACAATAACGTCAAATAAACAACAACAACGTCAAATAAACAACAACAACAACAACAACAATAACAACAACAACAACAACGTCAAATAAACAACAACAACGTCAATTAAACAACGACAATAACAACAACAACAACAACGTCAAATACAAAACAACAACAACGTCAATTAAACAACAACAACGTCAAATAAACAACAACAAAAACAACAACAACATCAACAACAATAAAAACATCAAATAAACAACAACAACAACGTCAACAACAACAACTACGTCAAATAAACAACAACAACAACGTCAAATAAACAATAACAACAACAACAACGTCAACAACAACAACGTCAAACAAACAACAACAACGTCAAATAAACAACAACGTCAACAACAACAACAACGTGAAATAATCAACAACACATATGTCAACAACAACAACAACATCAAATAAACAACAACAGCAACAACAACGTCAACAATAACAACATTATCAAATAAACCAAAACAACAATAACAACGTCAAATAAACAACAACAACAATAACAACACCGTCAAATAAACAACAACAACAACAACAACGTCAAATAAACAACAACAACAACAACAACGTCAAATAAACAACAACAACAACAACAACGTCAAATAAATAACAACAACAACAACGTCAACAACAACAACAACAACAACGTCAAATAGACAACAACAACAACAACTATGTCAACAACAACAACAATGTCAAATAAATAACAACAACAACGTCAACAACAACGTCAACGTCAAATATACAACAACAATAACAACGTCAAATAAACAACAACAACAACACAGTCAAATAAACAACAACAACAACAACGTCAAATAAACAACAACAACAACGTCAAATAAACAACAACAAAAACAACGTCAACAACAACAACAACGTCAAATAAACAACAACAACAACAATAACGTCAACAACAACGTCAAATAAACAACAACAACAACGTCAAATAAACAATAACAACAACAACAACGTCAAATAAACAACAACAACAACGTCAAATAAACAACAACAACAACGTCAACAACAACAACAACGTCAAATAAACAACAACAACAACGTCAAATAAAAAACAACAACAACGTCAAATAAACAACAACAACAACGTCAAATAAACAACAACAACAACAACAACAATAACAACAACAACAACAACGTCAAATAAACAACGACAACGCCAATTAAACAACGACAATAACAACAACAACAACAACGTCAAATACAAAACAACAACAACGCCAAATAAACAACAACAACGTCAAATAAACAACAACAAAAACAACAACATATTCAACAACAATAACGTCAAATAAACAACAACAACGTCAAATAAACAACAACAACAACAACAACAATAACAACAACAACAACAACGTCAAATAAACAACAACAACGTCAATTAAACAACGACAATAACAACAACAACAACAACGTCAAATACAAAACAACAACAACGTCAATTAAACAACAACAACGTCAAATAAACAACAACAAAAACAACAACAACATCAACAACAATAAAAACATCAAATAAACAACAACAACAACGTCAACAACAACAACTACGTCAAATAAACAACAACAACAACGTCAAATAAACAATAACAACAACAACAACGTCAACAACAACAACGTCAAACAAACAACAACAACGTCAAATAAACAACAACGTCAAATAAACAACAACAACGTCAACAACAACAACAACAACGTCAACAACAACAACAACGTCAAATAAACAACAACAACAACGTCAATAACAACAACAATGTCATGTAAACAACAACAACAACAACTACAACGTCATATAAACAACAACAACAATGTCAACAACAACAACAACAATGTCAAATAAACAACAACAACAACAACAACACCGTCAACAACAACAACAATGTCAAATAAACAACAACAACAACGTCAAATAAACAACAACAACAACTATGTCAACAACAACAACAACAACGTCAAATAAACAACAACAACAACAACAACAATAACAACAACAACAACAACGTCAAATAAACAACAACAACGTCAATTAAACAACGACAATAACAATAACAACAACAACGTCAAATACAAAACAACAACAACGTCAATTAAACAACAACAACGTCAAATAAACAACAACAAAAACAACAACATATTCAACAACAATAAAAACATCAAATAAATAACAACAACAACAACGTCAACCACAACAACTACGTCAAATAAACAACAACAACAACGTCAAATAAACAATAACAACAACAACGTCAAATAAACAACAACAACAACGTCAAATAAACAACAACAACAACAACAACAACGTCAAATAAACAACAACAACAACAACAACAACGTCAAATAAATAACAACAACAACAACGTCAACAACAACAACAACAACGTCAAATAAAAAACAACAACAACAACAACTATGTCAACAACAACAACAATGTCAAATAAATAACAACAACAACGTCAAATAAACAACAACAACAACGTCAAATAAACAACAACAACAACAACACAGTCAAATAAACAACAACAACAACAACGTCAAATAAACAACAACAACAACAACGTCAAATAAACAACAACAAAAACAACGTCAACAACAACAACAACGTCAAATAAACAACAACAACAACAACAACAACGTCAACAACAATGTCAAATGAACAACAACAACAACAACGTCAAATAAACAATAACAACAACAACAATGTCAAATAAACAACAACAACAACGTCAAATAAACAACAACAACAACAACGTCAACAACAACAACAACGTCAAATAAACAACAACAACAACAACAACTTCAAATAAAAAACAACAACAACGTCAAATAAACAACAACAACAACAACGTCAAATAAACAACAACAACAACAACAACAACAACGTCAAATAAACAACGACAACGTCAATTAAACAACGACAATAACAACAACAACAACAACGTCAAATACAAAACAACAACAAGAACAACGTCAACAACAACAACAACAAGAACAACGTCAACAACAACAACATCGTCAAATAAACAACAACAACGTCAACAACAACAACAACAACGTCAAATAAACAACAACAACAACAACAACAACGTCAAATAAACAATAACAACAACAACAATGTCAAATAAACAACAACAACGTCAAATAAACAACAACAACAACAATAACGTCAAATAAACAACAACAACAACAACAACAACGTCAAATAAACAACAACAACAACAACAACGTCAAATAAACAACAATAACAACAACAACAACAACGTCAAATAAACAACAACAACAACAACAACGTCAAATAAACAACAATAACAACAACAACAACAACAACGTCAAATAAACAACAACAACAACAACAACGTCAACAACAACAACATCAAATAAACAACAACAACAACAACGTCAAATAAAAAACAACAACAACGTCAAATAAACAACAACAACAACAACGTCAAATAAACAACAACAACGTCAAATAAACAACAACAACAACAACAACAATAACAACAACAACAACAACGTCAAATAAACAACGACAACGTCAATTAAACAACGACAATAACAACAACAACAACGTCAAATACAAAACAACAACAACGTCAATTAAACAACAACAACGTCAAATAAACAACAACAAAAACAACAACATATTCAACAACAATAACGTCAAATAAACAACAACAACGTCAAATAAACAACAACAACAACAACAACAACAATAACAACAACAACAACGTCAAATAAACAACAACAACGTCAATTAAACAACAACAAAAACAACAACACCATCAACAACAATAAAAACATCAAATAAACAACAACAACAACAACGTCAATAACAACAACTACGTCAAATAAACAACAACAACAACAACGTCAAATAAACAATAACAACAACAACAACGTCAACAACAACAACAACAACGTCAACAACAACAACAACGTCAAATAAACAACAACAACAACGTCAATAACAACAACAATGTCAAGTAAACAACAACAACAACTACAACGTCATATAAACAACAACAACAACGTCAACAACAACAACAACAATGTCAAATAAACAACACCAACAACAACAACAACAACAACAACAACACCGTCAACAACAACAACAATGTCAAATAAACAACAACAACAACAACAACAACGTCAAATAAACAACAACAACAACAACAACAACTATGTCAACAACAACAACAACGTCAAATAAACAACAACAACAACAACAATAACAACAACAACAACAACGTCAAATAAAGAACAACAACGTCAAATACAAAACAACAACAACGTCAATTAAACAACAACAACGTCAAATAAACAACAACATATTCAACAACAATAAAAACATCAAATAAACAACAACAACAACAACAACGTCAACCACAACAACTACGTCAAATAAACAACAACAACAACGTCAAATAAACAATAACAACAACAACGTCAAATAAACAACAACAACAACAACGTCAAATAAACAACAACAACAACATCAACGTCAAATAAACAACAACAACAACAACGTCAAATAAATAACAACAACAACAACGTCAACAACAACAACAACAACGTCAAATAAACAACAACAACAACAACTATGTCAACAACAACAACAATGTCAAATAAATAACAACAACAACGTCAACAACAACAACAACGTCAAATAAACAACAATAACAACAACATCAAATAAACAACAACAACAACAACACAGTCAAATAAACAACAACAACAACAACAACGTCAAATAAACAACAACAACAACAACTTCAAATAAACAACAACAAAAACAACGTCAACAACAACAACAACGTCAACAACAACAACAACAACAACAACAATGTCAAATAAACAACAACAACAACAACAACGTCAACAACAACAACATCAATGTCAAATAAATAACAACAACAACGTCAAATAAACAACAACAACACCGTCAACAACAACAACAATGTCAAATAAACAACAACAACAACGTCAAACAAATAACAACAACAACGTCAACAACAACAACAACGTCAAATAAAGAACAACAACAACAACGTCAAATAAACAACAACGTCAACAACAACAACAACGTGAAATAATCAACAACACATATGTCAACAACAACAACAACATCAAATAAACAACAACAGCAACAACAACGTCAACAATAACAACATTATCAAATAAACCAAAACAACAATAACAACGTCAAATAAACAACAACAACAATAACAACACCGTCAAATAAACAACAACAACAACAACAACGTCAAATAAACAACAACAACAACAACAACGTCAAATAAACAACAACAACAACAACAACGTCAAATAAATAACAACAACAACAACGTCAACAACAACAACAACAACAACGTCAAATAGACAACAACAACAACAACTATGTCAACAACAACAACAATGTCAAATAAATAACAACAACAACGTCAACAACAACGTCAACGTCAAATATACAACAACAATAACAACGTCAAATAAACAACAACAACAACACAGTCAAATAAACAACAACAACAGCAACGTCAAATAAACAACAACAACAACGTCAAATAAACAACAACAAAAACAACGTCAACAACAACAACAACGTCAAATAAACAACAACAAAAACAACAACAAAAACAACAACAACATCAACAACAACGTTAAATAAACAACAACAACAACGTCAAATAAACAATAACAACAACAACAACAATGTCAAATAAACAACAATACTAAAACAACGTCAAATAAACAACAACAACAACAACAACAACAATGTCAACAACAACAACAACAACAACAATGTCAAATAAACAACAACAACAACAACAACGTCAACAACAACAACATCAATGTCAAATAAATAACAACAACAACGTCAAATAAACAACAACAACACCGTCAACAACAACAACAATGTCAAATAAACAACAACAACAACGTCAAACAAATAACAACAACAACGTCAACAACAACAACAACAACGTCAAATAAAGAACAACAACAACAACGTCAAATAAACAACAACGTCAACAACAACAACAACGTGAAATAATCAACAACACATATGTCAACAACAACAACAACATCAAATAAACAACAACAGCAACAACAACGTCAACAATAACAACATTATCAAATAAACCAAAACAACAATAACAACGTCAAATAAACAACAACAACAATAACAACACCGTCAAATAAACAACAACAACAACAACAACGTCAAATAAACAACAACAACAACAACAACGTCAAATAAACAACAACAACAACAACAACGTCAAATAAATAACAACAACAACAACGTCAACAACAACAACAACAACAACGTCAAATAGACAACAACAACAACAACTATGTCAACAACAACAACAATGTCAAATAAATAACAACAACAACGTCAACAACAACGTCAACGTCAAATATACAACAACAATAACAACGTCAAATAAACAACAACAACAACACAGTCAAATAAACAACAACAACAGCAACGTCAAATAAACAACAACAACAACGTCAAATAAACAACAACAAAAACAACGTCAACAACAACAACAACGTCAAATAAACAACAACAACAACAATAACGTCAACAACAACGTCAAATAAACAACAACAACAACGTCAAATAAACAATAACAACAACAACAACGTCAAATAAACAACAACAACAACGTCAAATAAACAACAACAACAACGTCAACAACAACAACAACGTCAAATAAACAACAACAACAACAACGTCAAATAAAAAACAACAACAACGTCAAATAAACAACAACAACAACGTCAAATAAACAACAACAACAACAACAACAACAACAATAACAACAACAACAACAACGTCAAATAAACAACGACAACGCCAATTAAACAACGACAATAACAACAACAACAACAACGTCAAATACAAAACAACAACAACGCCAAATAAACAACAACAACGTCAAATAAACAACAACAAAAACAACAACATATTCAACAACAATAACGTCAAATAAACAACAACAACGTCAAATAAACAACAACAACAACAACAACAATAACAACAACAACAACAACGTCAAATAAACAACAACAACGTCAATTAAACAACGACAATAACAACAACAACAACAACGTCAAATACAAAACAACAACAACGTCAATTAAACAACAACAACGTCAAATAAACAACAACAAAAACAACAACAACATCAACAACAATAAAAACATCAAATAAACAACAACAACAACGTCAACAACAACAACTACGTCAAATAAACAACAACAACAACGTCAAATAAACAATAACAACAACAACAACGTCAACAACAACAACGTCAAACAAACAACAACAACGTCAAATAAACAACAACGTCAAATAAACAACAACAACGTCAACAACAACAACAACAACGTCAACAACAACAACAACGTCAAATAAACAACAACAACAACGTCAATAACAACAACAATGTCATGTAAACAACAACAACAACAACTACAACGTCATATAAACAACAACAACAATGTCAACAACAACAACAACAATGTCAAATAAACAACAACAACAACAACAACAACACCGTCAACAACAACAACAATGTCAAATAAACAACAACAACAACGTCAAATAAACAACAACAACAACTATGTCAACAACAACAACAACAACGTCAAATAAACAACAACAACAACAACAACAATAACAACAACAACAACAACGTCAAATAAACAACAACAACGTCAATTAAACAACGACAATAACAATAACAACAACAACGTCAAATACAAAACAACAACAACGTCAATTAAACAACAACAACGTCAAATAAACAACAACAAAAACAACAACATATTCAACAACAATAAAAACATCAAATAAATAACAACAACAACAACGTCAACCACAACAACTACGTCAAATAAACAACAACAACAACGTCAAATAAACAATAACAACAACAACGTCAAATAAACAACAACAACAACGTCAAATAAACAACAACAACAACAACAACGTCAAATAAACAACAACAACAACAACAACAACGTCAAATAAATAACAACAACAACAACGTCAACAACAACAACAACAACGTCAAATAAAAAACAACAACAACAACAACTATGTCAACAACAACAACAATGTCAAATAAATAACAACAACAACGTCAAATAAACAACAACAACAACGTCAAATAAACAACAACAACAACAACACAGTCAAATAAACAACAACAACAACAACGTCAAATAAACAACAACAACAACAACAACGTCAAATAAACAACAACAAAAACAACGTCAACAACAACAACAACGTCAAATAAACAACAACAACAACAACAACAACGTCAACAACAATGTCAAATGAACAACAACAACAACAACGTCAAATAAACAATAACAACAACAACAATGTCAAATAAACAACAACAACAACGTCAAATAAACAACAACAACAACAACGTCAACAACAACAACAACGTCAAATAAACAACAACAACAACAACAACTTCAAATAAAAAACAACAACAACGTCAAATAAACAACAACAACAACAACGTCAAATAAACAACAACAACAACAACAACAACAACGTCAAATAAACAACGACAACGTCAATTAAACAACGACAATAACAACAACAACAACAACGTCAAATACAAAACAACAACAAGAACAACGTCAACAACAACAACAACAAGAACAACGTCAACAACAACAACATCGTCAAATAAACAACAACAACGTCAACAACAACAACAACAACGTCAAATAAACAACAACAACAACAACAACAACGTCAAATAAACAATAACAACAACAACAATGTCAAATAAACAACAACAACGTCAAATAAACAACAACAACAACAATAACGTCAAATAAACAACAACAACAACAACAACAACGTCAAATAAACAACAACAACAACAACAACGTCAAATAAACAACAATAACAACAACAACAACAACGTCAAATAAACAACAACAACAACAACAACGTCAAATAAACAACAATAACAACAACAACAACAACAACAACGTCAAATAAACAACAACAACAACAACAACGTCAACAACAACAACATCAAATAAACAACAACAACAACAACGTCAAATAAAAAACAACAACAACGTCAAATAAACAACAACAACAACAACGTCAAATAAACAACAACAACGTCAAATAAACAACAACAACAACAACAACAATAACAACAACAACAACAACGTCAAATAAACAACGACAACGTCAATTAAACAACGACAATAACAACAACAACAACGTCAAATACAAAACAACAACAACGTCAATTAAACAACAACAACGTCAAATAAACAACAACAACAACAACGTCAAATAAACAACAACAACAACAACTATGTCAACAACAACAACAATGTCAAATAAATAACAACAACAACGTCAACAACAACAACAACGTCAAATAAACAACAATAACAACAACATCAAATAAACAACAACAACAACAACACAGTCAAATAAACAACAACAACAACAACAACGTCAAATAAACAACAACAACAACAACTTCAAATAAACAACAACAAAAACAACGTCAACAACAACAACAACGTCAAATATACAACAACAACAACAACAACATTAACGTCAACAACAACGTCAAATGAACAACAACAACAACAACAACGTCAAATAAACAATAACAACAACAACAACAATGTCAAATAAACAACAACAACAACGTCAAATAAACAACAACAACAACAACGTCAACAACAACAACAACGTCAAATAAACAACAACAACAACAACAACAACTTCAAATAAAAAACAACAACAACGTCAAATAAACAACAACAACAACAACGTCAAATAAACAACAACAACAACAACGTCAAATAAACAACAACAACAACAACAACAACGTCAAATAAACAACGACAACGTCAATTAAACAACGACAATAACAACAACAACAACAACGTCAAATACAAAACAACAACAAGAACAACGTCAACAACAACAACAACAAGAACAACGTCAACAACAACAACATCGTCAAATAAACAACAACAACGTCAACAACAACAACAACAACGTCAAATAAACAACAACAACAACAACAACGTCAAATAAACAATAACAACAACAACAATGTCAAATAAACAACAACAACGTCAAATAAACAACAACAACAACAATAACGTCAAATAAACAACAACAACAACAACAACGTCAAATAAACAACAACAACAACAACAACAACGTCAAATAAACAACAATAACAACAACAACAACAACGTCAAATAAACAACAACAACAACAACAACGTCAAATAAACAACAATAACAACAACAACAACAACAACGTCAAATAAACAACAACAACAACAACGTCAACAACAACAACATCAAATAAACAACAACAACAACAACAACGTCAAATAAAAAACAACAACAACGTCAAATAAACAACAACAACAACAACGTCAAATAAACAACAACAACAACGTCAAATAAACAACAACAACAACAATAACAATAACAACAACAACAACGTCAAATAAACAACGACAACGTCAATTAAACAACGACAATAACAACAACAACAACGTCAAATACAAAACAACAACAACGTCAATTAAACAACAACAATGTCAAATAAACAACAACAAAAACAACAACATATTCAACAACAATAACGTCAAATAAACAACAACAACGTCAAATAAACAACAACAACAACAACAACAATAACAACAACAACAACGTCAAATAAACAACAACAACGTCAATTAAACAACAACAAAAACAACAACACCATCAACAACAATAAAAACATCAAATAAACAACAACAACAACGTCAACAACAACAACTACGTCAAATAAACAACAACAACAACAACGTCAAATAAACAATAACAACAACAACAACGTCAACAACAACAACAACAACGTCAACAACAACAACAACGTCAAATAAACAACAACAACAACGTCAATAACAACAACAATGTCAAGTAAACAACAACAACAACTACAACGTCATATAAACAACAACAACAACGTCAACAACAACAACAACAATGTCAAATAAACAACACCACCAACAACAACAACAACAACAACACCGTCAACAACAACAACAATGTCAAATAAACAACAACAACAACAACAACGTCAAATAAACAACAACAACAACAACTATGTCAACAACAACAACAACAACGTCAAATAAACAACAACAACAACAACAATAACAACAACAACAACAACGTCAAATACAAAACAACAACAACGTCAATTAAACAACAACAACGTCAAATAAACAACAACATATTCAACAACAATAAAAACATCAAATAAACAACAACAACAACAACGTCAACCACAACAACTACGTCAAATAAACAACAACAACAACGTCAAATAAACAATAACAACAACAACGTCAAATAAACAACAACAACAACGTCAAATAAACAACAACAACAACGTCAAATAAACAACTACAACAACAACGTCAAATAAACAACAACAACAACATCAACGTCAAATAAACAACAACAACAACAACGTCAAATAAATAACAACAACAACAACGTCAACAACAACAACAACGTCAAATAAACAACAACAACAACAACTATGTCAACAACAACAACAATGTCAAATAAATAACAACAACAACGTCAACAACAACAACAACGTCAAATAAACAACAATAACAACAACATCAAATAAACAACAACAACAACAACAACAATAACACAGTCAAATAAACAACAACAACAATAACAACGTCAAATAAACAACAACAACAACAACTTCAAATAAACAACAACAAAAACAACGTCAACAACAACAACAACGTCAAATATACAACAACAACAACAACATTAACGTCAACAACAACGTCAAATAAACAACAACAACAACAACGTCAAATAAACAATAACAACAACAACAACAATGTCAAATAAACAACAACAACAACGTCAAATAAACAACAACAACAACAACGTCAACAACAACAATAACGTCAAATAAAGAACAACAACAACAACAACGTCAAATAAAAAACAACAACAACGTCAAATAAACAACAACAACGTCAAATAAACAACAACAATAATGTCAAATAAACGACAACAACAACAACAACAACAACAATAACAACAACAACAACAACGTCAAATAAACAACGACAACGTCAATTAAACAACGACAATAACAACAACAACAACGTCAAATACAAAACAACAACAACGTCAATTAAACAACAACAACGTCAAATAAACAACAACAAAAACAACAACATATTCAACAACAATAACGTCAAATAAACAACAACAACGTCAAATAAACAACAACAACAACAACAACAATAACAACAACAACAACAACGTCAAATAAACAACAACAACGTCAATTAAACAACAACAAAAACAACAACAACATCAACAACAATAAAAACATCAAATAAACAACAACAACAACGTCAACAACAACAACTACGTCAAATAAACAACAACAACAACGTCAAATAAACAATAACAACAACAACAACGTCAACAACAACAACGTCAAATAAACAACAACAACGTCAAATAAACAACAACAACGTCAAATAAACAACAACAACGTCAACAACAACAACAACGTCAAATAAACAACAACAAGAACGTCAATAACAACAACAATGTCAAGTAAACAACAACAACAACTACAACGTCATATAAACAACAACAACAACAACGTCAACAACAACCACAACAATGTCAAATAAACAACAACAACAACAACAACACCGTCAACAACAACAACAATGTCAAATAAACAACAACAACAACAACGTCAAATAAACAACAACAACAACAACTATGTCAACAACAACAACAACGTCAAATAAACAACAACAACAACAACAATAACAACAACAACAACAACGTCAAAGAAACAACAACAACGGCAATTAAACAACGACAATAACAATAACAACAACAACGTCAAATACAAAACAACAACAACGTCAAATAAACAACAACAACAACGTCAATAACAACAACAATGTCAAGTAAACAACAACAACAACTACAACGTCATATAAACAACAACAACAACGTCAACAACAACAATGTCAAATAAACAACACCAACAACAACAACAACAACAACACCGTCAACAACAACAACAATGTCAAATAAACAACAACAACAACAACGTCAAATAAACAACAACAACAACAACTATGTCAACAACAACAACAACGTCAAATAAACAACAACAACAACAATAACAACAACAACAACAACGTCAAATAAACAACAACAACGTCAAATACAAAATAACAACAACGTCAATTAAACAACAACAAAAACAACAACATATTCAACAACAATAAAAACATCAAATAAACAACAACAACAACAACGTCAACCACAACAACTACGTCAAATAAACAACAACAACAACGTCAAATAAACAATAACAACAACAACGTCAAATAAACAACAACAACAACGTCAAATAAACAACAACAACAACAACAACGTCAAATAAACAACAACAACAACAACGTCAAATAAACAACAACAACAACATCAACGTCAAATAAACAACAACAACAACAACGTCAAATAAATAACAACAACAACAACGTCAACAACAACAACAACGTCAAATAAACAACAACAACAACAACTATGTCAACAACAACAACAATGTCAAATAAATAACAACAACAACGTCAACAACAACAACAACGTCAAATAAACAACAATAACAACAACGTCAAATAAACAACAACAACAACAACAACACAGTCAAATAAACAACAACAACAACAACGTCAAATAAACAATAACAACAACAACTTCAAATAAACAACAACAAAAACAACGTCAACAACAACAACAACGTCAAATATACAACAACAACAACAACAACATTAACGTCAACAACAACGTCAAATAAACAACAACAACAACAACGTCAAAAAAACAATAACAACAACAACAACAATGTCAAATAAACAACAACAACAACGTCAAATAAACAACAACAACAACAACAACGTCAACAACAACAACAACGTCAAATAAAGAACAACAATAACAATAACGTCAAATAAAAAACAACAACAACGTTAAATAAACAACAACAACAACGTCAAATAAACAACAACAACAATGTCAAATAAACAACAACAACAACAACAACAATAACAACAACAACAACAACGTCAAATAAACAACGACAACATCAATTAAACAACGACAATAACAACAACAACAACGTCAAATACAAAACAACAACAACGTCAATTAAACAACAACAACGTCAAATAAACAACAACAAAAACAACAACATATTCAACAACAATAACGTCAAATAAACAACAACAACGTCAAATAAACAACAACAACAACAACAACAATAACAACAACAACAACAACGTCAAATAAACAACAACAACGTCAATTAAACAACAACAAAAACAACAACAACATCAACAACAATAAAAACATCAAATAAACAACAACAACAACGTCAACAACAACAACTACGTCAAATAAACAACAACAACAACGTCAAATAAACAATAACAACAACAACAACGTCAACAACAACAACGTCAAATAAACAACATCAACGTCAAATAAACAACAACAACGTCAAATAAACAACAACAACGTCAACAACAACAACAACGTCAAATAAACAACAACAACAATGTCAATAACAACAACAATGTCAAGTAAACAACAACAACAACTACAACGTCATATAAACAACAACAACAACAACGTCAACAACAACAACAACAATGTCAAATAAACAACAACAACAACAACAACAACAACACCGTCAACAACAACAACAATGTCAAATAAACAACAACAACAACAACGTCAAATAAACAACAACAACAACAACAACTATGTCAACAACAACAACAACAACGTCAAATAAACAACAACAACAACAACAACAATAACAACAACAACAACAACGTCATATAAACAACAACAACGTCAATTAAACAACGACAATAACAATAACAACAACAACGTCAAATACAAAACAACAACAACGTCAATTAAACAACAACAACGTCAAATAAACAACAACAAAAACAACAACATATTCAACAACAATAACGTCAAATAAACAACAACAACGTCAAATAAACAACAACAACAACAACAACAACAATAACAACAACAACAACAACGTCAAATAAACAACAACAACGTCAATTAAACAACAACAAAAACAACAACAACATCAACAACAATAAAAACATCAAATAAACAACAACAACAACGTCAACAACAACAACTACGTCAAATAAACAACAACAACAACGTCAAATAAACAATAACAACAACAACAACGTCAACAACAACAACGTCAAATAAACAACAACAACGTCAAATAAACAACAACAACGTCAAATAAACAACAACAACGTCAACAACAACAACAACGTCAAATAAACAACAACAACAACGTCAATAACAACAACAATGTCAAGTAAACAACAACAACAACTACAACGTCATATAAACAACAACAACAACAACAACGTCAACAACAACCACAACAATGTTAAATAAACAACAACAACAACAACAACAACACCGTCAACAACAACAACAATGTCAAATAAACAACAACAACAACACCGTCAACAACAACAACAATGTCAAATAAACAACAACAACAACAACGTCAAATAAACAACAACAACAACAACTATGTCAACAACAACAACAACGTCAAATAAACAACAACAACAACAACAATAACAACAACAACAACAACGTCAAAGAAACAACAACAACGGCAATTAAACAACGACAATAACAATAACAACAACAACGTCAAATACAAAACAACAACAACGTCAAATAAACAACAACAACAACGTCAATAACAACAACAATGTCAAGTAAACAACAACAACAACTACAACGTCATATAAACAACAACAAGAACGTCAACAACAACAATGTCAAATAAACAACACCAACAACAACAACAACAACAACACCGTCAACAACAACAACAATGTCAAATAAACAACAACAACAACAACGTCAAATAAACAACAACAACAACAACTATGTCAACAACAACAACAACGTCAAATAAACAACAACAACAACAACAATAACAACAACAACAACAACGTCAAATAAACAACAACAACGTCAAATACAAAATAACAACAACGTCAATTAAACAACAACAACGTCAAATAAACAACAACAAAAACAACAACATATTCAACAACAATAAAAACATCAAATAAACAACAACAACAACAACGTCAACCACAACAACTACGTCAAATAAACAACAACAACAACGTCAAATAAACAATAACAACAACAACGTCAAATAAACAACAACAACAACGTCAAATAAACAACAACAACAACAACGTCAAATAAACAACAACAACAACAACGTCAAATAAACAACAACAACAACATCAACGTCAAATAAACAACAACAACAACAACGTCAAATAAATAACAACAACAACAACGTCAACAACAACAACAACGTCAAATAAACAACAACAACAACAACTATGTCAACAACAACAACAATGTCAAATAAATAACAACAACAACGTCAACAACAACAACAACGTCAAATAAACAACAATAACAACAACGTCAAATAAACAACAACAACAACAACACAGTCAAATAAACAACAACAACAACAACGTCAAATAAACAATAACAACAACAACTTCAAATAAACAACAACAAAAACAACGTCAACAACAACAACAACGTCAAATATACAACAACAACAACAACAACATTAACGTCAACAACAACGTCAAATAAACAACAACAACAACAACGTCAAAAAAACAATAACAACAACAACAACAATGTCAAATAAACAACAACAACAACGTCAAATAAACAACAACAACAACAACAACGTCAACAACAACAACAACGTCAAATAAAGAACAACAATAACAATAACGTCAAATAAAAAACAACAACAACGTCAAATAAACAACAACAACAACGTCAAATAAACAACAACAACAATGTCAAATAAACAACAACAACAACAACAACAATAACAACAACAACAACAACGTCAAATAAACAACGACAACATCAATTAAACAACGACAATAACAACAACAACAACGTCAAATACAAAACAACAACAACGTCAATTAAACAACAACAACGTCAAATAAACAACAACAAAAACAACAACATATTCAACAACAATAACGTCAAATAAACAACAACAACGTCAAATAAACAACAACAACAACAACAACAATAACAACAACAACAACAACGTCAAATAAACAACAACAACGTCAATTAAACAACAACAAAAACAACAACAACATCAACAACAATAAAAACATCAAATAAACAACAACAACAACGTCAACAACAACAACTACGTCAAATAAACAACAACAACAATGTCAAATAAACAATAACAACAACAACAACGTCAACAACAACAACGTCAAATAAACAACAACAATAATGTCAAATAAACGACAACAACAACAACAACAACAACAATAACAACAACAACAACAACGTCAAATAAACAACGACAACGTCAATTAAACAACGACAATAACAACAACAACAACGTCAAATACAAAACAACAACAACGTCAATTAAACAACAACAACGTCAAATAAACAACAACAAAAACAACAACATATTCAACAACAATAACGTCAAATAAACAACAACAACGTCAAATAAACAACAACAACAACAACAACAATAACAACAACAACAACAACGTCAAATAAACAACAACAACGTCAATTAAACAACAACAAAAACAACAACAACATCAACAACAATAAAAACATCAAATAAACAACAACAACAACGTCAACAACAACAACTACGTCAAATAAACAACAACAACAACGTCAAATAAACAATAACAACAACAACAACGTCAACAACAACAACGTCAAATAAACAACAACAACGTCAAATAAACAACAACAACGTCAAATAAACAACAACAACGTCAACAACAACAACAACGTCAAATAAACAACAACAAGAACGTCAATAACAACAACAATGTCAAGTAAACAACAACAACAACTACAACGTCATATAAACAACAACAACAACAACGTCAACAACAACCACAACAATGTCAAATAAACAACAACAACAACAACAACACCGTCAACAACAACAACAATGTCAAATAAACAACAACAACAACAACGTCAAATAAACAACAACAACAACAACTATGTCAACAACAACAACAACGTCAAATAAACAACAACAACAACAACAATAACAACAACAACAACAACGTCAAAGAAACAACAACAACGGCAATTAAACAACGACAATAACAATAACAACAACAACGTCAAATACAAAACAACAACAACGTCAAATAAACAACAACAACAACGTCAATAACAACAACAATGTCAAGTAAACAACAACAACAACTACAACGTCATATAAACAACAACAACAACGTCAACAACAACAATGTCAAATAAACAACACCAACAACAACAACAACAACAACACCGTCAACAACAACAACAATGTCAAATAAACAACAACAACAACAACGTCAAATAAACAACAACAACAACAACTATGTCAACAACAACAACAACGTCAAATAAACAACAACAACAACAATAACAACAACAACAACAACGTCAAATAAACAACAACAACGTCAAATACAAAATAACAACAACGTCAATTAAACAACAACAAAAACAACAACATATTCAACAACAATAAAAACATCAAATAAACAACAACAACAACAACGTCAACCACAACAACTACGTCAAATAAACAACAACAACAACGTCAAATAAACAATAACAACAACAACGTCAAATAAACAACAACAACAACGTCAAATAAACAACAACAACAACAACAACGTCAAATAAACAACAACAACAACAACGTCAAATAAACAACAACAACAACATCAACGTCAAATAAACAACAACAACAACAACGTCAAATAAATAACAACAACAACAACGTCAACAACAACAACAACGTCAAATAAACAACAACAACAACAACTATGTCAACAACAACAACAATGTCAAATAAATAACAACAACAACGTCAACAACAACAACAACGTCAAATAAACAACAATAACAACAACGTCAAATAAACAACAACAACAACAACAACACAGTCAAATAAACAACAACAACAACAACGTCAAATAAACAATAACAACAACAACTTCAAATAAACAACAACAAAAACAACGTCAACAACAACAACAACGTCAAATATACAACAACAACAACAACAACATTAACGTCAACAACAACGTCAAATAAACAACAACAACAACAACGTCAAAAAAACAATAACAACAACAACAACAATGTCAAATAAACAACAACAACAACGTCAAATAAACAACAACAACAACAACAACGTCAACAACAACAACAACGTCAAATAAAGAACAACAATAACAATAACGTCAAATAAAAAACAACAACAACGTTAAATAAACAACAACAACAACGTCAAATAAACAACAACAACAATGTCAAATAAACAACAACAACAACAACAACAATAACAACAACAACAACAACGTCAAATAAACAACGACAACATCAATTAAACAACGACAATAACAACAACAACAACGTCAAATACAAAACAACAACAACGTCAATTAAACAACAACAACGTCAAATAAACAACAACAAAAACAACAACATATTCAACAACAATAACGTCAAATAAACAACAACAACGTCAAATAAACAACAACAACAACAACAACAATAACAACAACAACAACAACGTCAAATAAACAACAACAACGTCAATTAAACAACAACAAAAACAACAACAACATCAACAACAATAAAAACATCAAATAAACAACAACAACAACGTCAACAACAACAACTACGTCAAATAAACAACAACAACAACGTCAAATAAACAATAACAACAACAACAACGTCAACAACAACAACGTCAAATAAACAACATCAACGTCAAATAAACAACAACAACGTCAAATAAACAACAACAACGTCAACAACAACAACAACGTCAAATAAACAACAACAACAATGTCAATAACAACAACAATGTCAAGTAAACAACAACAACAACTACAACGTCATATAAACAACAACAACAACAACGTCAACAACAACAACAACAATGTCAAATAAACAACAACAACAACAACAACAACAACACCGTCAACAACAACAACAATGTCAAATAAACAACAACAACAACAACGTCAAATAAACAACAACAACAACAACAACTATGTCAACAACAACAACAACAACGTCAAATAAACAACAACAACAACAACAACAATAACAACAACAACAACAACGTCATATAAACAACAACAACGTCAATTAAACAACGACAATAACAATAACAACAACAACGTCAAATACAAAACAACAACAACGTCAATTAAACAACAACAACGTCAAATAAACAACAACAAAAACAACAACATATTCAACAACAATAACGTCAAATAAACAACAACAACGTCAAATAAACAACAACAACAACAACAACAACAATAACAACAACAACAACAACGTCAAATAAACAACAACAACGTCAATTAAACAACAACAAAAACAACAACAACATCAACAACAATAAAAACATCAAATAAACAACAACAACAACGTCAACAACAACAACTACGTCAAATAAACAACAACAACAACGTCAAATAAACAATAACAACAACAACAACGTCAACAACAACAACGTCAAATAAACAACAACAACGTCAAATAAACAACAACAACGTCAAATAAACAACAACAACGTCAACAACAACAACAACGTCAAATAAACAACAACAACAACGTCAATAACAACAACAATGTCAAGTAAACAACAACAACAACTACAACGTCATATAAACAACAACAACAACAACAACGTCAACAACAACCACAACAATGTTAAATAAACAACAACAACAACAACAACAACACCGTCAACAACAACAACAATGTCAAATAAACAACAACAACAACACCGTCAACAACAACAACAATGTCAAATAAACAACAACAACAACAACGTCAAATAAACAACAACAACAACAACTATGTCAACAACAACAACAACGTCAAATAAACAACAACAACAACAACAATAACAACAACAACAACAACGTCAAAGAAACAACAACAACGGCAATTAAACAACGACAATAACAATAACAACAACAACGTCAAATACAAAACAACAACAACGTCAAATAAACAACAACAACAACGTCAATAACAACAACAATGTCAAGTAAACAACAACAACAACTACAACGTCATATAAACAACAACAAGAACGTCAACAACAACAATGTCAAATAAACAACACCAACAACAACAACAACAACAACACCGTCAACAACAACAACAATGTCAAATAAACAACAACAACAACAACGTCAAATAAACAACAACAACAACAACTATGTCAACAACAACAACAACGTCAAATAAACAACAACAACAACAACAATAACAACAACAACAACAACGTCAAATAAACAACAACAACGTCAAATACAAAATAACAACAACGTCAATTAAACAACAACAACGTCAAATAAACAACAACAAAAACAACAACATATTCAACAACAATAAAAACATCAAATAAACAACAACAACAACAACGTCAACCACAACAACTACGTCAAATAAACAACAACAACAACGTCAAATAAACAATAACAACAACAACGTCAAATAAACAACAACAACAACGTCAAATAAACAACAACAACAACAACGTCAAATAAACAACAACAACAACAACGTCAAATAAACAACAACAACAACATCAACGTCAAATAAACAACAACAACAACAACGTCAAATAAATAACAACAACAACAACGTCAACAACAACAACAACGTCAAATAAACAACAACAACAACAACTATGTCAACAACAACAACAATGTCAAATAAATAACAACAACAACGTCAACAACAACAACAACGTCAAATAAACAACAATAACAACAACGTCAAATAAACAACAACAACAACAACACAGTCAAATAAACAACAACAACAACAACGTCAAATAAACAATAACAACAACAACTTCAAATAAACAACAACAAAAACAACGTCAACAACAACAACAACGTCAAATATACAACAACAACAACAACAACATTAACGTCAACAACAACGTCAAATAAACAACAACAACAACAACGTCAAAAAAACAATAACAACAACAACAACAATGTCAAATAAACAACAACAACAACGTCAAATAAACAACAACAACAACAACAACGTCAACAACAACAACAACGTCAAATAAAGAACAACAATAACAATAACGTCAAATAAAAAACAACAACAACGTCAAATAAACAACAACAACAACGTCAAATAAACAACAACAACAATGTCAAATAAACAACAACAACAACAACAACAATAACAACAACAACAACAACGTCAAATAAACAACGACAACATCAATTAAACAACGACAATAACAACAACAACAACGTCAAATACAAAACAACAACAACGTCAATTAAACAACAACAACGTCAAATAAACAACAACAAAAACAACAACATATTCAACAACAATAACGTCAAATAAACAACAACAACGTCAAATAAACAACAACAACAACAACAACAATAACAACAACAACAACAACGTCAAATAAACAACAACAACGTCAATTAAACAACAACAAAAACAACAACAACATCAACAACAATAAAAACATCAAATAAACAACAACAACAACGTCAACAACAACAACTACGTCAAATAAACAACAACAACAATGTCAAATAAACAATAACAACAACAACAACGTCAACAACAACAACGTCAAATAAACAACATCAACGTCAAATAAACAACAACAACGTCAAATAAACAACAACAACGTCAACAACAACAACAACGTCAAATAAACAACAACAACAATGTCAATAACAACAACAATGTCAAGTAAACAACAACAACAACTACAACGTCATATAAACAACAACAACAACAACGTCAACAACAACAACAACAATGTCAAATAAACAACAACAACAACAACAACAACACCGTCAACAACAACAACAATGTCAAATAAACAACAACAACAACAACGTCAAATAAACAACAACAACAACAACAACTATGTCAACAACAACAACAACAACAACGTCAAATAAACAACAACAACAACAACAACAATAACAACAACAACAACAACGTCATATAAACAACAACAACGTCAATTAAACAACGACAATAACAATAACAACAACAACGTCAAATACAAAACAACAACAACGTCAATTAAACAACAACAACGTCAAATAAACAACAACAAAAACAACAACATATTCAACAACAATAACGTCAAATAAACAACAACAACGTCAAATAAACAACAACAACAACAACAACAACAATAACAACAACAACAACAACGTCAAATAAACAACAACAACGTCAATTAAACAACAACAAAAACAACAACAACATCAACAACAATAAAAACATCAAATAAACAACAACAACAACGTCAACAACAACAACTACGTCAAATAAACAACAACAACAACGTCAAATAAACAATAACAACAACAACAACGTCAACAACAACAACGTCAAATAAACAACAACAACGTCAAATAAACAACAACAACGTCAAATAAACAACAACAACGTCAACAACAACAACAACGTCAAATAAACAACAACAACAACGTCAATAACAACAACAATGTCAAGTAAACAACAACAACAACTACAACGTCATATAAACAACAACAACAACAACGTCAACAACAACCACAACAATGTTAAATAAACAACAACAACAACAACAACAACACCGTCAACAACAACAACAATGTCAAATAAACAACAACAACAACAACGTCAAATAAACAACAACAACAACAACTATGTCAACAACAACAACAACGTCAAATAAACAACAACAACAACAACAATAACAACAACAACAACAACGTCAAATAAACAACAACAACGTCAATTAAACAACGACAATAACAATAACAACAACAACGTCAAATACAAAACAACAACAACGTCAAATAAACAACAACAACAACGTCAATAACAACAACAATGTCAAGTAAACAACAACAACAACTACAACGTCATATAAACAACAGCAACAACGTCAACAACAACAATGTCAAATAAACAACACCAACAACAACAACAACAACAACAACAACAACACCGTCAACAACAGCAACAATGTCAAATAAACAACAACAACAACAACGTCAAATAAACAACAACAACAACAACTATGTCAACAACAACAACAACGTCAAATAAACAACAACAACAACAACAATAACAACAACAACAACGTCAAATAAACAACAACAACGTCAAATACAAAATAACAACAACGTCAATTAAACAACAACAACATCAAATAAACAACAACAAAAACAACAACATATTCAACAACAATAAAAACATCAAATAAACAACAACAACAACAACGTCAACCACAACAACTACGTCAAATAAACAACAACAACAACGTCAAATAAACAATAACAACAGCAACGTCAAATAAACAACAACAACAACAACGTCAAATAAACAACAACAACAACAACAACGTCAAATAAACAACAACAACAACATCAACGTCAAATAAACAACAACAACAATAACGTCAAATAAATAACAACAACAACAACGTCAACAACAACAACAACGTCAAATAAACAACAACAACAACAACTATGTCAACAACAACAACAATGTCAAATAAATAACAACAACAACCTCAACAACAACAACAACGTCAAATAAACAACAATAACAACAACGTCAAATAAACAACAACAACAACAACAACACAGTCAAATAAACAACAACAACAACAACGTCAAATAAACAACAACAACAACAACTTCAAATAAACAACAACAAAAACAACGTCAACAACAACAACAACGTCAAATATACAACAACAACAACAACAACATTAACGTCAACAACAACGTCAAATAAACAACAACAACAACAACGTCAAAAAAACAATAACAACAACAACAACAATGTCAAATAAACAATAACAACAACGTCAAATAAACAACAACAACAACGTCAACAACAACAACAACGTCAAATAAAGAACAACAATAACAACAACGTCAAATAAAAAACAACAACAACGTCAAATAAACAACAACAACAACGTCAAATAAACAACAACAACAATGTCAAATAAACAACAACAACAACAACAACAACAATAACAACAACAACAACAACGTCAAATAAACAACGACAACATCAATTAAACAACGACAATAACAACAACAACAACGTCAAATACAAAACAACAACAACGTCAATTAAACAACAACAACGTCAAATAAACAACAACAAAAACAACAACATATTCAACAACAATAACGTCAAATAAACAACAACAACGTCAAATAAACAACAACAACAACAACAACAATAACAACAACAACAACAACGTCAAATAAACAACAACAACGTCAATTAAACAACAACAAAAACAACAACAACATCAACAACAATAAAAACATCAAATAAACAACAACAACAACGTCAACAACAACAACTACGTCAAATAAACAACAACAACAACGTCAAATAAACAATAACAACAACAACAACGTCAACAACAACAACGTCAAATAAACAACATCAACGTCAAATAAACAACAACAACGTCAAATAAACAACAACAACGTCAACAACAACAACAACGTCAAATAAACAACAACAACAACAATGTCAATAACAACAACAATGTCAAGTAAACAACAACAACAACTACAACGTCATATAAACAACAACAACAACAACGTCAACAACAACAACAACAATGTCAAATAAACAACAACAACAACAACAACACCGTCAACAACAACAACAATGTCAAATAAACAACAACAACAACAACGTCAAATAAACAACAACAACAACAACAACTATGTCAACAACAACAACAACAACGTCAAATAAACAACAACAACAACAACAATAACAACAACAACAACAACGTCATATAAACAACAACAACGTCAATTAAACAACGACAATAATAATAACAACAACAACGTCAAATACAAAACAACAACAACGTCAATTAAACAACAACAACGTGAAATAAACAACAACAAAAACAACAACATATTCAACAACAATAAAAACATCAAATAAACAACAACAACAACAACGTCAACCACAACAACTACGTCAAATAAACAACAACAACAACGTCAAATAAACAATAACAACAACAACGTCAAATAAACAACAACAACAACGTCAAATAAACAACAACAACAACGTCAAATAAACAACAACAACAACAACGTCAAATAAACAACAACAACAACATCAACATCAAATAAACAACAACAACAACAACGTCAAATAAATAACAACAACAACAACGTCAACAACAACAACAACAATGTCAAATAAACAACAACAACAACAACTATGTCAACAACAACAACAATGTCAAATAAATAACAACAACAACGTCAACAACAACGTCAACGTCAAATATACAACAACAATAACAACGTCAAATAAACAACAACAACAACACAGTCAAATAAACAACAACAACAGCAACGTCAAATAAACAACAACAACAACAACGTCAAATAAACAACAACAAAAACAACGTCAACAACAACAACAACGTCAAATAAGCAACAACAACAACAACAACGTCAACAACAACGTCAAATAAACAACAACAACAACGTCAAATAAACAATAACAACAACAACAATGTCAACAACAACAACAACGTCAAATAAACAACAACAACAACAACGTCAAATAAAAAACAACAACAACGTCAAATAAACAACAACAACAACAACAACGTCAACAACAACAACATCAAATAAACAACAACAACAACAACGTCAAATAAACAACAACAACAACAACAACAACGTCAAATAAACAACAATAACAACAACAACAACAACAACGTCAAATAAACAACAACAACAACAACAACAACGTCAACAACAACAACAACAACGTCAAATAAAAAACAACAACAACGTCAAATAAACAACAACAACAACAACGTCAAATAAACAACAACAACAACGTCAAATAAACAACAACAACAACAACAACAATAACAACAACAACAACAACAACGTCAAATAAACAACGACAACGTCAATTAAACAACGACAATAACAACAATAACAACGTCAAATACAAAACAACAACAACGTCAATTAAACAACAACAACGTCAAATAAACAACAACAAAAACAACAACATATTCAACAACAATAACGTCAAATAAACAACAACAGCGTCAAATAAACAACAACAGCGTCAAATAAACAACAACAACAACAACAACAACAATAACAACAACAACAACGTCAAATAAACAACAACAACGTCAATTAAACAACAACAAAAACAACAACACCATCAACAACAATAAAAACATCAAATAAACAACAACAACAACGTCAACAACAACAACTACGTCAAATAAACAACAACAACAACAACGTCAAATAAACAATAACAACAACAACAACGTCAACAACAACAACGTCAAATAAACAACAACAACGTCAAATAAACAACAACAACAATGTCAAGTAAACAACAACGTCAAATAAACAACAACAACAATGTCAAGTAAACAACAACAACAACTACAACGTCATATAAACAACAACAACAACGTCAACAACAACAACAACAATGTCAAATAAACAACACCAACAACAACAACAACAACAACAACACCGTCAACAACAACAACAATGTCAAATAAACAACAACAACAACAACAACGTCAAATAAACAACAACAACAACAACTATGTCAACAACAACAACAACAACGTCAAATAAACAACAACAACAACAACAACAATAACAACAACAACAACAACGTCAAATAAAGAACAACAACGTCAAATACAAAACAACAACAACGTCAATTAAACAACAACAACGTCAAATAAACAACAACATATTCAACAACAATAAAAACATCAAATAAACAACAACAACGTCAAATAAACAACAACAACGTCAAATAAACAACAACAACGTCAACAACAACAACAACGTCAAATAAACAACAACAACAACGTCAATAACAACAACAATGTCATGTAAACAACAACAACAACAACTACAACGTCATATAAACAATAACAACAATGTCAACAACAACAACAACAATGTCAAATAAACAACAACAACAACAACAACACCGTCAACAACAACAACAATGTCAAATAAACAACAACAACAACGTCAAATAAACAACAACAACAACAACTATGTCAACAACAACAACAACGACGTCAAATAAACAACAACAACAACAACAACAATAACAACAACAACAACAACGTCAAATAAACAACAACAACGTCAATTAAACAACGACAATAACAATAACAACAACAACGTCAAATACAAAACAACAACAACCTCAATTAAACAACAACAACGTCAAATAAACAACAACAAAAACAACAACATATTCAACAACAATAAAAACATCAAATAAACAACAACAACAACGTCAAATAAACAATAACAACAACAACGTCAAATAAACAACAACAACAACGTCAAATAAACAACAACAACAACAACAACAACTTCAAATAAACAACAACAACAACAACAACGTCAAATAAATAACAACAACAACAATGTCAACAACAACAACAACAACGTCAAATAAACAACAACAACAACAACTATGTCAACAGCAACAACAATGTCAAATAAATAACAACAACAACGTCAAATAAACAACAACAACAACGTCAAATAAACAACAACAACAACAACACAGTCAAATAAACAACAACAACAACAACGTCAAATAAACAACAACAACAACAACAACGTCAAATAAACAACAACAAAAACAACGTCAACAACAACAACAACGTCAAATAAACAACAACAACAACAACAACAACGTCAACAACAACGTCAAATGAACAACAACAACAACAACGTCAAATAAACAATAACAACAACAACAACAATGTCAAATAAACAACAACAACAACGTCAAATAAACAACAACAACAACAACGTCAACAACAACAACAACGTCAAATAAACAACAACAACAACAACGTCAAATAAACAACAACAACAACAACAACAACGTCAAATAAACAACGACAACGTCAATTAAACAACGACAATAACAACAACAACAACGTCAAATAAACAACGACAACGTCAATTAAACAACGACAATAACAACAACAACAACAACGTCAAATACAAAACAACAACAAGAACAACGTCAACAACAACAACAACAACAACAACAACGTCAACAACAACAACATCGTCAAATAAACAACAACAACGTCAACAACAACAACAACGTCAAATAAACAACAACAACAACAACAATGTCAAATAAACAATAACAACAACAACAATGTCAAATAAACAACAACAACGTCAAATAAACAACAACAACAATAACGTCAAATAAACAACAACAACAACAACAACAACGTCAAATAAACAACAACAACAACAACAACGTCAAATAAAAAACAATAACAACAACAACAACAACAACGTCAAATAAACAACAACAACAACAACAACGTCAAATAAACAACAATAACAACAACAACAACAACGTCAAATAAACAACAACAACAACAACAACGTCAACAACAACAACATCAAATAAACAACAACAACAACAACGTCAAATAAAAAACAACAACAACGTCAAATAAACAACAACAACAACAACGTCAAATAAACAACAACAACAACGTCAAATAAACAACAACAACAACAACAACAACAATAACAACAACAACAACAACGTCAAATTAACAACGACAACGTCAATTAAACAACGACAATAACAACAACAACAACGTCAAATACAAAACAACAACAACGTCAATTAAACAACAACAACGTCAAATAAACAACAACAAAAACAACAACATATTCAACAACAATAACGTCAAATAAACAACAACAACGTCAAATAAACAACAACAACAACAACAACAATAACAACAACAACAACAACGTCAAATAAACATCAACAACGTCAATTAAACAACAACAAAAACAACAACACCATCAACAACAATAAAAACATCAAATAAACAACAACAACAACGTCAACAACAACAACTACGTCAAATAAACAACAACAACAACAACGTCAAATAAACAATAACAACAACAACGTCAACAACAACAACGTCAAATAAACAATAACAACAACAACGTCAACAACAACAACGTCAAATAAACAACAACAACGTCAAATAAACAACAACAACATCAACAACAACAACAACGTCAAATAAACAACAACAACAACGTCAATAACAACAACAATGTCAAGTAAACAACAACAACAACTACAACGTCATATAAACGACAACAACAACGTCAACAACAACAACAACAATGTCAAATAAACAACACCAACAACAACAACAACAACAACAACACCGTCAACAACAACAACAATGTCAAATAAACAACAACAACAACAACGTCAAATAAACAACAACAACAATAACTATGTCAACAACAACAACAACAACGTCAAATAAACAACAACAACAACAACAATAACAACAACAACAACAATAACGTCAAATAAAGAACAACAACGTCAAATACAAAACAACAACAACGTCAACTAAACAACAACAACGTCAAATAAACAACAACATATTCAACAACAATAAAAACATCAAATAAACAACAACAACAACAACAACAACAACGTCAACCACAACAACTACGTCAAATAAACAACAACAACAACGTCAAATAAACAATAACAACAACAACGTCAAATAAACAACAACAACAACGTCAAATAAACAACAACAACAACAACGTCAAATAAACAACAACAACAACAACGTCAAATAAACAACAACAACAACATCAACGTCAAATAAACAACAACAACAACAACGTCAAATAAATAACAACAACAACAACGTCAACAACAACAACAACAATGTCAAATAAACAACAACAACAACAACTATGTCAACAACAACAACAATGTCAAATAAATAACAACAACAACGTCAACAACAACAACAACGTCAAATAAACAACAATAACAACAACATCAAATAAACAACAACAACAACAACAGCACAGTCAAATAAACAACAACAACAACAACAACGTCAAATAAACAACAACAACAACAACTTCAAATAAACAACAACAAAAACAACGTCAACAACAACAACAACGTCAAATATACAACAACAACAACAACAACAACATTAACGTCAAGAACAACGTCAAATAAACAACAACAACAACAACGTCAAATAAACAATAACAACAACAACAACAATGTCAAATAAACAACAACAACAACGTCAAATAAACAACAACAACAACAACAACGTCAACAACAACAACAACGTCAAATAAAGAACAACAACAACAACAACGTCAAATAAAAAACAACAACAACGTCAAATAAACAACAACAACAACGTCAAATGAACAACAACAATAATGTCAAATAAACGACAACAACACCAACAACAACAACAATAACAACAACAACAACAACGTCAAATAAACAACGACAACGTCAATTAAACAACGACAATAACAACAACAACAACGTCAAATACAAAACAACAACAACGTCAATTAAACAACAACAACGTCAAATAAACAACAACAAAAACAACAACATATTCAACAACAATAACGTCAAATAAACAACAACAACGTCAAATAAACAACAACAACAACAACAACAACAACAATAACAACAACAACAACAACGTCAAATAAACAACAACAACGTCAATTAAACAACAACAAAAACAACAACAACATCAACAACAATAAAAACATCAAATAAACAACAACAACAACAACAACGTCAACAACAACAACTACGTCAAATAAACAACAACAACAACGTCAAATAAACAATAACAACAACAACAACGTCAACAACAACAACGTCAAATAAACAACAACAACGTCAAATAAACAACAACAACGTCAAATAAACAACAACAACGTCAACAACAGCAACAACGTCAAATAAACAACAACACCAACGTCAATAACAACAACAATGTCAAGTAAACAACAACAACAACTACAACGTCATATAAACAACAACAACAACAACGTCAACAACAACCACAACAATGTCAAATAAACAACAACAACAACAACAACAACACCGTCAACAACAACAACAATGTCAAATAAACAACAACAACAACAACAACGTCAAATAAACAACAACAACAACAACTATGTCAACAACAACAACAACGTCAAATAAACAACAACAACAACAACAACAACAATAACAACAACAACAACAACGTCAAATAAACAACAATAACGTCAATTAAACAACGAAAATAACAATAACAACAACAACGTCAAATACAAAACAACAACAACGTCAAATAAAAAACAACAACAACAACGTCAATAACAACAACAATGTCAAGTAAACAACAACAACAACTACAACGTCATATAAACAACAACAACAACGTCAACAACAACAATGTCAAATAAACAACACCAACAACAACAACAACAACAACACCGTCAACAACAACAACAATGTCAAATAAACAACAACAACAACAACGTCAAATAAACAACAACAACAACAACTATGTCAACAACAACAACAACGTCAAATAAACAACAACAACAACAATAACAACAACAACAACAACAACGTCAAATAAACAACAACAACGTCAAATACAAAACAACAACAACGTCAATTAAACAACAACAACGTCAAATAAACAACAACAAAAACAACAACATATTCAACAACAATAAAAACATCAAATAAACAACAACAACAACAACGTCAACCACAACAACTACGTCAAATAAACAACAACAACAACGTCAAATAAACAATAACAACAACAACGTCAAATAAACAACAACAACAACGTCAAATAAACAACAACAACAACAACAACGTCAAATAAACAACAACAACATCAACAACGTCAAATAAACAACAACAACAACATCAACGTCAAATAAACAACAACAACAACAACGTCAAATAAATAACAACAACAACAACGTCAACAACAACAACAACGTCAAATAAACAACAACAACAACAACTATGTCAACAACAACAACAATGTCAAATAAATAACAACAACAACGTCAACAACAACAACAACGTCAAATAAACAACAATAACAACAACGTCAAATAAACAACAACAACAACAACACAGTCAAATAAACAACAACAACAACAACGTCAAATAAACAACAACAACAACAACAACTTCAAATAAACAACAACAAAAACAACGTCAACAACAACAACAACGTCAAATATACAACAACAACAACAACATTAACGTCAACAACAACGTCAAATAAACAACAACAACAACAACGTCAAAAAAACAATAACAACAACCACAACAATGTCAAATAAACAACAACAACAACGTCAAATAAACAACAACAACAACAACGTCAACAACAACAACAATGTCAAATAAAGAACAACAAAAACAACAGCGTCAAATAAAAAACAACAACAACGTCAAATAAACAACAACAACAACGTCAAATAAACAACAACAACAATGTCAAATAAACAACAACAACAACAACAATAACAACAACAACAACAACGTCAAATAAACAACGACAACGTCAATTAAACAACGACAATAACAACAACAACAACGTCAAATACAAAACAACAACAACGTCAATTAAACAACAACAACGTCAAATAAACAACAACAAAAACAACAACATATTCAACAACAATAACGTCAAATAAACAACAACAACGTCAAATAAACAACAACAACAACAACACACTATACCAAATTTGGCTTTTAGCAGCACCCCTACGAAAGCGCTTTTAGGAAAAGCGCTGGCATAGGCTTCGCTAAAGACAAAATTAAAAAACACGCTAAAAAAGCGCTCTTATAGTGGGGGGGGTATGAAAGCGCTTTTAAAAAGCGCTCTGGTAAGGGGGGGTATGAGAGCGCTTTTGAAAAGCGCTTTGGTAAGGGGGGGTATGAGAGCGCTTTTGAAAAGCACTTTGGTAAGGGGGTATGAGAGCGCTTTGGTAAGGGGGTATGAGAGCGCTTTTCAAAAGCGCTCTGGTAGGGGGTGGGGTACAAGAGCGCTTTACCCTTAAAAGCGCTGGTATAGCTACATCTACTAAGGCGCTTTTCAAAAGCGCTTTCATAGCCTTTTTAAAATTAAAATTTTTAAAAACAAAATTATACAAACCCCATCCGTCTTCTCACATCAACCTTCATTCCAAAGTCCAGACCTTCCATAACCTACATCTACTGTTACGAACTTCCATAACCTTCACTCCTGCCTCATCTCCGCGACCGTTACTTCACTGCTGCCGCCATTCTTCTTCTATTTCCATTTGTTCAAAGCTCCGTCACTTGCCGTCACCGTCACTTGCCGTCACTTCCTCAGCCATCTCCGTCGCTCCTACTTCAAAGCTCTTTGTCAAGTCCAAACGTGGTTCCCTGTTATCATCATCAACAACATCCAACTTCCAATTTTCTACAAATTATCTTAGGTAACATTACTTGATTTTCATAGTTTTGTTGAATACTTGAGTAATTTCTGCATGCATATTATGTGTTTGTGATAATGTTTATGTGAATTTGTGATGTAGATTTTAACATAGATTTGTAGACATAACATTTGCACATTAGGTGTACGTAGAAATTCCTCATAGAATTGAATTGCTAATTCTTGACATAAGAACTAATTCTTGATATTGTGCTAATCTATTGACATAGAATCGTGATTACTAACTACTGTTGTGTTTGTTCTATGCTATTCACCTCAATGTGCACAATCATGTTTACTAATTTCTAGTAATGAAAATGATCTTTACAGTGTTCTTCACTATCCATTTCAATTGTTTTCAACAACAAACAAGCTAAAGCGCTCAAGATTTAAGGTATCACTATCTTTTGATGCTTCACTAAGTAAGTCATTTGTGATGGATGTCAAGGAAACTTGTGTATTTTTATACTCTTCATTCAACAGTTTCTTCAAAATAATGTCAAAGAAACTAATGTCATTGTTCTTGTTTACCCTAACCAATTGATATTTTCGCATTCCAGGAGAACAATTTCTTTCTCTCGTTCAATTGCTTAAGTAATCTCTCTCATTCAAGTAATCTCAATCCTCCAGAGGCCTTCACGAACTGGTTTTTAGAAGTCCATCTTCTTCATCTAACTTGCTTCCTTCCTCTTAAATCTTAAGTAAGATTTAACATTGTTTTTAAAAATTAATCTTGAAGTAATCTTGTGTTGTTGTAGGTTGGTGTTTTAGTTTGAAGTATAATATTGTGATAATGTGATAATGTGTTTTTGGTTTGTTTTATTAAGTTGATGTTCTGGTTTGAAGTATTGTGTTTGTATTATGATAATGTGATAATTTTTTTTAGTTTGGTGCCTTAGAAGTTGAAATTTTGTAAACTTTAATTATTAGTTACATAAGACATTAATAGAAAAATGGTAGTGTTTATTTTTTAATTTGTTAGGAGTAGAAGGAATTTGTTTATATTAGAGGTGGTTATATTTTTAATGCGCTATAATGTAGTGGAATTGGAATTTAGAGAATTGGTACTTACTAATATGTGTAAGATTGGAACTTAGATAATTTTGAGATTTTGTTGTGTTGTGTTAATTTATTTAATTGATTATGCATCACAAAAGTGATAATGAAGAGTAGAAAAAATGATTCTTTTTTCAATAGGAAAGAAATAGATGAAGAGAACTTAACCCCTATTAGTAGTGGAAGTAATAGGATGGCCTTGAATCTGTGCAATTTAGGAATTCCAGTTATGAAAGTCATGGACATGCCTTCCAAAACAACATCAAGAATGGGGAGGGAATGTATTTGCTGTAGTAATGAAACTGTTATTTCCCACCCATAACAAACAATGTAGACTAAGGTTTATATATTTAAAGTTCCTTAAATAAGCTTATTGTTCTAATCTAAGGTTTATATTATTGTGTTTATGAAGTCTGTTTTGAACTTTGTGTGAGTTTTAATAGTTTTGTTCTTTGTGTGAAACTCGTCTCATTGGTTGAAGAATGTCGATGTTTATAAATTATCTTTAGTCCTGATTCTTAAGCAACATAATTTTTTGATTCAAGTGTTAGCATATGTTCGGCCTTTATGTATCATGTTCTTAATAGAATTTAAATAATTAAGATGATGACAAATAGGTGAAAGAAATACTCTATAAATTTGAAGTGAAAGTTAGGTTAGTGTGAAACATGTTGTTAGATTATGATGACAAATAGGTGAAATAAATACTAAATTTGAAGTGAAAGTTAGGTTAGAGTGAATCATATATATCTTATATATTAAAGTTGTGAAGTCTATTAAATTATTTTGGAGTTAAAATTAAGGTTTTTTTTTAGTAATTTTATATATTTATTTTATTTTATTTTATTAGTTATTTATTAAAATTAATTTCCTCTCAGTAACTCTTTAATTTCGTTTATCGTTAAGTGAGGTACTTACTAACTTTGTGAATTGAATTCGCCATAGGGGTTACTTGTGAAGAGTGAAAGTTTGACCGTTTTTGTTTAGCTTAATTAAGACATGGATAAGACATGGATGAATTCAAACCGATTGTCGAAAGAGTACGAGAAAGGGGTATGGGAATTTGTTGAGTTTGCGGTTGCGCACTCCAAAGACCCGCTTCGAATGCCGTGTCCTTGCTTGGGTTGCTGTTATGCCGGGGGTAAGGTTGACGGGAATCAGTTGGGATCTCATTTACTACGGTTTGGAATTGATAGAAGTTATACATGTTGGACAATGCATGGTGAGAAAAGTACCGGGAATGCTGAGTCGAGTTGTAATAGGAAGTATGCTTCAAACGACGATTGCACAGACACATACGATTGTGATCGAGTCGAAGAGATTGCAGAAGCGCTTGAAGAAGATCTTGCGGATTGTCCCAAAATGTTTGAGAGGTTGGTAAGCGATGCAGAGAAACCGTTGTATGTTGGTTGTTCAAAATTCACAAGATTGTCTGCGGTGTTAAAGTTGTACAACTTAAAGGCGGACAATGGATGGTCGGATAAAAGTTTCACAGAGTTATTAGCCCTTATGAAAGATATGCTACCAGAGGATAATGTTCTTCCCAATCGAACGTATGAAGCCAAAAAGATGTTGTCTTCTATTGGAATGAGCTATGATAAGATACATGCATGTCCAAACGATTGCGTTTTGTTTCGAAACGAGTATGCAGCGTTGAATGAGTGTCCTAAATGTGGTGCCCCTCGATATAAGAAAAAGTTGTCTCCTGCTAAAGTCTTATGGTATTTTCCTATAATTCCGAGATTTAGACGCATGTATCGTAGTGAGACCGATTCAAGACACTTGACTTGGCATGCAGATGAAAGAATTATTGATGGAAAGTTGCGACATCCGGCAGACTCACCACAATGGAGTAAAGTTGATACTGAATATCCTGAATTTGGAAAAGAAGCAAGAAACCTTCGGTTGTCATTGTCTACTGATGGAATGAACCCGCATGGTATTCAAAGTATCTCGCATAGCACATGGCCTGTGATTCTTATGATTTATAACTTACCTCCGTGGCTATGTATGAAGCGTAAGTACATGATGTTATCTATGCTAATTTCTGGGCCTAAACAACCAGGGAATGACATAGACGTATACTTGGCACCCTTAATCGAAGATTTAAAGTTTTTGTGGGAGAGAGGTGTGGAGGTTTACGATGGGTATAGGAAAGAAAGTTTCAACTTGAGGGCGATGTTGTTTGGAACAATTAATGATTTTCCAGCATACGGAAATCTATCCGGGTACAGCAACAAGGGTCAAAAGGCGTGTCCTGTTTGTGAAGATGAAACCGATACGACACGATTGGCGCTTTGTCAGAAGAATGTCTTTCTCGGCCATCGTAGATTCTTAAATTCTAATCATCACTACCGTGGGTGGAGAAAAGCATTCAATGGAGAGGCCGAACATCGTACAGCCCCGCCTTTTTTGTCAGGTGATCAAATTTTTGAAAAGGTGAAAGATGTGAGCACTCAGTTTGGCAAGCCTTTTGCACATTCAATTGTCAAGGGTGGGTGGAAGAAGAAGTCAATTTTCTTTGAACTTCCATATTGGAAGTCGTTGTACGTAAGACATTTCCTGGATGTTATGCATATTGAAAAAAATGTATTTGACAGCGTTATAGGTACGCTACTCAATATACAAGGAAAGTCTAAGGATGGCGTTAACATAAGGAATGACATGGTAAACATGGGGATGAGAACTGAATTGGGGCCCGTGACGAAAGGAAGACGAACATATCTGCCACCTGCTGTTTACACTCTATCTAGAAAGGAGAAGAAAACATTGTGTAAGTTCCTCAGTGAAGTAAAAGTTCCAGAAGGCTACTCTTCAGATATTAGAAGACTTGTGTCCATGAAAGACCTCAAGTTAAAGAGTTTGAAGACGCATGATTGCCATGTTATAATGGAACATTTTTTACCAATAGGTATACGTTCTATTCTGCCAGAAAAAGTAAGAAGCGCAATAACTAAGCTGTGTTTCTTCTTCAGGTCTATTTGCAGTAAGGTGGTCGATCCCGCGATCTTACCAACATTGCAAAATGAGATAGTTGTTACTTTATGTGATCTTGAAATGTATTTTCCTCCCTCGTTTTTTGACATAATGGTTCATCTAGTCGTTCATCTTGTGAAAGAGACACAACTGTGCGGACCAGCTTATATGAGATGGATGTACCCTGCTGAACGTTATATGAAAATATTAAAAGGGTACGTGAAAAACAGAAGTCGACCAGAGGGTTGTATTGCCGAGCGATACGTTGCTGAAGAAGCGGTTGAGTTTTGTACTGAATATCTGTCAAATGTTCAATCAATTGGACTCCCCAAATCTCATATTGTCGAAAAAAAAGAAGGAAAAAGGCTAATTGGAAATAAAGTTGTGACAGTATCAATGGTCGAACGGGATCAAGTGCACTTGTATGTTCTGCACAATGAGATTGAGGTTGAGCCGTTTGTTGAAATGCACAAAGTTGTTCTCCAAGATTTAAATCCAAATAGAAATGAGAACTGGATAGTACGAGAGCACAATCGAAGTTTCATACCGTGGTTTAGAGATCATATTTATTCAAAGTATCGTTCAGATCCTGCTTCAGTAACAGAAAGGTTGAGATGTTTAGCCTATGGTCCATCTGTAATTGTGCTTTCTTATAGCGCATACGCAATTAATGGATACACATTTTATACCAAAGAACAGGATGATAAAAGTACTATGCAAAATAGTGGTGTTACCTTGGTAGCTGAAGCTATGCACATATCAAGTGCGAATGACTTAAATCCGAAATTTGCAAATTTGTCATATTTTGGGGTTATCGAGCGCATTTTGGTGTTTGATTACGCGAAGTTTCAGATTCCTGTATTTGGTTGCAAGTGGGTTGAAAATAATAGTGGCGTACGAATGGATAAGTCAGGATTTTTGCAAGTGGATCTCAATAGGGTAGGGTACAAAGATGAGCCTTTCATTCTAGCCTCTCAAGCTAAACAAGTGTTCTATGTCAATGATCCGACAAGTACGAAATGGTCTATAGTGCTTTTATCTAACAAAATAGTTGATGAAAAAATTGAAGATCAAGGTGATATTGGTGTTGGCATTGAATCTTGTACAAGAAACGATCAAAATGAGAATGAATCTTGTATTAGAAATGATCATAATGAGGGTATTTGGATCAATCCAACCGTCCGCATTGTTAAGAGACGCGTAGTACACAATCCTACCAAGAAAAGAAAGAGACGTTAGTGATAAAGTTAGTGTTAATAGTGTCAATGTTTTAGTTTGTTTGATACAGGTTCAAAATTTGAAGCATTTTTGTATGCTATGATGACTTGTTGCAATGATGAAACTTGATTGTTGTACATGTTCAAATATATACATGTTCTCTCTATTTCAATCTTGATTGTTGGTACTGTAATGTTAGTTTAAAGGTGTACTAGTTCAAATATATACATGTTCTCTCTATTTCAATCTTAATATGAGTATCATCTAATATTATTTTTGTCATTTTTGTCTCCTTCATTTTCCTTCATTTTTGTCTTACTGGTTCATATACCATCTACATATTATCTAGTTGTTCAAGAGTTAAGGGGTAATTCGAATTAAAGGTATTATCTTTTTATTTTGTTTTAAAGTTTTCATTTTTGTTTTTAGTATATCCTCCAACAGTGTTTTGTTTTTATTTTAATATTAAGATGTTTTTTCTAACATTTTTTTTATGTTTTAGGTATCTCTTCAAAGCAAGAAAAATATTACTGGACTGCTTATTTATTATCTATGGGTTTAGTTTCTTTTGTTGTTAAATACTTTATTATTTTTAGTAAAAGGGGGTTGAGTTTTGAGGACATCTTTATTATTTTTATGTAATTTTTTGAAATGTTTCTCATATAAAGTTAGTGTTAATAGTGTACTAATGTGCTTTAGTTTGTTTGATACAGGTTCAATGGCTCCAGATAGAGATGCTCCACCTCAAAACCCACCTGAAAACGCACAAGAAAACTCACAAGAAAGAGTTGCTTCAGATACAAATGCTCCACCTGATACTGAAGCAAAAGAGGTGGCACGAGGCATCACTATTATGAAGGGAATCATTCGACATAGAGACCAAGGATTAGTATACCGATTGGAATGGAATTCTGATAAACAACCAATTGGTCCTAATTCTGCAAAGTTGACAAGTTATATTGGTACACTTGTCCGTATGCATATTCCGGTCTCCGTACCTACCTGGAAATCGAAAACGAAAAATTCAGAATTGGAGGAGAAAAAACAAGCGATTTGGGAAGAGCTTCAGGTATATATCATATATGGTTAATTGTTGTTATTATCTTGACGATAAATTGTTTAAATTACTTATACTAACACTTCAGGTATATATCATATATGGTTAATTGTTGTTATTTTTGCAGAGGACTTTTGAGATACCAGATGAACGTAAAAGCTACATACTTAGTTTGGCCGGCAAAAGATATAGAGGGTGGAAAAGTTTTTTGACAAACACCTATCTTAAGGATAAAGATGGAAAATTTCTTGAAGAGGCACCGGGACGGCCAACAAAGTATGCGACATTCATTGATGAAGCAGATTGGGCTGAGTTTTTAAAGCAAAGAGATGAAGCATTTCAGAAAAAGAGTGCCACGAATAGTAAGAGAGCATCCAAACCCGCGTATCCATACAAGAAAGGGCGTTTGGGATATGCACGCTTAGAGGATAAAATTGTAAGTAAATAGAAATGCGTTTTAATTAATTGTCTACATGTGCATGTTTTAATTGACGATTTTATCGTTTGTGTCAATGCATAGTTAGAGGAGACTAAAAGTGAGGAAGCTTCACTTCCTGTACATGTGTTGTGGAAGGAAGCTCGTGTGGGCAAAAATCAAGCTGTCGATCCCGATGTTCAGAGAGTTTATACTGAATGTGTAAGTATAATACTGTGTCTTTAATTAAATCAAATGTTTTTTAATATATAAATGATTTTTTATCTCCACTAATAATTATTTAAATGTAAATGAATTACAGGAGACCTTGTCGCAATCGGCATCCACCGGTGAGGAGAGCGTACTTAGTAGAGTACTAGATGCTCCCGAGTATCCCGGTCGGGTGAGGGGTAAGGGTCATGGTGTGACTCCAACCTCTTTTTATAAGAGTTCTAGGAGAAGATCAAATCTTACCAATGAAGAAGTGTTGCAAAAGTTGCAGGAATTGCAAGCACAGGTCTCTGAATTGCAAAGAGATAAAGATATGTATATGAGAGAAAAATGCAACACTTCATCGGTGAGAGATACTAGTGATAAGGCTAGTATCAACTATCAAAAGAAATTTCCCGAGGTAATTATAAGTTTTTTTCCTTACAAACTGTTCTATTTTATTAATGATAATGACTTTATATTTTCTATTTGTTTAGGGCATTTCATCTTGCCAACTATACTTATCGTCACCGAATTATCGACTAGTTGGCAAGGGAAAAGTGCACAACACTTCGGGAGATTTACTTCACCACAGACCCCTCCCTGATGGACACCTGAAAGTATCGGTGGATGTTGTATTAGATCGTGATGCGATTCTACCGGTACCCGACATGGTCTCAGAGACGACATTGCTGCGAGATGCAATAGGATCATTTGTTGCATGGCCCTCGGAGCTCATTACCATTAGTGATGAGGTATACTGAAAACGATTATGAATCATTTAGTTTTCGAATGTCAATTCTAAACCGTTTATTAATTATTTTTTACATTTTAATTTTAGACTGCTCCTATAAAACCCGCAATTAAGGGTAAAGGGATTTTACAGGAGGAGGAGTCTGTTGCATCACTAAAAGAGGTACATTTAAAGTGTTAATATATAGTCTGAATCTAAATCTGCATGATTTTATATTTTACCTAACTTATATGATTTTTAGGCATCCGCTCGGGAGTCACAACAAGTGACGCAGCAGGTTCGTAGCTTACCACCCACTGGTCCTCCGAAGCAAGCGGCAAAAAAAGGCGGTGCTTTTGTGCCTCGATACCGTTCGACACTCGCAACCATGGTTGATATGTCCGATTTGAAGGATGGTGGTTTACGTGAAATCAACATGGATGAAAGTGTCTTCGGTATTGAATTCCAGTCACATATTACATTTGATGACTTGGAAGAGATTTTTACCCATGATCAACTAGGCGTCAGTAATATGCACTCATACATCCGGTAATATTCACTCATCCGATATATTATTTAATTAGTCCCACAATATAATTTATTTACATATTTCAATGAAAATAATCTAATGTTTATTATGTTTTTATTTAAGGTTGTTGTATGACAGAGTGTTGCGCGGGACTGCATTGTCTGACAGATTCCGTTTCGTGTCTTCCGCCCATTGCAGCGGAATGACAATTGCTTCGGAACCGGAATCAGTTAGACAGCGCTTAGTAGATAGATTCATGTCCACCGGCAATACAGAAAGTCTGCATCTTTGGGCGTATAATACCCGACCAGTAGGGTTAGTTTCTCATTCTTGGTTCATCTAATCTCTGTTTCTTTTGTGTATAGCAAAATTTTCATATAACCTATTGTTTTAATTTATAGAGCACACTGGTTGCTGCTTGCTATCAACCCGATAAGAGAAGTCGTGTATTATCTGAATTCGGTAAATGGTGAATGGACCAATTATCCGGCTATGAAGGAAATCGTTGATTTGTAAGTGGGATCGTTCTAAATATATATTCGTGTATATTTATATATTTTCTTATTTGTGGGATTGATTTAAACATATGCTTTTATATATTTAATAATTAGATCAATACAAGTGTTCCGTAGTCAACGGGACGCACAGGTATCCCGAACTAAATCGAACAACATCACTTGGATCCAAGTGCAGGTACATTACTTTTCACAATTTTGCTTATAATATTTATGCTACTTGGTAAAACAAGACAACTATAGAATCTTATTTGTTTTATTATGTAGTGTCCGCAACAGCGAAACAGTCATGATTGCGGATACTTTGTTTTGAGGTTCATGAAAGAAATCCTTCAGGCGAATCAATTAGAGATTCCGCTCACGGTATGAATTTATAACTTAAGATAATTTCATATAATTTATTACATTTAACTAAATATATCATTTATATTATGTTTTTGTTTTGTAGTACCTTGACGAATTCCGTGCTGCTGCGTACCCGAAGCTTAAGTTGGAAGAAATTAAAGAAGATTTGTGTCAATATTATATTAGGCAATTTTTCATGTAGGATTTGTGTCGATTTGAACTATAATATTATTGATGTAATGATGTATATATATAATTTTGGATATTATAATGGTATTATATTAGTACATATATTGTCTTACTGATGGCTGAAATAATAGCGTCGAAAATATATTACAGGTCAAAAATATATTACAGGTCGAAAATATTACAGGTCGAAAACATTACAGGTCGACTGGGAGGATTAAATTATAGGCTGCACATAAAAATACCTCATTTAGAAACGACAGCGCTTTTAAAAAGCGCTCTTAAAGGTCCACCTACTAAAGCGCTTCTTAGTAAAAGCGCTGCCAAAGACCAGTAAAAAGGCAAAAAAAATTAAAAAAAAACGTAGCCTACAAAAGCGCTTTTGTAAAAGCGCTCTGGTAGGCCCCCCTATAAGAGCGCTTTTTCTGGAAAAAGCGCTCTTATAGGGGGGCCTACCAGAGCGCTTTTACAAAAGCGCTTTTGTAGGCTACGTTTTTTTTTAATTTTTTTTGCTTTTTTACTGGTCTTTGGCAGCGCTTTTAAAAAGCGCTCTTAAAGGGGGGTCTACCAGAGCGCTTTTTCCAGGAAAGCGCTCTTATAGGGGGTCCTACCAGAGCGCTTTTTCCAGGAAGCGCTCTTAAAGGGGGGGTCTACCAGAGCGCTTTTAGAAGCGCTTTTGTTACCTACGCCAGCGCAAGCTTTTAAAGCGCTTTTAAGCGCTTTTAAAGCCCAAAAAAAGCGCTTTTAAAGGTCTTTTTTGGCGTAGTGACAACAACAATAACAACAACAACAACGTCAAATAAACAACAACAACGTCAATTAAGCAACAACAAAAACAACAACAACATCAACAACAATAAAAACATCAAATAAACAACAACAACAACGTCAACAACAACAACTACGTCAAATTAACAACAACAACAACGTCAAATAAACAATAACAACAACAATAACGTCAACAACAACAACGTCAAATAAACAATAACAACAACAACAACGTCAAATAAACAACATCAACGTTAAATAAACAACAACAACGTCAAATAAACAACAACAACGTCAACAACAACAACAGCGTCAAATAAATAACAACAACAATGTCAATAACAACAACAATGTCAAGTAAACAACAACAACAACTACAACGTCATATAAACAACAACAACAACAACGTCAACAACAACAACAACAACAATGTCAAATAAACAACAACAACAACAACAACGACACCGTCAACAACAACAACAATGCCAAATAAACAACAACAACAACAACGTCAAATAAACAACAACAACAACAACTATGTCAACAACAACAACAACAACGTCAGATAAACAACAACAACAACAACAACAATAACAACAACAACAACAATGTCATATAAACAACAACAACGTCAATTAAACAACGACAATAACAATAAGAACAACAACGTCAAATACAAAACAACAACAACGTCAATTAAACAACAACAACGTCAAATAAACAACAACAAAAACAACAACATATTCAACAACAATAAAAACATCAAATAAACAACAACAACAACAACGTCAACCACAACAACTACGTCAAATAAACAACAACAACAACGTCAAATAAACAATAACAACAACAACGTCAAATAAACAACAACAACAACGACGTCAAATAAACAACAACAACAACGTCAAATAAACAACAACAACAACGTCAAATAAACAACAACAACAACATCAACATCAAATAAACAACAACAACAACAACGTCAAATAAATAATAACAACAACAACGTCAACAACAACAACAACAATGTCAAATAAACAACAACAACAACAACTATGTCAACAACAACAACAATGTCAAATAAATAACAACAACAACGTCAACAACAACAACAACGTCAAATAAACAACAACAACAACAACGTCAAATAAACAACAACAACAACACAGTCAAATAAACAACAACAACAACAACAATGTCAAATAAACAACAACAACAACAACAACGTCAAATAAACAACAAAAAAAACAACGTCAACAACAACAACAACAACAACGTCAAATAAATAACAACAACAACAACAATGTCAAATAAATAACAACAACAACAACGTCAAATAAACAATAACAACAACAACGTCAAATAAACAACAACAACAACGTCAAATAAACAACAACAACAACAACGTCAAATAAACAACAATAACAACAACGTCAAATAAATAACAACAACAACAAAGTCAACAACAACAACAACAACGTCAAATAAACAACAACAACAACAACTATGTCAACAACAACAACAATGTCAAATAAATAACAACAACAACGTCAAATAAACAACAACAACAACGTCAAATAAACAACAACAACAACAACACAGTCAAATAAACAACAACAACAACAACGTCAAATAAACAACAACAACAACAACGTCAAATAAACAACAACAAAAACAACGTCAACAACAACAACAACGTCAAATAAACAACAACAACAACAACAACAACAACAACAACAACAACGTCAACAACAACTTCAAATAAACAACAACAACAACAACGTCAAATAAACAACAACAACAACAACATATTCAACAACAATAAAAACATCAAATAAACAACAACAACAACAACGTCAACCACAACAACTACGTCAAATAAACAACAACAACAACGTCAAATAAACAATAACAACAACAACGTCAAATAAACAACAACAACAACGTCAAATAAACAACAACAACAACAACGTCAAATAAACAACAACAACATCAACAACGTCAAATAAACAACAACAACAACATCAACGTCAAATAAACAACAACAACAACAACGTCAAATAAATAACAACAACAACAACGTCAACAACAACAACAACGTCAAATAAACAACAACAACAACAACAACTATGTCAACAACAACAACAATGTCAAATAAATAACAACAACAACGTCAACAACAACAACAACGTCAAATAAACAACAATAACAACAACGTCAAATAAACAACAACAACAACAACACAGTCAAATAAACAACAACAACAACAACGTCAAATAAACAACAACAACAACAACTTCAAATAAACAACAACAAAAACAACGTCAACAACAACAACAACGTCAAATATACAACAACAACAACAACATTAACGTCAACAACAACGTCAAATAAACAACAACAACAACAACGTCAAAAAAACAATAACAACAACCACAACAATGTCAAATAAACAACAACAACAACGTCAAATAAACAACAACAACAACAACGTCAACAACAACAACAATGTCAAATAAAGAACAACAAAAACAACAGCGTCAAATAAAAAACAACAACAACGTCAAATAAACAACAACAACAACGTCAAATAAACAACAACAACAATGTCAAATAAACAACAACAACAACAACAACAATAACAACAACAACAACAACGTCAAATAAACAACGACAACGTCAATTAAACAACGACAATAACAACAACAACAACGTCAAATACAAAACAACAACAACGTCAATTAAACAACAACAACGTCAAATAAACAACAACAAAAACAACAACATATTCAACAACAATAACGTCAAATAAACAACAACAACGTCAAATAAACAACAACAACAACAACAACAACAATAACAACAACAACAACGTCAAATAAACAACAACAACGTCAATTAAGCAACAACAAAAACAACAACAACATCAACAACAATAAAAACATCAAATAAACAACAACAACAACGTCAACAACAACAACTACGTCAAATTAACAACAACAACAACGTCAAATAAACAATAACAACAACAATAACGTCAACAACAACAACGTCAAATAAACAATAACAACAACAACAACGTCAAATAAACAACATCAACGTTAAATAAACAACAACAACGTCAAATAAACAACAACAACGTCAACAACAACAACAGCGTCAAATAAATAACAACAACAATGTCAATAACAACAACAATGTCAAGTAAACAACAACAACAACTACAACGTCATATAAACAACAACAACAACAACGTCAACAACAACAACAACAACAATGTCAAATAAACAACAACAACAACAACAACGACACCGTCAACAACAACAACAATGCCAAATAAACAACAACAACAACAACGTCAAATAAACAACAACAACAACAACTATGTCAACAACAACAACAACAACGTCAGATAAACAACAACAACAACAACAACAATAACAACAACAACAACAATGTCATATAAACAACAACAACGTCAATTAAACAACGACAATAACAATAAGAACAACAACGTCAAATACAAAACAACAACAACGTCAATTAAACAACAACAACGTCAAATAAACAACAACAAAAACAACAACATATTCAACAACAATAAAAACATCAAATAAACAACAACAACAACAACGTCAACCACAACAACTACGTCAAATAAACAACAACAACAACGTCAAATAAACAATAACAACAACAACGTCAAATAAACAACAACAACAACGACGTCAAATAAACAACAACAACAACGTCAAATAAACAACAACAACAACGTCAAATAAACAACAACAACAACATCAACATCAAATAAACAACAACAACAACAACGTCAAATAAATAATAACAACAACAACGTCAACAACAACAACAACAATGTCAAATAAACAACAACAACAACAACTATGTCAACAACAACAACAATGTCAAATAAATAACAACAACAACGTCAACAACAACAACAACGTCAAATAAACAACAACAACAACAACGTCAAATAAACAACAACAACAACACAGTCAAATAAACAACAACAACAACAACAATGTCAAATAAACAACAACAACAACAACAACGTCAAATAAACAACAAAAAAAACAACGTCAACAACAACAACAACAACAACGTCAAATAAATAACAACAACAACAACAATGTCAAATAAATAACAACAACAACAACGTCAAATAAACAATAACAACAACAACGTCAAATAAACAACAACAACAACGTCAAATAAACAACAACAACAACAACGTCAAATAAACAACAATAACAACAACGTCAAATAAATAACAACAACAACAAAGTCAACAACAACAACAACAACGTCAAATAAACAACAACAACAACAACTATGTCAACAACAACAACAATGTCAAATAAATAACAACAACAACGTCAAATAAACAACAACAACAACGTCAAATAAACAACAACAACAACAACACAGTCAAATAAACAACAACAACAACAACGTCAAATAAACAACAACAACAACAACGTCAAATAAACAACAACAAAAACAACGTCAACAACAACAACAACGTCAAATAAACAACAACAACAACAACAACAACAACAACGTCAACAACAACTTCAAATAAACAACAACAACAACAACGTCAAATAAACAATAACAACAACAACAACAATGTCAAATAAACAACAACAACAACGTCAAATAAACAACAACAACAACAACGTCAACAACAACAACAACGTCAAATAAACAACAACAACAACAACAACTTCAAATAAAAAACAACAACAACATCAAATAAACAACAACAACAACAACGTCAAATAAACAACAACAACGTCAAATAAACAACAACAACGTCAAATAAACAACAACAACGTCAAATAAACAACAACAACGTCAACAACAGCAACAACGTCAAATAAACAACAACACCAACGTCAATAACAACAACAATGTCAAGTAAACAACAACAACAACTACAACGTCATATAAACAACAACAACAACAACGTCAACAACAACCACAACAATGTCAAATAAACAACAACAACAACAACAACAACACCGTCAACAACAACAACAATGTCAAATAAACAACAACAACAACAACAACGTCAAATAAACAACAACAACAACAACAACTATGTCAACAACAACAACAACGTCAAATAAACAACAACAACAACAACAACAATAACAACAACAACAACAACGTCAAATAAACAACAATAACGTCAATTAAACAACGAAAATAACAATAACAACAACAACGTCAAATACAAAACAACAACAACGTCAAATAAACAACAACAACAACAACGTCAATAACAACAACAATGTCAAGTAAACAACAACAACAACTACAACGTCATATAAACAACAACAACAACGTCAACAACAACAATGTCAAATAAACAACACCAACAACAACAACAACAACAACACCGTCAACAACAACAACAATGTCAAATAAACAACAACAACAACAACGTCAAATAAACAACAACAACAACAACTATGTCAACAACAACAACAACGTCAAATAAACAACAACAACAACAATAACAACAACAACAACAACGTCAAATAAACAACAACAACGTCAAATACAAAACAACAACAACGTCAATTAAACAACAACAACGTCAAATAAACAACAACAAAAACAACAACATATTCAACAACAATAAAAACATCAAATAAACAACAACAACAACAACGTCAACCACAACAACTACGTCATATAAACAACAACAACAACGTCAAATAAACAATAACAACAACAACGTCAAATAAACAACAACAACAACGTCAAATAAACAACAACAACAACAACGTCAAATAAACAACAACAACATCAACAACGTCAAATAAACAACAACAACAACATCAACGTCAAATAAACAACAACAACAACAACGTCAAATAAATAACAACAACAACAACGTCAACAACAACAACAACGTCAAATAAACAACAACAACAACAACTATGTCAACAACAACAACAATGTCAAATAAATAACAACAACAACGTCAACAACAACAACAACGTCAAATAAACAACAATAACAACAACGTCAAATAAACAACAACAACAACAACACAGTCAAATAAACAACAACAACAACAACGTCAAAAAACAACAACAACAACAACTTCAAATAAACAACAACAAAAACAACGTCAACAACAACAACAACGTCAAATATACAACAACAACAACAACATTAACGTCAACAACAACGTCAAATAAACAACAACAACAACAACGTCAAAAAAACAATAACAACAACCACAACAATGTCAAATAAACAACAACAACAACGTCAAATAAACAACAACAACAACAACGTCAACAACAACAACAACGTCAAATAAAGAACAACAAAAACAACAGCGTCAAATAAAAAACAACAACAACGTCAAATAAACAACAACAACAACGTCAAATAAACAACAACAACAATGTCAAATAAACAACAACAACAACAACAATAACAACAACAACAACGTCAAATAAACAACGACAACGTCAATTAAACAACGACAATAACAACAACAACAACGTCAAATACAAAACAACAACAACGTCAATTAAACAACAACAACGTCAAATAAACAACAACAAAAACAACAACATATTCAACAACAATAACGTCAAATAAACAACAACAACGTCAAATAAACAACAACAACAACAACAACAACAATAACAACAACAACAACGTCAAATAAACAACAACAACGTCAATTAAGCAAGAACAAAAACAACAACAACATCAACAACAATAAAAACATCAAATAAACAACAACAACAACGTCAACAACAACAACTACGTCAAATTAACAACAACAACAACGTCAAATAAACAATAACAACAACAATAACGTCAACAACAACAACGTCAAATAAACAATAACAACAACAACAACGTCAAATAAACAACATCAACGTTAAATAAACAACAACAACGTCAAATAAACAACAACAACGTCAACAACAACAACAGCGTCAAATAAACAACAACAACAATGTCAATAACAACAACAATGTCAAGTAAACAACAACAACAACTACAACGTCATATAAACAACAACAACAACAACGTCAACAACAACAACAACAACAATGTCAAATAAACAACAACAACAACAACAACGACACCGTCAACAACAATAACAATGCCAAATAAACAACAACAACAACAACGTCAAATAAACAACAACAACAACAACTATGTCAACAACAACAACAACAACGTCAGATAAACAACAACAACAACAACAACAATAACGACAACAACAACAATGTCATATAAACAACAACAACGTCAATTAAACAACGACAATAACAATAAGAACAACAACGTCAAATACAAAACAACAACAACGTCAATTAAACAACAACAACGTCAAATAAACAACAACAAAAACAACAACATATTCAACAACAATAAAAACATCAAATAAACAACAACAACAACAACGTCAACCACAACAACTACGTCAAATAAACAACAACAACAACGTCAAATAAACAATAACAACAACAACGTCAAATAAACAACAACAACAACGTCAAATAAACAACATCAACAACGTCAAATAAACAACAACAACAACGTCAAATAAACAACAACAACAACATCAACATCAAATAAACAACAACAACAACAACGTCAAATAAATAATAACAACAACAACGTCAACAACAACAACAACAATGTCAAATAAACAACAACAACAACAACTATGTCAACAACAACAACAATGTCAAATAAATAACAACAACAACGTCAACAACAACAACAACGTCAAATAAACAACAACAACAACAACGTCAAATAAACAACAACAACAACACAGTCAAATAAACAACAACAACAACAACAATGTCAAATAAACAACAACAACAACAACAACGTCAAATAAACAACAAAAAAAACAACGTCAACAACAACAACAACAACAACGTCAAATAAATAACAACAACAACAACAATGTCAAATAAATAACAACAACAACAACGTCAAATAAACAATAACAACAACAACGTCAAATAAACAACAACAACAACGTCAAATAAACAACAACAACAACAACGTCAAATAAACAACAATAACAACAACGTCAAATAAATAACAACAACAACAAAGTCAACAACAACAACAACAACGTCAAATAAACAACAACAACAACAACTATGTCAACAACAACAACAATGTCAAATAAATAACAACAACAACGTCAAATAAACAACAACAACAACGTCAAATAAACAACAACAACAACAACACAGTCAAATAAACAACAACAACAACAACGTCAAATAAACAACAACAACAACAACGTCAAATAAACAACAACAAAAACAACGTCAACAACAACAACAACGTCAAATAAACAACAACAACAACAAGAACAACAACAACGTCAACAACAACTTCAAATAAACAACAACAACAACAACGTCAAATAAACAATAACAACAACAACAACAATGTCAAATAAACAACAACAACAACGTCAAATAAACAACAACAACAACAACGTCAACAACAACAACAACGTCAAATAAACAACAACAACAACAACAACTTCAAATAAAAAACAACAACAACATCAAATAAACAACAACAACAACAACGTCAAATAAACAACAACAACAACAACAATAACAACAACAACAACAACGTCAAATAAACAACGACAACGTCAATTAAACAACGACAATAACAACAACAAGAACAACGTCAAATACAAAACAACAACAAGAACAACGTCAACAACAACAACAACAAGAACAACGTCAACAACAACAACATCGTCAAATAAACAACAACAACAACATCGTCAACAACAACAACAACAACGTCAAATAAACAACAACAACAACAACGTCAAATAAACAATAACAACAACAACAATGTCAAATAAACAACAACAACGTCAAATAAACAACAACAACAACAACGTCAACAACAACAACAACGTCAAATAAACAACAACAACAACAACGTCAAATAAACAACAACAACAACAACGTCAAATAAACAACAACAACAACGTCAAATAAACAACAATAACAACAACAACAACAACGTCAAATAAACAACAACAACAACAACGTCAACAACAACAACGTCAAATAAACAACAACAACAACAACGTCAAATAAAAAACAACAACAACGTCAAATAAACAACAACAACAACGTCAAATAAACAACAACAACAACGTCAAATAAACAACGACAACGTCAATTAAACAACGACAATAACAACAACAACAACGTCAAATACAAAACAACAACAACGTCAATTAAACAACAACAATGTCAAATAAACAACAACAAAAACAACAACATATTCAACAACAATAACGTCAAATAAACAACAACAACGTCAAATAAACAACAACAACAACAACAACAATAACAACAACAACAACAACGTCAAATAAACAACAACAACGTCAATTAAACAACAACAAAAACAACAACACCATCAACAACAATAAAAACATCAAATAAACAACAACAACAACGTCAACAACAACAACTACGTCAAATAAACAACAACAACAACGTCAAATAAACAATAACAACAACAACAACGTCAATAACAACAACGTCAAATAAACAACAACAACGTCAAATAAACAACAACAACGTCAAATAAACAACAACAACGTCAACAACAACAACAACGTCAAATAAACAACAACAACAACGTCAATAACAACAACAATGTCAAGTAAACAACAACAACAACTACAACGTCATATAAACAACAACAACAACAACGTCAACAACAACAACAACAATGTCAAATAAACAACACCAACAACAACAACAACAACAACAACAACACTGTCAACAACAACAACAATGTCAAATAAACAACAACAACAACAACGTCAAATAAACAACAACAACAACAACTATGTTAACAACAACAACAACAACGTCAAATAAACAACAACAACAACAACAATAACAACAACAACAACGTCAAATAAACAACAACAACGTCAATTAAACAACGACAATAACAATAACAACAACAACGTCAAATACAAAACAACAACAACGTCAAATAAACAACAACAACAACGTCAATAACAACAACAATGTCAAGTAAACAACAACAACTACTACAACGTCATATAAACAACAACAACAACGTCAACAACAACAACAACAATGTCAAATAAACAACACCACCAACAACAACAACAACAACAACACCGTCAACAACAACAACAATGTCAAATAAACAACAACAACAACAACGTCAAATAAACAACAACAACAACAACTATGTCAACAACAACAACAACGTCAAATAAACAACAACAACAACAATAACAACAACAACAACAACGTCAAATAAACAACAACAACGTCAAATACAAAACAACAACAACGTCAATTAAACAACAACAACGTCAAATAAACAACAACAAAAACAACAACATATTCAACAACAATAAAAACATCAAATAAACAACAACAACAACGTCAACCACAACAACTACGTCAAATAAACAACAACAACAACGTCAAATAAACAATAACAACAACAACGTCAAATAAACAACAACAACAACGTCAAATAAACAACAACAACAACAACGTCAAATAAACAACAACAACATCAACAACGTCAAATAAACAACAACAACAACATCAACGTCAAATAAACAACAACAACAACAACGTCAAATAAATAACAACAACAACAACGTCAACAACAACAACAACGTCAAATAAACAACAACAACAACAACTATGTCAACAACAACAACAATGTCAAATAAATAACAACAACAACGTCAACAACAACAACAACGTCAAATAAACAACAATAACAACAACGTCAAATAAACAACAACAACAACAACAACACAGTCAAATAAACAACAACAACAACAACGTCAAATAAACAACAACAACAACAACTTCAAATAAACAACAACAAAAACAACGTCAACAACAACAACAACGTCAAATATACAACAACAACAACAACATTAACGTCAACAACAACGTCAAATAAACAACAACAACAACAACGTCAAAAAAACAATAACAACAACCACAACAATGTCAAATAAACAACAACAACAACGTCAAATAAACAACAACAACAACAACGTCAACAACAACAACAACGTCAAATAAAGAACAACAAAAACAACAGCGTCAAATAAAAAACAACAACAACGTCAAATAAACAACAACAACAACGTCAAATAAACAACAACAACAATGTCAAATAAACAACAACAACAACAACAATAACAACAACAACAACGTCAAATAAACAACGACAACGTCAATTAAACAACGACAATAACAACAACAACAACGTCAAATACAAAACAACAACAACGTCAATTAAACAACAACAACGTCAAATAAACAACAACAAAAACAACAACATATTCAACAACAATAACGTCAAATAAACAACAACAACGTCAAATAAACAACAACAACAACAACAACAACAATAACAACAACAACAACGTCAAATAAACAACAACAACGTCAATTAAGCAACAACAAAAACAACAACAACATCAACAACAATAAAAACATCAAATAAACAACAACAACAACGTCAACAACAACAACTACGTCAAATTAACAACAACAACAACGTCAAATAAACAATAACAACAACAATAACGTCAACAACAACAACGTCAAATAAACAATAACAACAACAACAACGTCAAATAAACAACATCAACGTTAAATAAACAACAACAACGTCAAATAAACAACAACAACGTCAACAACAACAACAGCGTCAAATAAACAACAACAACAATGTCAATAACAACAACAATGTCAAGTAAACAACAACAACAACTACAACGTCATATAAACAACAACAACAACAACGTCAACAACAACAACAACAACAATGTCAAATAAACAACAACAACAACAACAACGACACCGTCAACAACAATAACAATGCCAAATAAACAACAACAACAACAACGTCAAATAAACAACAACAACAACAACTATGTCAACAACAACAACAACAACGTCAGATAAACAACAACAACAACAACAACAATAACGACAACAACAACAATGTCATATAAACAACAACAACGTCAATTAAACAACGACAATAACAATAAGAACAACAACGTCAAATACAAAACAACAACAACGTCAATTAAACAACAACAACGTCAAATAAACAACAACAAAAACAACAACATATTCAACAACAATAAAAACATCAAATAAACAACAACAACAACAACGTCAACCACAACAACTACGTCAAATAAACAACAACAACAACGTCAAATAAACAATAACAACAACAACGTCAAATAAACAACAACAACAACGTCAAATAAACAACAACAACAACGTCAAATAAACAACAACAACAACGTCAAATAAACAACAACAACAACATCAACATCAAATAAACAACAACAACAACAACGTCAAATAAATAATAACAACAACAACGTCAACAACAACAACAACAATGTCAAATAAACAACAACAACAACAACTATGTCAACAACAACAACAATGTCAAATAAATAACAACAACAACGTCAACAACAACAACAACGTCAAATAAACAACAACAACAACAACGTCAAATAAACAACAACAACAACACAGTCAAATAAACAACAACAACAACAACAATGTCAAATAAACAACAACAACAACAACAACGTCAAATAAACAACAAAAAAAACAACGTCAACAACAACAACAACAACAACGTCAAATAAATAACAACAACAACAACAATGTCAAATAAATAACAACAACAACAACGTCAAATAAACAATAACAACAACAACGTCAAATAAACAACAACAACAACGTCAAATAAACAACAACAACAACAACGTCAAATAAACAACAATAACAACAACGTCAAATAAATAACAACAACAACAAAGTCAACAACAACAACAACAACGTCAAATAAACAACAACAACAACAACTATGTCAACAACAACAACAATGTCAAATAAATAACAACAACAACGTCAAATAAACAACAACAACAACGTCAAATAAACAACAACAACAACAACACAGTCAAATAAACAACAACAACAACAACGTCAAATAAACAACAACAACAACAACGTCAAATAAACAACAACAAAAACAACGTCAACAACAACAACAACGTCAAATAAACAACAACAACAACAAGAACAACAACAACGTCAACAACAACTTCAAATAAACAACAACAACAACAACGTCAAATAAACAATAACAACAACAACAACAATGTCAAATAAACAACAACAACAACGTCAAATAAACAACAACAACAACAACGTCAACAACAACAACAACGTCAAATAAACAACAACAACAACAACAACTTCAAATAAAAAACAACAACAACATCAAATAAACAACAACAACAACAACGTCAAATAAACAACAACAACAACAACAATAACAACAACAACAACAACGTCAAATAAACAACGACAACGTCAATTAAACAACGACAATAACAACAACAAGAACAACGTCAAATACAAAACAACAACAAGAACAACGTCAACAACAACAACAACAAGAACAACGTCAACAACAACAACATCGTCAAATAAACAACAACAACAACATCGTCAACAACAACAACAACAACGTCAAATAAACAACAACAACAACAACGTCAAATAAACAATAACAACAACAACAATGTCAAATAAACAACAACAACGTCAAATAAACAACAACAACAACAACGTCAACAACAACAACAACGTCAAATAAACAACAACAACAACAACGTCAAATAAACAACAACAACAACAACGTCAAATAAACAACAACAACAACGTCAAATAAACAACAATAACAACAACAACAACAACGTCAAATAAACAACAACAACAACAACGTCAACAACAACAACGTCAAATAAACAACAACAACAACAACGTCAAATAAAAAACAACAACAACGTCAAATAAACAACAACAACAACAACGTCAAATAAACAACAACAACAACGTCAAATAAACAACGACAACGTCAATTAAACAACGACAATAACAACAACAACAACGTCAAATACAAAACAACAACAACGTCAATTAAACAACAACAATGTCAAATAAACAACAACAAAAACAACAACATATTCAACAACAATAACGTCAAATAAACAACAACAACGTCAAATAAACAACAACAACAACAACAACAATAACAACAACAACAACAACGTCAAATAAACAACAACAACGTCAATTAAACAACAACAAAAACAACAACACCATCAACAACAATAAAAACATCAAATAAACAACAACAACAACGTCAACAACAACAACTACGTCAAATAAACAACAACAACAACGTCAAATAAACAATAACAACAACAACAACGTCAATAACAACAACGTCAAATAAACAACAACAACGTCAAATAAACAACAACAACGTCAAATAAACAACAACAACGTCAACAACAACAACAACGTCAAATAAACAACAACAACAACGTCAATAACAACAACAATGTCAAGTAAACAACAACAACAACTACAACGTCATATAAACAACAACAACAACAACGTCAACAACAACAACAACAATGTCAAATAAACAACACCAACAACAACAACAACAACAACAACAACACTGTCAACAACAACAACAATGTCAAATAAACAACAACAACAACAACGTCAAATAAACAACAACAACAACAACTATGTTAACAACAACAACAACAACGTCAAATAAACAACAACAACAACAACAATAACAACAACAACAACAACGTCAAATAAACAACAACAACGTCAATTAAACAACGACAATAACAATAACAACAACAACGTCAAATACAAAACAACAACAACGTCAAATAAACAACAACAACAACGTCAATAACAACAACAATGTCAAGTAAACAACAACAACTACTACAACGTCATATAAACAACAACAACAACGTCAACAACAACAACAACAATGTCAAATAAACAACACCACCAACAACAACAACAACAACAACACCGTCAACAACAACAACAATGTCAAATAAACAACAACAACAACAACGTCAAATAAACAATAACAACAACAACTATGTCAACAACAACAACAACAACGTCAAATAAACAACAACAACAACAACAATAACAACAACAACAACAACGTCAAATAAACAACAACAACGTCAAATACAAAACAACAACAACGTCAATTAAACAACAACAACGTCAAATAAACAACAACAAAAACAACAACATATTCAACAACAATAAAAACATCAAATAAACAACAACAACAACAACGTCAACCACAACAACTACGTCAAATAAACAACAACAACAACGTCAAATAAACAATAACAACAACAACCTCAAATAAACAACAACAACAACGTCAAATAAACAACAACAACAACGTCAAATAAACAACAACAACAACAACGTCAAATAAACAACAACAACAACATCAACGTCAAATAAACAACAACAACAACAACGTCAAATAAATAACAACAACAACAACGTCAACAACAACAACAACAACGTCAAATAAACAACAACAACAACAACTATGTCAACAACAACAACAATGTCAAATAAATAACAACAACAACGTCAACAATAACAACAACGTCAAATAGACAACAATAACAACAACGTCAAATAAACAACAACAACAACATCAACACAGTCAAATAAACAACAACAACAACAACAACGTCAAATAAACAACAACAACAACAACTTCAAATAAACAACAACAAAAACAACATCAACAACAACAACAACGTCAAATATACAACAACAACAACAACAACAACATTAACGTCAACAACAACGTCAAATAAACAACAACAACAACAACGTCAAATAAACAATAACAACAACAACAACAATGTCAAATAAACAACAACAACAACGTCAAATAAACAACAACAACAACAACGTCAACAACAACAACAACGTCAAATAAAGAACAACAACAACAACGTCAAATAAAAAACAACAACAACGTCAAATAAACAACAACAACAACAACGTCAAATAAACAACAACAACAATGTCAAATAAACAACAACAACAACAACAACAACAATAACAACAACAACAACGTCAAATAAACAACGACAACGTCAATTAAACAACGACAATAACGACAACAACAACGTCAAATACAAAACAACAACAACGTCAATTAAACAACAACAACGTCAAATAAACAACAACAAAAACAACAACATATTCAACAACAATAACGTCAAATAAACAACAACAACGTCAAATAAACAACAACAACAACAACAACAATAACAACAACAACAACGTCAAATAAACAACAACAACGTCAATTAAACAACAACAAAAACAACAACAACATCAACAACAATAAAAACATCAAATAAACAACAACAACAACGTCAACAACAACAACTACGTCAAATAAACAACAACAACAACGTCAAATAAACAATAACAACAACAACAACGTCAACAACAACAACATCAAATAAACAACAACAACGTCAAATAAACAACAACAACGTCAAATAAACAACAACAACGTCAACAACAACAACAACGTCAAATAAACAACAACAACAACGTCAATAACAACAAAATGTCAAGTAAACAACAACAACAACTACACCGTCATATAAACAACAACAACAACAACGTCAACAACAACAACAACAATGTCAAATAAACAACAACAACAACAACAACAACACCGTCAACAACAACAACAATGTCAAATAAACAACAACAATAACAACGTCAAATAAACAACAACAACAACAACTATGTCAACAACAACAACAACAACGTCAAATAAACAACAACAACAACAACAATAACAACAACAACAACGTCATATAAACAACAACAACAACGTCAATTAAACAACGACAATAACAATAACAACAACAACGTCAAATACAAAACAACAACAACGTCAATTAAACAACAACAACGTCAAATAAACAACAACAAAAACAACAACATATTCAACAACAATAAAAACATCAAATAAACAACAACAACAACAACAACGTCAACCACAACAACTACGTCAAATAAACAACAACAACAACGTCAAATAAATAATAACAACAACAACGTCAAATAAACAACAACAACAACGTCAAATAAACAACAACAACAACAACGTCAAATAAACAACAACAACAACATCAACATCAAATAAACAACAACAACGTCAAATAAATAACAACAACAACAACGTCAAAAACAACAACAACAACGTCAAATAAACAACAACAACAACAACTATGTCAACAACAACAACAATGTCAAATAAATAACAACAACAACGTCAACAACAACAACAACGTCAAATAAACAACAACAACAACAACGTCAACAACAACAACAACGTCAAATAAAGAACAACAACAACAACAACGTCAAATAAAAAACAACAACAACGTCAAATAAACAACAACAACAACAACGTCAAATAAACAACAACAACAATGTCAAATAAACAACAACAACAACAACAACAACAATAACAACAACAACAACAACAACGTCAAAAAAACAACGACAACGTCAATTAAACAACGACAATAACAACAACAACAACGTCAAATACAAAACAACAACAACGTCAATTAAACAACAACAACGTCAAATAAACAACAACAAAAACAACAACATATTCTACAACAATAACGTCAAATAAACAACAACAACGTCAAATAAACAACAACAACAACAACAACAACAACAACAACAACAACGTCAAATAAACAACAACAACGTTAATTAAACAACAACAAAAACAACAACAATAAAAACATCAAATAAACAACAACAACAACGTCAACAACAACAACTACGTCAAATAAACAACAACAACAACGTCAAATAAACAATAACAACAACAACAACGTCAACAACAACAACGTCAAATAAACAACAACGTCAAATAAACAACAACAACGTCAAATAAACAACAACAACGTCAACAACAACAACAACGTCAAATAAACAACAACAACAACGTCAATGACAACAACAATGTCAAGTAAACAACAACAACAACTACAACGTCATATAAACAACAACAACAACAACGTCAACAACAACAACAACAATGTCAAATAAACAACAACAACAACAACACCGTCAACAACAACAACAATGTCAAATAAACAACAACAACAACAACGTCAAATAAACAACAACAACAACAACAACTATGTCAACAACAACAACAACAACGTCAAATAAACAACAACAACAACAACAACAATAACAACAACAACAACAACGTCATATAAACAACAACAACGTCAATTAAACAACGACAATAACAATAACAACAACAACGTCAAATACAAAACAACAACAACGTCAATTAAACAACAACAACGTCAAATAAACAACAACAACAACAACAATAACAACAACAACAACAACGTCAAATAAACAACAACAACGTCAAATACAAAACAACAACAACGTCAATTAAACAACAACAACGTCAAATAAACAACAACAAAAACAACAACATATTCAACAACAATAAAAACATCAAATAAACAACAACAACAACAACGTCAACCACAACAACTACGTCAAATAAACAACAACAACAACGTCAAATAAACAATAACAACAACAACCTCAAATAAACAACAACAACAACGTCAAATAAACAACAACAACAACGTCAAATAAACAACAACAACAACAACGTCAAATAAACAACAACAACAACATCAACGTCAAATAAACAACAACAACAACAACGTCAAATAAATAACAACAACAACAACGTCAACAACAACAACAACAACGTCAAATAAACAACAACAACAACAACTATGTCAACAACAACAACAATGTCAAATAAATAACAACAACAACGTCAACAATAACAACAACGTCAAATAGACAACAATAACAACAACGTCAAATAAACAACAACAACAACAACAACACAGTCAAATAAACAACAACAACAACAACAACGTCAAATAAACAACAACAACAACAACTTCAAATAAACAACAACAAAAACAACATCAACAACAACAACAACGTCAAATATACAACAACAACAACAACAACAACATTAACGTCAACAACAACGTCAAATAAACAACAACAACAACAACGTCAAATAAACAATAACAACAACAACAACAATGTCAAATAAACAACAACAACAACGTCAAATAAACAACAACAACAACAACGTCAACAACAACAACAACGTCAAATAAAGAACAACAACAACAACGTCAAATAAAAAACAACAACAACGTCAAATAAACAACAACAACAACAACGTCAAATAAACAACAACAACAATGTCAAATAAACAACAACAACAACAATAACAACAATAACAACAACAACAACGTCAAATAAACAACGACAACGTCAATTAAACAACGACAATAACGACAACAACAACGTCAAATACAAAACAACAACAACGTCAATTAAACAACAACAACGTCAAATAAACAACAACAAAAACAACAACATATTCAACAACAATAACGTCAAATAAACAACAACAACGTCAAATAAACAACAACAACAACAACAACAATAACAACAACAACAACGTCAAATAAACAACAACAACGTCAATTAAACAACAACAAAAACAACAACAACATCAACAACAATAAAAACATCAAATAAACAACAACAACAACGTCAACAACAACAACTACGTCAAATAAACAACAACAACAACGTCAAATAAACAATAACAACAACAACAACGTCAACAACAACAACATCAAATAAACAACAACAACGTCAAATAAACAACAACAACGTCAAATAAACAACAACAACGTCAACAACAACAACAACGTCAAATAAACAACAACAACAACGTCAATAACAACAAAATGTCAAGTAAACAACAACAACAACTACACCGTCATATAAACAACAACAACAACAACGTCAACAACAACAACAACAATGTCAAATAAACAACAACAACAACAACAACAACACCGTCAACAACAACAACAATGTCAAATAAACAACAACAATAACAACGTCAAATAAACAACAACAACAACAACTATGTCAACAACAACAACAACAACGTCAAATAAACAACAACAACAACAACAATAACAACAACAACAACGTCATATAAACAACAACAACAACGTCAATTAAACAACGACAATAACAATAACAACAACAACGTCAAATACAAAACAACAACAACGTCAATTAAACAACAACAACGTCAAATAAACAACAACAAAAACAACAACATATTCAACAACAATAAAAACATCAAATAAACAACAACAACAACAACAACGTCAACCACAACAACTACGTCAAATAAACAACAACAACAACGTCAAATAAATAATAACAACAACAACGTCAAATAAACAACAACAACAACGTCAAATAAACAACAACAACAACAACGTCAAATAAACAACAACAACAACATCAATATCAAATAAACAACAACAACGTCAAATAAATAACAACAACAACAACGTCAAAAACAACAACAACAACGTCAAATAAACAACAACAACAACAACTATGTCAACAACAACAACAATGTCAAATAAATAACAACAACAACGTCAACAACAACAACAACGTCAAATAAACAACAACAACAACAACGTCAACAACAACAACAACGTCAAATAAAGAACAACAACAACAACAACGTCAAATAAAAAACAACAACAACGTCAAATAAACAACAACAACAACAACGTCAAATAAACAACAACAACAATGTCAAATAAACAACAACAACAACAACAACAACAATAACAACAACAACAACAACAACGTCAAAAAAACAACGACAACGTCAATTAAACAACGACAATAACAACAACAACAACGTCAAATACAAAACAACAACAACGTCAATTAAACAACAACAACGTCAAATAAACAACAACAAAAACAACAACATATTCTACAACAATAACGTCAAATAAACAACAACAACGTCAAATAAACAACAACAACAACAACAACAACAACAACAACAACAACAACGTCAAATAAACAACAACAACGTTAATTAAACAACAACAAAAACAACAACAATAAAAACATCAAATAAACAACAACAACAACGTCAACAACAACAACTACGTCAAATAAACAACAACAACAACGTCAAATAAACAATAACAACAACAACAACGTCAACAACAACAACGTCAAATAAACAACAACGTCAAATAAACAACAACAACGTCAAATAAACAACAACAACGTCAACAACAACAACAACGTCAAATAAACAACAACAACAACGTCAATGACAACAACAATGTCAAGTAAACAACAACAACTACTACAACGTCATATAAACAACAACAACAACAACGTCAACAACAACAACAACAATGTCAAATAAACAACAACCACAACAACACCGTCAACAACAACAACAATGTCAAATAAACAACAACAACAACAACGTCAAATAAACAACAACAACAACAACAACTATGTCAACAACAACAACAACAACGTCAAATAAACAACAACAACAACAACAACAATAACAACAACAACAACAACGTCATATAAACAACAACAACGTCAATTAAACAACGACAATAACAATAACAACAACAACGTCAAATACAAAACAACAACAACGTCAATTAAACAACAACAACGTCAAATAAACAACAACAAAAACAACAACATATTCAACAACAATAAAAACATCAAATAAACAACAACAACAACAACGTCAACCACAACAACTACGTCAAATAAACAACAACAACAACGTCAAATAAACAATAACAACAACAACGTCAAATAAACAACAACAACAACGTCAAATAAACAACAATAACAAAGTCAAATAAACAACAACAACAACAACGTCAAATAAACAACAACAACAACATCAACATCAAATAAACAACAACAACAACAACGTCAAATAAATAACAACAACAACGTCAACAACAACAACAACGTCAAATAAACAACAACAACAACAACGTCAACAACAACAACAACGTCAAATAAAGAACAACAACAACAACAACGTCAAATAAAAAACAACAACAACGTCAAATAAACAACAACAACAACAACGTCAAATAAACAACAACAACAATGTCAAATAAACAACAACAACAACAACAACAACAATAACAACAACAACAACAACGTCAAATAAACAACGACAACGTCAATTAAACAACGACAATAACAACAACAACAACGTCAAATACAAAACAACAACAACGTCAAATAAAAAACAACAACAACGTCAAATAAACAACAACAACAACAACGTCAAATAAACAACAACAACAATGTCAAATAAACAACAACAACAACAACAACAACAATAACAACAACAACAACAACGTCAAATAAACAACGACAACGTCAATTAAACAACGACAATAACAACAACAACAACAACGTCAAATACAAAACAACAACAACGTCAATTAAACAACAACAACGTCAAATAAACAACAACAATAACAACAACATATTCAACAACAATAACGTCAAATAAACAACAACAACGTCAAATAAACAACAACAACAACAACAACAATAACAACAACAACAACGTCAAATAAACAACAACAACGTCAATTAAACAACAACAAAAACAACAACAACATCAACAACAATAAAAACATCAAATAAACAACAACAACAATGTCAACAACAACAACTACGTCAAATAAACAACAACAACAACGTCAAATAAACAATAACAACAACAACAACGTCAACAACAACAACGTCAAATAAACAACAACGTCAAATAAACAACAACAACGTCAAATAAACAACAACAACGTCAACAACAACAACAACGTCAAATAAACAACAACAACAACGTCAATAACAACAACAATGTCAAGTAAACAACAACAACAACTACAACGTCATATAAACAACAACAACAACAACAACGTCAACAACAACAACAACAACAATGTCAAATAAACAACAACAACAACAACAACAACACCGTCAACAACAACAACAATGTCAAATAAACAACAACAACAACAACGTCAAGTAAACAACAACAACAACAACTATGTCAACAACAACAACAACAACGTCAAATAAACAACAACAATAACAACAACAAAAACAACGTCATATAAACAACAACAACGTCAATTAAACAACGACAATAACAATAACAACAACAACGTCAAATACAAAACAACAACAACGTCAATTAAACAACAACAACGTCAAATAAACAACAACAAAAACAACAACATATTCAACAACAATAAAAACATCAAATAAACAACAACAACAACAACGTTAACCACAACAACTACGTCAAATAAACAACAACAACAACGTCAAATAAACAATAACAACAACAACGTCAAATAAACAACAACAACAACGTCAAATAAACAACAACAACAAAGTCAAATAAACAACAACAACAACAACGTCAAATAAACAACAACAACAACATCAACATCAAATAAACAACAACAACAACAACGTCAAATAAATAACAACAACAACAACGTCAACAACAACAACAACAACGTCAAATAAACAACAACAACTATGTCAACAACAACAACAATGTCAAATAAATAACAACAACAACGTCAACAACAACAACAACGTCAAATAAATAACAACAACAACAACGTCAAATAAACAACAACAACAACAACAACACAGTCAAATAAACAACAACAACAACAACAACAACGTCAAATAAACAACAACAAAAACAACGTCAAATAAACAACAACAAAAACAACGTCAACAACAACAACAACGTCAAATAAATAACAACAACAACAACAACGTCAAATAAATAACAACAACAACAACAATGTCAAATAAACAACAACAACAACGTCAAATAAACAACAACAACAACGTCAAATAAACAACAACAAAAACAACGTCAACAACAACAACAACGTCAAATAAACAACAACAACAACAACAACGTCAAATAAACAACAACAACAACAACAACGTCAAATAAACAACAACAACAACGTCAAATAAGGAACAACAACGTCAAATACAAAACAACAACAACGTCAATTAAACAACAACAACGTCAAATAAACAACAACAAAAACAACAACATATTCAACAACAATAAAAACATCAAATAAACAACAACAACAACAACGTCAACCACAACAACTACGTCAAATAAACAACAACAACAACGTCAAATAAACAATAACAACAACAACGTCAAATAAACAACAACAACAACGTCAAATAAACAACAACAACAACAACGTCAAATAAACAACAACAACAACACAGTCAAATAAACAACAACAACAACAACGTCAAATAAACAACAACAACAACGTCAAATAAACAACAACAAAAACAACGTCGACAACAACAACAACAACGTCAAATAAACAACAACAACAACAACTATGTCAACAACAACAACAATGTCAAATAAATAACAACAACAACGTCAACAACAACAACAACGTCAAATAAACAACAACAACAACAACGTCAACAACAACAACAACGTCAAATAAAGAACAACAACAACAACAACGTCAAATAAAAAACAACAACAACGTCAAATAAACAACAACAACAACAACGTCAAATAAACAACAACAACAATGTCAAATAAACAACAACAACAACAACAACAACAATAACAACAACAACAACAACGTCAAATAAACAACGACAACGTCAATTAAACAACGACAATAACAACAACAACAACAACGTCAAATAAACAACGACAACGTCAATTAAACAACGACAATAACAACAACAACAACGTCAAATACAAAACAACAACAACGTCAATTAAACAACAACAACGTCAAATAAACAACAACAATAACAACAACATATTCAACAACAATAACGTCAAATAAACAACAACAACGTCAAATAAACAACAACAACAACAACAACAATAACAACAACAACAACGTCAAATAAACAACAACAACGTCAATTAAACAACAACAAAAACAACAACAACATCAACAACAATAAAAACATCAAATAAACAACAACAACAACGTCAACAACAACAACTACGTCAAATAAACAACAACAACAACGTCAAATAAACAATAACAACAACAACAACGTCAACAACAACAACGTCAAATAAACAACAACGTCAAATAAACAACAACAACGTCAAATAAACAACAACAACGTCAACAACAACAACAACGTCAAATAAACAACAACAACAACGTCAATAACAACAACAATGTCAAGTAAACAACAACAACAACTACAACGTCATATAAACAACAACAACAACAACGTCAACAACAACAACAACAATGTCAAATAAACAACAACAACAACAACAACAACACCGTCAACAACAACAACAATGTCAAATAAACAACAACAACAACAACGTCAAATAAACAACAACAACAACAACAACAACTATGTCAACAACAACAACAACAACGTCAAATAAACAACAACAACAACAACAACAACGTCAATAACAAACAACAACAACAACGTCAAATACAAAACAACAACAACGTCAATTAAACAACAACAACGTCAAATAAACAACAACAAAAACAACAACATATTCAACAACAATAAAAACATCAAATAAACAACAACAACAACAACGTTAACCACAACAACTACGTCAAATAAACAACAACAACAACGTCAAATAAACAATAACAACAACAACGTCAAATAAACAACAACAACAACGTCAAATAAACAACAACAACAAAGTCAAATAAACAATAACAACAACAACGTCAAATAAACAACAACAACATCAACATCAAATAAACAACAACAACAACGTCAAATAAATAACAACAACAACAACGTCAACAACAACAACAACAACGTCAAATAAACAACAACAATAACAACTATGTCAACAACAACAACAATGTCAAATAAATAACAACAACAACGTCAACAACAACAACGTCAAATAAATAACAACAACAACAACGTCAAATAAACAACAACAACAACAACAACACAGTCAAATAAACAACAACAACAACAACAACGTCAAATAAACAACAACAACAACAACGTCAAATAAACAACAACAACAACAACAACGTCAAATAAACAACAACAACAACGTCAATTAAACAACAACAACGTCAAATAAACAACAACAAAAACAACAACATATTCAACAACAATAAAAACATCAAATAAACAACAACAACAACAACGTCAACCACAACAACTACGTCAAATAAACAACAACAACAACGTCAAATAAACAATAACAACAACAACGTCAAATAAACAACAACAACAACGTCAAATAAACAACAACAACAACAACGTCAAATAAACAACAACAACAACACAGTCAAATAAACAACAACAACAACAACAACAACGTCAAATAAACAACAACAACAACAACGTCAAATAAACAACAACAAAAACAACGTCAACAACAACAACAACGTCAAATAAACAACAACAACAACAACAACGTCAAATAAATAACAACAACAACAACAATGTCAAATAAATAACAACAACAACAACGTCAAATAAACAATAACAACAACAACGTCAAATAAACAACAACAACAACATCAAATAAACAAAAACAACAACAACAACAACGTCAAATAAACAACAACAACAACAACGTCAAATAAATAACAACAACAACAACATCAACAACAACAACAACAACGTCGAATAAACAACAACAACAACAACTATGTCAACAACAACAACAATGTCAAATAAATAACAACAACAACGTCAAATAAACAACAACAACAACGTCAAATAAACAACAACAACAACAACAACACAGTCAAATAAACAACAACAACAACAACGTCAAATAAACAACAACAACAACAACGTCAAATAAACAACAACAAAAACAACGTCAACAACAACAACAACGTCAAATAAACAACAACAACAACAACAACGTCAACAACAACGTCAAATAAACAACAACAACAACGTCAAATAAACAATAACAACAACAACAACAATGTCAAACAAACAACAACAACAACGTCAAATAAACAACAACAACAACAACGTCAACAACAACAACAACGTCAAATAAACAACAACAACAACAACTTCAAATAAAAAACAACAACAACGTCAAATAAACAACAACAACAACAACGTCAAATAAACAACAACAACAACAACGTCAAATACAAAACAACAACAACAATAACAACAAGAACAACGTCAACAACAACAACAATAACAAGAACAACGTCAATAACAACAACATCGTCAAATAAACAACAACAACAACGTCAACAACAACAACAACAACGTCAAATAAACAACAACAACAACAACAACGTCAAATAAACAATAACAACAACAACAATGTCAAATAAACAACAACAACGTCAAATAAACAACAACAACAACAACAACGTCAACAACAACAACAACAACGTCAAATAAACAACAACAACAACAACGTCAACAACAACAACAACGTCAAATAAACAACAACAACAACAACAACGTCAAATAAACAACAATAACAACAACAACAACGTCAAATAAACAACAACAACGTCAACAACAACAACGTCAAATAAACAACAACAACAACAACGTCAAATAAAAAACAACAACAATGTCAAATAAACAACAACAACAACAACGTCAAATAAACAACAACAATTACGTCAAATAAACAACAACAACAACAACAATAATAACAACAACAACAACGTCAAATAAACAACGACAACGTCAATTAAACAACGACAATAACAACAACAACAACAACAACGTCAAATACAAAACAACAACAACGTCAATTAAACAACAACAATGTCAAATAAACAACAAGAAAAACAACAACATATTCAACAACAATATCGTCAAATAAACAACAACAACGTCAAATAAACAACAACAACAACAACAACAATAACAACAACAACAACAACGTCAAATAAACAACAACAACGTCAATTAAACAACAACAAAAACAACAACACCATCAACAACAATAAAAACATCAAATAAACAACAACAACAACGTCAACAACAACAACTACGTCAAATAAACAACAACAACAACGTCAAATAAACAATAACAACAACAACAACGTCAACAACAACAACGTCAAATTAACAACAACAACGTCAAATAAACAACAACAACGTCAAATAAACAACAACAACGTCAACAACAACAACAACGTCAAATAAACAACAACAACAACAACGTCAAATAAACAACAACAACGTCAACAACAACAACAACGTCAAATAAACAACAACAACAACGTCAATAACAACAACAATGTCAAGTAAACAACAACAACAACTACAACGTCAAATAAACAACAACAACCACAACAACGTCAAATAAACAACAACAACAACAACAACGTCAAATAAACAACAATAACAACAACAACAACAACGTCAAATAAACAACAACAACAACAACGTCAACAACAACAACGTCAAATAAACAACAACAACAACAACGTCAAATAAAAAACAACAACAACGTCAAATAAACAACAACAACAACAACGTCAAATAAACAACAACAACAACGTCAAATAAACAACAACAACAACAACAACAATAACAACAACAACAACGTCAAATAAACAACGACAACGTCAATTAAACAACGACAATAACAACAACAACAACGTCAAATACAAAACAACAACAACGTCAATTAAACAACAACAATGTCAAATAAACAACAACAAAAACAACAACATATTCAACAACAATAACGTCAAATAAACAACAACAACGTCAAATAAACAACAACAACAACAACAATAACAACAACAACAACAACGTCAAATAAACAACAACAACGTCAATTAAACAACAACAAAAACAACAAAACCATCAACAACACCATCAACAACAATAAAAACATCAAATAAACAACAACAACAACGTCAACAACAACAACTACGTCAAATAAACAACAACAACAACGTCAAATAAACAATAACAACAACAACAACGTCAACAACAACAACGTCAAATAAACAACAACAACGTCAAATAAACAACAACAACAACGTCAAATAAACAACAACAACGTCAACAACAACAACAACGTCAAATAAACAACAACAACGTCAAATAAACAACAACAACGTCAACAACAACAACAACGTCAAATAAACAACAACAACAACGTCAATAACAACAACAATGTCAAGTAAACAACAACAACAACTACAACGTCATATAAACAACAACAACAACGTCAACAACAACAACAACAATGTCAAATAAACAACACCAACAACAACAACAACAACAACACCGTCAACAACAACAACAATGTCAAATAAACTACAACAACAACAACAACGTCAAATAAACAACAACAACAACAACTATGTCAACAACAACGTCAAATAAACAACAACAACAACAACAATAACAACAATAACAACAACGTCAAATAAACAACAACAACGTCAATTAAACAACGACAATAACAATAACAACAACAACGTCAAATAAACAACAACAACAACGTCAATAACAACAACAATGTCAAGTAAACAACAACAACAACTACAACATCATATAAACAACAACAACAACGTCAACAACAACAACAACAATGTCAAATAAACAACACCACCACCACCAACAACAACAACAACAACACCGTTAACAACAACAACAATGTCAAATAAACAACAACAACAACGTCAAATAAACAACAACAACAACAACTATGTCAACAACAACAACAACAACGTCAAATAAACAACAACAACAACAATAACAACAACAACAACAACGTCAAATAAGCATCAACAACGTCAAATACAAAACAACAACAACGTCAATTAAACAACAACAACTTCAAATAAACAACAACAAAAACAACGACATATTCAACAACAATAAAAACATCAAATAAACAACAACAACAACGTCAACCACAACAACTACGTCAATTAAAAACAACAACAACGTCAAATAAACAATAACAACAACAACGTCAAATAAACAACAACAACAACGTCAAATAAACAACAACAACAACAACGTCAAATAAACAACAACAACAACAACGTCAAATAAACAACAACAACAACATCAACATCAAATAAACAACAACAACAACAACGTCAAATAAATAACAACAACAACAACGTCAACAACAACAACAACAACGTCAAATAAACAACAACAACAACAACTATGTCAACAACAACAACAATGTCAAATAAATAACAACAACAACGTCAACAATAACAACAACGTCAAATAAACAACAATAACAACAACGTCAAATAAACAACAACAACAACAACACAGTCAAATAAACAACAACAACAACAACAACGTCAAATAAACAACAACAACAACTTCAAATAAACAACAACAAAAACAACGTCAACAACAACAACAACGTCAAATATACAACAACAACAACAACATTAACGTCAACAACAACGTCAAATAAACAACAACAACAACAACGTCAAATAAACAATAACAACAACAACAACAACGTCAAATAAAGAACAACAACAACAACAACGTCAAATAAAAAACAACAACAACGTCAAATAAACAACACCAACAACAACAACGTCAAATAAACAACAACAACAATGTCAAATAAACAACAACAACAACAACAACAACAATAACAACAACAACAACGTCAAATAAACAACGACAACGTCAATTAAACAACGACAATAACAACAATAACAACGTCAAATAAAGAACAACAACAACAACAACGTCAAATAAAAAACAACAACAACGTCAAATAAACAACAACAACAACAACGTCAAATAAACAACAACAACAATGTCAAATAAACAACAACAACAACAACAACAAAAACAACAACAACAACAACGTCAAATAAACAACGACAAACGTCAATTAAACAACGAGAATAACAACAACAACAACGTCAAATACAAAACAACAACAACGTCAATTAAACAACAACAACGTCAAATAAACAACAACAAAAACAACAACATATTCAACAACAATAACGTCAAATAAACAACAACAACGTCAAATAAATAACAACAACAACAACAATAACAACAACAACAACAACAACGTCAAATAAACAACAACAACGTCAATTAAACAACAACAAAAACAACAACAACATCAACAACAATAAAAACATCAAATAAACAACAACAACAACGTCAACAACAACAACTACGTCAAATAAACAATAACAACAACAACAACGTCAACAACAACAACGTCAAATAAACAACAACAACGTCAAATAAACAACAACAACGTCTAATAAACAACAACAACGTCAACAACAACAATAACGTCAAATAAACAACAACAACAACGTCAATAACAACAACAATGTCAAGTAAACAACAACAACAACTACAATGTCATATAAACAACAACAACAACAACGTCAACAACAACAACAATGTCAAATAAACAACAACAACAACAACAACAACAACAACACCGTCAACAACAACAACAATGTCAAATTAACAACAACAACAACAACGTCAAATAAACAACAACAACAACAACAACTATGTCAACAACAACAACAACAACAACGTCAAATAAACAACAACAACAACAACAACAATAACAACAACAACAACAACGTCATATAAACAACAACAACAACGTCAATTAAACAACGACAATAACAATAACAACAACAACGTCAAATACAAAACAACAACAACGTCAATTAAACAACAACAACGTCAAATAAACAACAACAAAAACAACAACATATTCAACAACAATAAAAACATCAAATAAACAACAACAACAACAACAACGTCAACCACAACAACTACGTCAAATAAACAACAACAACAACGTCAAATAAATAATAACAACAACAATGTCAAATAAACAACAACAACAACGTCAAATAAACAACAACAACAACGTCAAATAAACAACAACAACAACAACGTCAAATAAACAACAACAACAACAACTATGTCAACAACAACAACAACAATGTCAAATAAATAACAACAACAACGTCAACAACAACAACAACGTCAAATAAACAACAACAACAACAACGTCAACAACAACAACAACGTCAAATAAAGAACAACAACAACAACAACGTCAAATAAAAAACAACAACAACGTCAAATAAACAACAACAACAACAACGTCAAATAAACAACAACAACAATGTCAAATAAACAACAACAACAACAACAACAACAACAATAACAACAACAACAACAACGTCAAATAAACAACAACAACAATGTCAAATAAACAACAACAACAACAACAACAACAATAACAACAACAACAACAACGTCAAATAAACAACGACAACGTCAATTAAACAACGACAATAACAACAATAACAACGTCAAATAAAGAACAACAACAACAACAACGTCAAATAAAAAACAACAACAACGTCAAATAAACAACAACAACAACAACAACGTCAAATAAACAACAACAACAATGTCAAATAAACAACAACAACAACAACAACAACAACAAAAACAACAACAACAACAACAACGTCAAATAAACAACGACAACGTCAATTAAACAACGAGAATAAACAACAACAACAACGTCAAATACAAAACAACAACAACGTCAATTAAACAACAACAACGTCAAATAAACAACAACAAAAACAACAACATATTCAACAACAATAACGTCAAATAAACAACAACAACGTCAAATAAACAACAACAACAACAACAACAATAACAACAACAACCACGTCAAATAAACAACAACAACGTTAATTAAACAACAACAAAAACAACAACAACATCAACAACAATAAAAACATCAAATAAACAACAACAACAACAACGTCAACAACAACAACTACGTCAAATAAACAACAACAACAACGTCAAATAAACAATAACAACAACAACAGCGTCAACAACAACAACGTCAAATAAACAACAACAACGTCAAATAAACAACAACAACGTCAACAACAACAACAACGTCAAATAAACAACAACAACAACGTCAATAACAACAACAATGTCAAGTAAACAACAACAATAACTACAACGTCATATAAATAACAACAACAACAACGTCAACAACAACAACAACAATGTCAAATAAACAACAACAACAACAACAACAACAACACCGTCAACAACAACAACAATGTCAAATAAACAACAACAACAACAACGTCAAATAAACAACAACAACAACAACAACAACTATGTCAACAACAACAACAACAACGTCAAATAAACAACAACAACAACAACAACAATAACAACAACAACAACAACAACGTCATATAAACAACAACAACGTCAATTAAACAACGACAATAACAATAACAACAACAACGTCAAATACAAAACAACAACAACGTCAATTAAACAACAACAACGTCAAATAAACAACAACAAAAACAACAACATATTCAACAACAATAAAAACATCAAATAAACAACAACAACAACAACAACGTCAACCACAACAACTACGTCAAATAAACAACAACAACAACTTCAAATAAACAATAACAACAACAACGTCAAATAAACAACAACAACAACGTCAAATAAACAACAACAACAACGTCAAATAAACAACAACAACAACAACGTCAAATAAACAACAACAACAACAACGTCAAATAAACAACAACAACAACATCAACATCAAATAAACAACAACAACAACAACGTCAAATAAATAACAACAACAACAACGTCAACGTCAACAACAACAACAACAACGTCAAATAAACAACAACAACAACAACTATGTCAACAACAACAACAATGTCAAATAAATAACAACAACAACGTCAACAACAACAACAACGTCAAATAAACAACAACAACAACAACAACGTCAAATAAACAACAACAACAACAACACAGTCAAATAAACAACAACAACAACAACGTCAAATAAACAACAACAACAACAACAACGTCAAATAAACAACAACAAAAACAACGTCAACAACAACAACAACGTCAAATAAACAACAACAACAACAACGTCAAATAAATAACAACAACAACAACAATGTCAAATAAATAACAACAACAACAACATCATATAAACAATAACAACAACAACGTCAAATAAACAACAACAACAACAACGTCAAATAAACAACAACAACAACAACAACGTCAAATAAACAACAACAACAACAACGTCAAATAAATAACAACAACAACAACGTCAACAACAACAACAACAACGTCAAATAAACAACAACAACAACGTCAAATAAACAACAACAACGTCAACAACAACAACAACGTCAAATAAACAACAACAACAACGTCAATAACAACAACAATGTCAAGTAAACAACAACAACAACTACAACGTCATATAAACAACAACAACAACGTCAACAACAACAACAACAATGTCAAATAAACAACACCAACAACAACAACAACAACAACAACACCGTCAACAACAACAACAATGTCAAATAAACAACAACAACAACAACAACGTCAAATAAACAACAACAACAACAACTATGTCAACAACAACAACAACAACGTCAAATAAACAACAACAACAACAACAATAACAACAACAACAACAATAACAACAACAACAACGTCAAATAAACAACAACAACGTCAATTAAACAACGACAATAACAATAACAACAACAACGTCAAATACAAAACAACAACAACGTCAAATAAACAACAACAACAACGTCAATAACAACAACAATGTCAAGTAAACAACAACAACAACTACAACGTCATATAAACAACAACAACAACGTCAACAACAACAACAACAATGTCAAATAAACAACACCACCAACAACAACAACAACAACAACACCGTCAACAACAACAACAATGTCAAATAAACAACAACAACAACAACGTCAAATAAACAACAACAACAACAACTATGTCAACAACAACAACAACAACGTCAAATAAACAACAACAACAATAACAACAACAACAACAACGTCAAATAAGCAACAACAACGTCAAATACAAAACAACAACAACGTCAATTAAACAACAACAACGTCAAATAAACAACAACAAAAACAACGACATATTCAACAACAATAAAAACATCAAATAAACAACAACAACAACAACGTCAACCACAACAACTACGTCAAATAAACAACAACAACAACGTCAAATAAAAAATAACAACAACAACGTCAAATAAACAACAACAACAACGTCAAATAAACAACAACAACAACGTCAAATAAACAACAACAAAAACAACGTCAAATAAACAACAACAACAACATCAACGTCAAATAAACAACAACAACAACAACGTCAAATAAATAACAACAACAACAACGTCAACAACAACAACAACAACGTCAAATAAACAACAACAACAACAACTATGTCAACAACAACAACAATGTCAAATAAATAACAACAACAACGTCAACAATAACAACAACGTCAAATAAACAACAATAACAACAACGTCAAATAAACAACAACAACAACAACACAGTCAAATAAACAACAACAACAATAACGTCAAATAAACAATAACAACAACAACTTCAAATAAACAACAACAAAAACAACGTCAACAACAACAACGTCAAATATACAACAACAACAACAACAACATTAACGTCAACAACAACGTCAAATAAACAACAACAACAACAACGTCAAATAAACAATAACAACAACAACAACAATGTCAAATAAACAACAACAACAACGTCAAATAAACAACAACAACAACAACGTCAACAACAACAACAACGTCAAATAAAGAACAACAACAACAACAACGTCAAATAAAAAACAACAACAACGTCAAATAAACAACAACAACAACAACGTCAAATAAACAACAACAACAATGTCAAATAAACAACAACAACAACAACAACAATAACAACAACAACAACGTCAAATAAACAACGACAACGTCAATTAAACAACGACAATAACAACAACAACAACGTCAAATAAAGAACAACAACAACAACAACGTCAAATAAAAAACAACAACAACGTCAAATAAACAACAACAACAACAACGTCAAATAAACAACAACAACAATGTCAAATAAACAACAACAACAACAACAACAACAATAACAACAACAACAACGTCAAATAAACAACGACAACGTCAATTAAACAACGACAATAACAACAACAACAACGTCAAATACAAAACAACAACAACGTCAATTAAACAACAACAACGTCAAATAAACAACAACAAAAACAACAACATATTCAACAACAATAACGTCAAATAAACAACAACAACGTCAAATAAACAACAACAACAACAACAACAACAATAACAACAACAACAACAACAACGTCAAATAAACAACAACAACGTCAATTAAACAACAACAAAAACAACAACAACATCAACAACAATAAAAACATCAAATAAACAACAACAACAACGTCAACAACAACAACTACGTCAAATAAACAACAACAACAACGTCAAATAAACAATAACAACAACAACAACGTCAACAACAACAACGTCAAATAAACAACAACAACGTCAAATAAACAACAACAACGTCTAATAAACAACAACAACGTCAACAACAACAACAACGTCAAATAAACAACAACAACAACGTCAATAACAACAACAATGTCAAGTAAACAACAACAACAACTACAACGTCATATAACTAACAACAACAACAACGTCAACAACAACAACAACAATGTCAAATAAACAACAACAACAACAACAACACCGTCAACAACAACAACAATGTCAAATTAACAACAACAACAACAACGTCAAATAAACAACAACAACAACAACTATGTCAACAACAACAACAACAACGTCAAATAAACAACAACAACAACAACAACAATAACAACAACAACAACAACAACGTCATATAAACAACAACAACAACGTCAATTAAACAACGACAATAACAATAACAACAACAACGTCAAATACAAAACAACAACAACGTCAATTAAACAACAACAACGTCAAATAAACAACAACAAAAACAACAACATATTCAACAACAATAAAAACATCAAATAAACAACAACAACAACAACGTCAACCACAACAACTACGTCAAATAAACAACAACAACAACGTCAAATAAATAATAACAACAACAACGTCAAATAAACAACAACAACAACGTCAAATAAACAACAACAACAACGTCTAATAAACAACAACAACAACAACGTCAAATAAACAACAACAACAACATCAACATCAAATAAACAACAACAACAACAACAACAACGTCAAATAAATAACAACAACAACAACGTCAACAACAACAACAACGTCAAATAAACAACAACAACAACAACTATGTCAACAACAACAACAACAATGTCAAATAAATAACAACAACAACGTCAACAACAACAACAACGTCAAATAAACAACAACAACAACAACGTCAACAACAACAACAACGTCAAATAAAGAACAACAACAACAACGTCAAATAAAAAACAACAACAACAACGTCAAATAAACAACAACAACAATGTCAAATAAACAACAACAACAACAACAACAACAATAACAACAACAACAACGTCAAATAAACAACAACAACAATGTCAAATAAACAACAACAACAACAACAACAATAACAACAACAACAACAACGTCAAATAAACAACGACAACGTCAATTAAACAACGACAATAACAACAACAACAACGTCAAATACAAAACAACAACAACGTCAATTAAACAACAACAACGTCAAATAAACAACAACAAAACAACAACATATTCAACAACAATAACGTCAAATAAACAACAACAACAACGTCAAATAAACAACAACAACAACAACAACAACAATAACAACAACAACAACGTCAAATAAACAACAACAACGTTAATTAAACAACAACAAAAACAACAACAACATCAACAACAATAAAAACATCAAATAAACAACAACAACAACGTCAACAACAACAACTACGTCAAATAAACAACAACAACAACGTCAAATAAACAATAACAACAACAACAACGTCAACAACAACAACGTCAAATAAACAACAACAACGTCAAATAAACAACAACAACGTCAAATAAACAACAACAACGTCAACAACAACAACAACGTCAAATAAACAACAACAACAACGTCAATAACAACAACAATGTCAAGTAAACAACAACAACAACAACTACAACGTCATATAAACAACAACAACAACAACGTCAACAACAACAACAACAATGTCAAATAAACAACAACAACAACAACAACAACACCGTCAACAACAACAACAATGTCAAATAAACAACAACAACAACAACGTTAAATAAACAACAACAACAACAACAACTATGTCAACAACAACAACAACGTCAAATAAACAACAACAACAACAACAACAATAACAACAACAACAACAACGTCATATAAACAACAACAACGTCAATTAAAAAACGACAATAACAATAACAACAACAACGTCAAATACAAAACAACAACAACGTCAATTAAACAACAACAACGTCAAATAAACAACAACAAAAACAACAACATATTCAACAACAATAAAAACATCAAATAAACAACAACAACAACGTCAACCACAACAACTACGTCAAATAAACAACAACAACAACTTCAAATAAACAATAACAACAACAACGTCAAATAAACAACAACAACCACAACGTCAAATAAACAACAACAACAACGTCAAATAAACAACAACAACAACAACGTCAAATAAACAACAACAACAACATCAACATCAAATAAACAACAACAACAACAACGTCAAATAAATAACAACAACAACAACGTCAACAACAACAACAACAACGTCAAATAAACAACAACAACAACAACTATGTCAACAACAACAACAATGTCAAATAAATAACAACAACAACGTCAACAACAACAACAACGTCAAATAAACAACAACAACAACAACAACGTCAAATAAACAACAACAACAACAACACAGTCAAATAAACAACAACAACAACAACGTCAAATAAACAACAACAACAACAACGTCAAATAAACAGCAACAAAAACAACGTCAACAACAACAACAACGTCAAATAAACAACAACAACAACAACAACGTCAAATAAATAACAACAACAACAACAATGTCAAATAAATAACAACAATAACAACGTCAAATAAACAATAACAACAACAACGTCAAATAAACAACAACAACAACGTCAAATAAACAACAACAACAACAACGTCAAATAAACAACAACAACAACAACGTCAAATAAATAACAACAACAACAACGTCAACAACAACAACAACAACGTCAAATAAACAACAACAACAACAACTATGTCAACAACAACAACAATGTCAAATAAATAACAACAACAACGTCAAATAAACAACAACAACAACGTCAAATAAACAACAACAACAACAACACAGTCAAATAAACAACAACAACAACGTCAAATAAACAACAACAACAACAACGTCAAATAAACAACAACAATAACAACGTCAACAACAACAACAACGTCAAATAAACAACAACAACAACAACAACGTCAACAACAACGTCAAATAAACAACAACAACAACAACGTCAAATAAACAATAACAACAACAACAACAATGTCAAATAAACGACAACAACAACGTCAAATAAACAACAACAACAACAACGTCAACAACAACAACAACGTCAAATAAACAACAACAACAACAACAACTTCAAATAAAAAACAACAACAACGTCAAATAAACAACAACAACAACAACAACGTCAAATAAACAACAACAACAACAACAACGTCAAATAAACAACAACAACAACAACGTCAAATAAACAACAATAACAACAACAACATCAACGTCAAATAAACAACAACAACAACAACGTCAACAACAACAACGTCAAATAAACAACAACAACAACGTCAAATAAAAAACAACAACAACGTCAAATAAACAACAACAACAACAACGTCAAATAAACAACAACAACGTCAAATAAACAACAACAACAATAACAACAACAACAACGTCAAATAAACAACGACAACGTCAATTAAACAACGACAATAACAACAACAACAACAACGTCAAATACAAAACAACAACAACGTCAATTAAACAACAACAACGTCAAATAAACAACAACAAAAACAACAACATATTCAACAACAATAACGTCAAATAAACAACAACAACGTCAAATAAACAACAACAACAACAACAATAACAACAACAACAACAACGTCAAATAAACAACAACAACGTCAATTAAACAACAACAAAAACAACAACACCATCAACAACAATAAAAACATCAAATAAACAACAACAACAACAACGTCAACAACAACAACTTCGTCAAATAAACAACAACAACAACGTCAAATAAACAATAACAACAACAACAACGTCAACAACAACAACGTCAAATAAACAACAACAACGTCAAATAAACAACAACAACGTCAACAACAACAACAACGTCAAATAAACAACAACAACAACAACAACGTCAATAACAACAACAATGTCAAGTAAACAACAACAACAACTACAACGTCATATAAACAACAACAACAACGTCAACAACAACAACAATGTCAAATAAACAACACTAACAACAACAACAACAACAACAACACCGTCAACAACAACAACAAGGTCAAATAAACAACAACAACAACAACGTCAAATAAACAACAACAACAACAACTATGTCAACAACAACAACAACGTCAAATAAACAACAACAACAACAACAATAACAACAACAACAACAACGTCAAATACAAAACAACAACAACGTCAATTAAACAACAACAACGTCAAATAAACAACAACAAAAACAACAACATATTCAACAACAATAAAAACATCAAATAAACAACAACAACAACAACAACGTCAACCACAACAACTACGTCAAATAAACAATAACAACAACGTCAAATAAACAATAACAACAACAACGTCAAATAAACAACAACAACAACGTCAAATAAACAACAACAACAACGTCAAATAAACAACAACAACAACAACGTCAAATAAACAACAACAACAACATCAACGTCAAATAAACAACAACAACAACAACAACGTCAAATAAATAACAACAACAACAACGTCAACAACAACAACAACAACGTCAAATAAACAACAACAACAACAACTATGTCAACAACAACAACAATGTCAAATAAATAACAACACCAACGTCAACAACAACAACAACGTCAAATAAACAACAATAACAACAACGTCAAATAAACAACAACAACAACAACACAGTCAAATAAACAACAACAACAACAACAACGTCAAATAAACAACAACAACAACAACTTCAAATAAACAACAACAAAAACAACGTCAACAACAACAACAACGTCAAATATACAACAACAACAACAACAACATTAACGTCAACAACAACGTCAAATAAACAACAACAACAACAACGTCAAATAAACAATAACAACAACAACAATAATGTCAAATAAACAACAACAACAACGTCAAATAAACAACAACAACAACAACAACGTCAACAACAACAACAACGTCAAATAAAGAACAACAACAACAACAACGTCAAATAAAAAACAACAACAACGTCAAATAAACAACAACAACAACAACGTCTAATAAACAACAACAACAATGTCAAATAAACAACAACAACAACAACAATAACAACAACAACAACAACGTCAAATAAACAACGACAACGTCAATTAAACAACGACAATAACAACAACAACAACGTCAAATACAAAACAACAACAACGTCAATTAAACAACAACAACTTCAAATAAACAACAACAAAAACAACAACATATTCAACAACAATAACGTCAAATAAACAACAACAACGTCAAATAAACAACAACAACAACAACAACAACAACAATAACAACAACAACAACAACGTCAAATAAACAACAACAACGTCAATTAAACAACAACAAAAACAACAACAACATCAACAACAATAAAAACATCAAATAAACAACAACAACAACGTCCACAACAATAACTACGTCAAATAAACAACAACAACAACGTCAAATAAACAATAACAACAACAACAACGTCAACAACAACAACGTCAAATAAACAACAACAACGTCAAATAAACAACAACAACGTCAAATAAACAACAACAACGTCAAATAAACAACAACAACGTCAACAACAACAACAACGTCAAATAAACAACAACAACAACGTCAATAACAACAACAATGTCAAGTAAACAAAAACAACAACTACAACGTCATATAAACAACAACAACAACAACGTCAACAACAACAACAACAATGTCAAATAAACAACAACAACAACAACACCGTCAACAACAACAACAATGTCAAATAAACAACAACAACAACAACAACAACAATGTCAAATAAACAACAACAACAACAACACCGTCAACAACAACAACAATGTCAAATAAACAACAACAACAACAACAACTATGTCAACAACAACAACAACAACGTCAAATAAACAACAACAACAACAACAATAACAACAACAACAACAACGTCAAATACAAAACAACAACAACGTCAATTAAACAACAACAACGTCAAATAAACAACAACAAAAACAACAACATATTCAACAACAATAAAAACATCAAATAAACAACAACAACAACGTCAACCACAACAACTACGTCAAATAAACAACAACAACAACAACGTCAAATAAACAATAACAACAACAACGTCAAATAAACAACAACAACAACAACGTCAAATAAACAACAACAACAACGTCAAATAAACAACAACAACAACAACGTCAAATAAACAACAACAACAACATCAACATCAAATAAACAACAACAACAACAACGTCAAATAAATAACAACAACAACAACAACAACGTCAAATAAACAACAACAACAACAACAATGTCAACAACAACAACAATGTCAAATAAATAACAACAACAACGTCAACAACAACAACAATGTCAAATAAACAACAACAACAACAACGTCAAATAAACAACAACAACAACAACAACACAGTCAAATAAACAACAACAACAACAACAACGTCAAATAAACAACAACAACAACAACGTCAAATAAACAACAACAACAACGTCAAATAAACAACAACAACAACGTCAAATAAACAACAACAACAACAACAACAATAACAACAACAACAACAACGTCAAATAAACAACGACAACGTCAATTAAACAACGACAATAACAACAACAACAACAACGTCAAATACAAAACAACAACAAGAACAACGTCAACAACAACAACAACAAGAACAACGTCAACAACAACAACATCGTCAAATAAACAACAACAACAACGTCAACAACAACAACAACAACGTCAAATAAACAACAACAACAACAACGTCAAACAAACAATAACAACAACAACAATGTCAAATAAACAACAACAACGTCAAATAAACAACAACAACAACAACAACGTCAAATAAACAACAACAACAACGTCAAATAAACAACAACAACAACAACAACGTCAAATAAACAACAATAACAACAATAACAATAACAACAACAACAACGTCAAATAAACAACAACAACAACAATGTCAAATAAACAATAACAACAACAACGTCAAATAAACAACAACAAAAACAACAACAACAAAAACGTCAAATAAACAACAACAACAACAACAACGTCAACAACAACAACTACGTCAAATAAACAACAACAACAACGTCAAATAAACAATAATAACAACAAAAAATGTCAACAACAACAACGTCAAATAAACAACAACAACGTCAAATAAAGAACAACAACAACAACAACATCGTCAAATAAACAACAACAACAACGTCAACAACAACAACAACGTCAAATAAACAACAACAACAACAACGTCAAATAAACAACAACGTCAACAACAACAACGTCAAATAAATAACAACAACACCGTCAAATAAACAACAACGTCAACAACAACAACAACAACGTGAAATAAACAACAACAACTATGTCAACAACAACAACATCAAATAAACAACAACAACAACAACAACGTCAAATAAACAACAACAACAACAACAACCTCAACAACAACAACAACAACGTCAAATAAACAACAACAACAACAACTATGTCAACAACAACAAAAACGTCAAATAAACAACAACAACAACAACAACAACAACGTCAACAACAACAACAACGTCAAATAAACAACAACAACAACGTCAAATAAACAACAACAACAACAATACAGTAAAATAAACAACAACAACAACGTCAAATAAACAACAACAACAACAACACCGTCAACTACAACAACAATGTCAAATAAACAACAACAACAACAACGTCAAATAAACAACAACAACAACAACAACGTCAACAAGAACAACAACAACAACGTCAAATAAACAACAACAACAACAACGTCAAATAAACAACAACGTCAACAACAACAACAACGTGAAATAAACCACAACAACCATGTCAACAACAACAACATCAAATAAACAACAACAACAACGTCAAATAAACAACAACAACAATAACAACGTCAAATAAACAACAACAACAACAACAACACCGTCAAATAAACAACAACAACGACAACAACAACATCAACAACAACAAAAATTTCAAATAAACCACAACAACAACAACAACAACAACAACGTCAACAACAACAACTACGTCAAATAAACAACAACAACAACGTCAAATAAACAATAACAACAACAACAACGTCAACAACAACAACATCAAATAAACAACAACAACAACGTCAAATAAACAACAACAACGTCAAATAAACAACAACAACAACAATAACAAGGTGATATAAACAACAACAACGTCAACAAAACCAACAACTACAATGTCAAATAAACAACAACAACAACAACGTCAAATAAACAACAACAACAACGTCAAATAAACAACAACAACAATAACAATGTCAAATAAACAACAACAATAACAACAACAACGTCAAATAAACAACAACAACAACAACAACATCAACAACAACAAAAACGTCAAATAAACAACAACAACAACAACGTCAAAAACAACAACTACGTCAAATAAACAACAACAACAACGTCAAATAAACAACAACAACAATGTCAAATAAACAACAATACTAAAACAACGTCCATAACAACAACAATGTCAAGTAAACAACAACAACAACTACAACGTCATATAAACAACAACAACAACGTCAACAACAACAACAATGTCAAATAAACAACACCAACAACAACAACAACAACAACACCGTCAACAACAACAACAATGTCAAATAAACAACAACAACAACAACGTCAAATAAACAACAACAACAACTATGTCAACAACAACAACAACAACGTCAAATAAACAACAACAACAACAACAATAACAACAACAACAACAATGTCAAATAAACAACAACAACGTCAATTAAACAACGACAATAACAATAACAACAACAACGTCAAATACAAAACAACAACAACGTCAATTAAACAACAACAACGTCAAATAAACAACAACAAAAACAACAACATATTCAACAACAATAAAAACATCAAATAAACAACAACAACAGCAACGTCAACCACAACAACTACGTCAAATAAACAACAACAACAACGTCAAATAAACAATAACAACAACAACGTCAAATAAACAACAACAACAACGTCAAATAAACAACAACAACAACAACGTCAAATAAACAACAACAACAACGTCAAATAAACAACAACAACAACAACGTCAAATAAACAACAACAACAACATCAACGTCAAATAAACAACAACAACAACAACGTCAAATAAATAACAACAACAACAACGTCAACAACAACAACAACGTCAAATAAACAACAACAACAACAACTATGTCAACAACAACAACAATGTCAAATAAATAACAACAACAACGTCAACAACAACAACAACGTCAAATAAACAACAACAACAACAACGTCAAATAAACAACAACAACAACAACAACAACACAGCCAAATAAACAACAACAACAACAACAACGTCAAATAAACAACAACAACAACAACTTCAAATAAACAACAACAAAAACAACGTCAACAACAACAACAACGTCAAATATACAACAACAACAACAACAACGTCAACAACAACGTCAAATAAACAACAACAACAACAACGTCAAATAAACAATAACAACAACAACAACAATGTCAAATAAACAACAACAACAACAACGTCAAATAAACAACAACAACAACAACGTCAAATAAAGAACAACAACAACAACGTCAAATAAAAAACAACAACAACGTCAAATAAACAACAACAACAACAACGTCAAATAAACAACAACAACAATGTCAAACAAACAACAACAATAACAACAACAACAATAACAACAACAACAACAACGTCAAATAAACAACGACAATGTCAATTAAACAACGACAATAACAACAACAACAACGTCAAATACAAAACAACAACAACGTCAATTAAACAACAACAACAACGTCAAATAAACAACAACAAAAACAACAACATATTCAACAACAATAACGTCAACATCAACGTCAAATAAACAACAACAACAACAACGTCAAATAAATAACAACAACAACGTCAACAACAACAACAACAACGTCAAATAAACAACAACAACAACAACTATGTCAACAACAACAGCAATGTCAAATAAATAACAACAACAACGTCAACAACAACAACAACGTCAAATAAACAACAATAACAACAACGTCAAATAAACAACAACAACAACAACACCGTCAAATAAACAACAACAACGACAACAACAACATCAACAACAACAAAAATTTCAAATAAACCACAACAACAACAACAACGTCAACAACAACAACAACGTCAACAACAACAACAACGTCAACAACAACAACTACGTCAAATAAACAACAACAACAACGTCAAATAAACAATAACAACAACAACAACGTCAACAACAACAACATCAAATAAACAACAACAACAACGTCAAATAAACAACAACATTGTCAAATAAACAACAACAACAACAATAACAAGGTGATATAAACAACAACAATGTCAACAACAACAACAACAATGTCAAATAAACAACAACAACAACAACGTCAAATAAACAACAACAACAACGTCAAATAAACAACAACAACAATAACAATGTCAAATAAACAACAACAACAACAACAATAACAACAACAACGTCAAATAAACAACAACAACAACAACAACATCAACAACAACAAAAACGTCAAATAAACAACAACAACAACAACGTCAAAAACAACAACTACGTCAAATAAACAACAACAACAACAACGTCAAATAAACAACAACAACAATGTCAAATAAACAACAATACTAAAACAACGTCCATAACAACAACAATGTCAAGTAAACAACAACAACAACTACAACGTCATATAAACAACAACAACAACGTCAACAACAACAACAACAATGTCAAATAAACAACACCAACAACAACAACAACAATAACAAAAACGTCAAATAAACAACAACAACAACAACGTCAAAAACAACAACTACGTCAAATAAACAACAACAACAACGTCAAATAAACAACAACAACAATGTCAAATAAACAACAATACTAAAACAACGTCCATAACAACAACAATGTCAAGTAAACAACAACAACAACCACAACGTCATATAAACAACAACAACAACGTCAACAACAACAACAATGTCAAATAAACAACACCACCAACAACAACAACAACACAGTCAACAACAACAACAATGTCAAATAAACAACAACAACAACAATGTCAAATAAACAACAACAACAACTATGTCAACAACAACAACAACAACGTCAAATAAACAACAACAACAACAACAATAACAACAACAACAACAATGTCAAATAAACAACAACAACGTCAATTAAACAACGACAATAACAATAACAACAACAACGTCAAATACAAAACAACAACAACGTCAATTAAACAACAACAACGTCAAATAAACAACAACAAAAACAACAACATATTCAACAACAATAAAAACATCAAATAAACAACAACAACAACAACGTCAACCACAACAACTACGTCAAATAAACAACAACAACAACAACGTCAAATAAACAATAACAACAACAACGTCAAATAAACAACAACAACAACGTCAAATAAACAACAACAACAACGTCAAATAAACAACAACAACAACAACGTCAAATAAACAACAACAACAACATCAACGTCAAATAAACAACAACAACAACAACGTCAAATAAATAACAACAACAACAACGTCAACAACAACAACAACGTCAAATAAACAACAACAACAACAACTATGTCAACAACAACAACAATGTCAAATAAATAACAACAACAACGTCAACAACAACAACAACGTCAAATAAACAACAACAACAACAACGTCAAATAAACAACAACAACAACAACAACACAGCCAAATAAACAACAACAACAACAACAACGTCAAATAAACAACAACAACAACAACTTCAAATAAACAACAACAAAAACAACGTCAACAACAACAACAACGTCAAATATACAACAACAACAACAACAATGTCAACAACAACGTCAAATAAACAACAACAACAACAACGTCAAATAAACAATAACAACAACAACAACAATGTCAAATAAACAACAACAACAACGTCAAATAAACAACAACAACAACAACGTCAAATAAAGAACAACAACAACAACGTCAAATAAAAAACAACAACAACGTCAAATAAACAACAACAACAATGTCAAACAAACAACAACAATAACAACAACAACAATAACAACAACAACAACAACGTCAAATAAACAACGACAATGTCAATTAAACAACGACAATAACAACAACAACAACGTCAAATACAAAACAACAACAACGTCAATTAAACAACAACAACAACGTCAAATAAACAACAACAAAAACAACAACATATTCAACAACAATAACGTCAACATCAACGTCAAATAAACAACAACAACAACAACGTCAAATAAATAACAACAACAACAACGTCAATAACAACAACAACAACGTCAAATAAACAACAACAACAACAACTATGTCAACAACAACAACAATGTCAAATAAATAACAACAACAACGTCAACAACAACAACAACGTCAAATAAACAACAATAACAACAACGTCAAATAAACAACAACAACAACAACAACACCGTCAAATAAACAACAACAACGACAACAACAACATCAACAACAACAAAAATTTCAAATAAACCACAACAACAACAACAACGTCAACAACAACAACAACGTCAACAACAACAACTATGTCAAATAAACAACAACAACAACGTCAAATAAACAATAACAACAACAACAACGTCAACAACAACAACATCAAATAAACAACAACAACAACGTCAAATAAACAACAATAACAACAACGTCAAATAAACAACAACAACAACAACACCGTCAAATAAACAACAACAACGACAACAACAACATCAACAACAACAAAAATTTCAAATAAACCACAACAACAACAACAACGTCAACAACAACAACAACGTCAACAACAACAACTACGTCAAATAAACAACAACAACAACGTCAAATAAACAATAACAACAACAACAACGTCAACAACAACAACATCAAATAAACAACAACAACAACGTCAAATAAACAACAACATTGTCAAATAAACAACAACAACAACAATAACAAGGTGATATAAACAACAACAATGTCAACAACAACAACAACAATGTCAAATAAACAACAACAACAACAACGTCAAATAAACAACAACAACAACGTCAAATAAACAACAACAACAATAACAATGTCAAATAAACAACAACAACAACAACAATAACAACAACAACGTCAAATAAACAACAACAACAACAACAACATCAACAACAACAAAAACGTCAAATAAACAACAACAACAACAACAACGTCAAAAACAACAACTACGTCAAATAAACAACAACAACAACAACGTCAAATAAACAACAACAACAATGTCAAATAAACAACAATACTAAAACAACGTCCATAACAACAACAATGTCAAGTAAACAACAACAACAACTACAACGTCATATAAACAACAACAACAACGTCAACAACAACAACAACAATGTCAAATAAACAACACCAACAACAACAACAACAACAACAAAAACGTCAAATAAACAACAACAACAACAACGTCAAAAACAACAACTACGTCAAATAAACAACAACAACAACGTCAAATAAACAACAACAACAATGTCAAATAAACAACAATACTAAAACAACGTCCATAACAACAACAATGTCAAGTAAACAACAACAACAACCACAACGTCATATAAACAACAACAACAACGTCAACAACAACAACAATGTCAAATAAACAACACCACCACCAACAACAACAACAACACAGTCAACAACAACAACAGTGTCAAATAAACAACAACAACAACGTCAAATAAACAACAACAACAACTATGTCAACAACAATAACAACAACGTCAAATAAACAACAACAACAACAACAATAACAACAACAACAACAATGTCAAATAAACAACAACAACGTCAATTAAACAACGACAATAACAATAACAACAACAACGTCAAATACAAAACAACAACAACGTCAATTAAACAACAACAACGTCAAATAAACAACAACAAAAACAACAACATATTCAACAACAATAAAAACTTCAAATAAACAACAACAACAACGTCAACCACAACAACTACGTCAAATAAACAACAACAACAACGTCAAATAAACAATAACAACAACAACGTCAAATAAACAACAACAACAACGTCAAATAAACAACAACAACAACGTCAAATAAACAACAACAACAACAACGTCAAATAAACAACAACAACAACATCAACGTCAAATAAACAACAACAACAACAACGTCAAATAAATAACAACAACAACAACGTCAAATAAATAACAACAACAACGTCAACAACAACAACAACAACGTCAAATAAACAACAACAACAACAACGTCAAATAAACAACAACAACAACAACAACAACACAGCCAAATAAACAACAACAACAACAACAACGTCAAATAAACAACAACAACAACAACTTCAAATAAACAACAACAAAAACAACGTCAACAACAACAACAACGTCAAATATACAACAACAACAACAACAACAACAACGTCAACAACAACGTCAAATAAACAACAACAACAACAACAACGTCAAATAAACAATAACAACAACAACAACAATGTCAAATAAACAACAACAACAACGTCAAATAAACAACAACAACAACAACGTCAAATAAAGAACAACAACAACAACGTCAAATAAAAAACAACAACAACGTCAAATAAATAACAACAACAACAACGTCAAATAAACAACAACAACAATGTCAAACAAACAACAACAATAACAACAACAACAATAACAACAACAACAACAACGTCAAATAAACAACGACAATGTCAATTAAACAACGACAATAACAACAACAACAACGTCAAATACAAAACAACAACAACGTCAATTAAACAACAACAACAACGTCAAATAAACAACAACAAAAAATACAACATATTCAACAACAATAACGTCAACATCAACGTCAAATAAACAACAACAACAACAACAACGTCAAATAAATAACAACAACAACAACGTCAACAACAACAACAACAACGTCAAATAAACAACAACAACAACAACTATGTCAACAACAACAACAATGTCAAATAAATAACAACAACAACGTCAACAACAACAACAACGTCAAATAAACAACAATAACAACAACGTCAAATAAACAACAACAACAACAACAACACCGTCAAATAAACCACAACAACGACAACAACAACATCAACAACAACAAAAATTTCAAATAAACCACAACAACAACAACAACGTCAACAACAACAACAACGTCAACAACAACAACTACGTCAAATAAACAACAACAACAACGTCAAATAAACAATAACAACAACAACAACGTCAACAACAACAACATCAAATAAACAACAACAACAACGTCAAATAAACAACAACATTGTCAAATAAACAACAACAACAACAATAACAAGGTGATATAAACAACAACAACGTCAACAACAACAACAACAATGTCAAATAAACAACAACAACAACAACGTCAAATAAACAACAACAACAACGTCAAATAAACAACAACAACAATAACAATGTCAAATAAACAACAACAACAACAACAATAACAACAACAACGTCAAATAAACAACAACAACAACAACATCAACAACAACAAAAACGTCAAATAAACAACAACAACAACAACGTCAAAAACAACAACTACGTCAAATAAACAACAACAACAACAACGTCAAATAAACAACAACAACAATGTCAAATAAACAACAATACTAAAACAACGTCCATAACAACAACAATGTCAAGTAAACAACAACAACAACTACAACGTCATATAAACAACAACAACAACGTCAACAACAACAACAACAATGTCAAATAAACAACACCAACAACAACAACAACAACAACAACACCGTCAACAACAACAACAATGTCAAATAAACAACAACAACAACAACGTCTAATAAACAACAACAACAACTATGTCAACAACAACAACAACAACGTCAAATAAACAACAACAACAACAACAACAATAACAACAACAACAACGTCAAATAAACAACAACAACGTCAATTAAACAACGACAATAACAATAAGAACAACAACGTCAAATACAAAACAACAACAACGTCAATTAAACAACAACAACGTCAAATAAACAACAACAAAAACAACAACATATTCAACAACAATAAAAACATCAAATAAACAACAACAACAACAACGTCAACCACAACAACTACGTCAAATAAACAACAACAACAACGTCAAATAAACAATAACAACAACAACGTCAAATAAACAACAACAACAACGTCAAATAAACAACAACAACAACGTCAAATAAACAACAACAACAACAACGTCAAATAAACAACAACAACAACATCAACGTCAAATAAACAACAACAACAACAACGTCAAATAAATAACAACAACAACAACGTCAACAACAACAACAACGTCAAATAAACAACAACAACAACAACTATGTCAACAACAACAACAATGTCAAATAAATAACAACAACAACGTCAACAACAACAACAACGTCAAATAAACAACAACAACAACAACGTCAAATAAACAACAACAACAACAACAACACAGCCAAATAAACAACAACAACAACAACAACGTCAAATAAACAACAACAACAACTTCAAATAAACAACAACAAAAACAACGTCAACAACAACAACAACGTCAAATATACAACAACAACAACAACAACAACAACGTCAACAACAACGTCAAATAAACAACAACAACAACAACGTCAAATAAACAATAACAACAACAACAACAATGTCAAATAAACAACAACAACAACGTCAAATAAACAACAACAACAACGTCAAATAAAGAACAACAACAACAACGTCAAATAAAAAACAACAACAACGTCAAATAAACAACAACAACAACAATGTCAAATAAACAACAACAACAATGTCAAATAAACAACAACAACAACAACAATAACAACAACAACAACAACAACGTCAAATAAACAACGACAACGTCAATTAAACAACGACAATAACAACAACAACAACGTCAAATACAAAACAACAACAACGTCAATTAAACAACAACAACGTCAAATAAACAACAACAAAAACAACAACATATTCAACAACAATAACGTCAACATCAACGTCAAATAAACAACAACAACAACAACGTCAAATAAATAACAACAACAACAACGTCAACAACAACAACAACGTCAAATAAACAACAACAACAACTATGTCAACGACAACAACAATGTCAAATAAATAACAACAACAACGTCAACAACAACAACAACGTCAAATAAACAACAATAACAACAACATCAAATAAACAACAACAACAACAACAACACCGTCAAATAAACAACAACAACGACAACAACAACATCAACAACAACAAAAATTTCAAATAAACCACAACAACAACAACAACGTCAACAACAACAACAACGTCAACAACAACAACTACGTCAAATAAACAACAACAACAACGTCAAATAAACAATAACAACAACAACAACGTCAACAACAACAACATCAAATAAACAACAACAACAACGTCAAATAAACAACAACATTGTCAAATAAACAACAACAACAACAATAACAAGGTGATATAAACAACAACAACGTCAACAACAACAACAACAACAATGTCAAATAAACAACAACAACAACAACGTCAAATAAACAACAACAACAACGTCAAATAAACAACAACAACAATAACAATGTCAAATAAACAACAACAACAACAACAATAACAACAACAACGTCAAATAAACAACAACAACAACAACAACATCAACAACAACAAAAACGTCAAATAAACAACAACAACAACAACGTCAATAACAACAACTACGTCAAATAAACAACAACAACAACAACGTCAAATAAACAACAACAACAACAATGTCACCCACAACAACGTCAAATAAATAACAACAAAAATGTCAAATAAACAACAATACTAAAACAACGTCAATAACAACAACAATGTCAAGTAAACAACAACAACAACTACAACGTCATATAAACAACAACAACAACGTCAACAACAACAACAACAATGTCAAATAAACAACACCAACAACAACAACAACAACACCGTCAACAACAACAACAATGTCAAATAAACAACAACAACAACAACGTCAAATAAACAACAACAACAACTATGTCAACAACAACAACAACAACGTCAAATAAACAACAACAACAACAACAATAACAACAACAACAACAACGTCAAATAAACAACAACAACGTCAATTAAACAACGACAATAACAATAACAACAACAACGTCAAATACAAAACAACAACAACGTCAATTAAACAACAACAACGTCAAATAAACAACAACAAAAACAACAACATATTCAACAACAATAAAAACATCAAATAAACAACAACAACAACAACGTCAACCACAACAACTACGTCAAATAAACAACAACAACAACGTCAAATAAACAATAACAACAACAACGTCAAATAAACAACAACAACAACGTCAAATAAACAACAACAACAACGTCAAGTAAACAACAACAACAACAACGTCAAATAAACAACAACAACAACATCAACGTCAAATAAACAACAACAACAACAACGTCAAATAAATAACAACAACAACAACAACGTCAACAACAACAACAACGTCAAATAAACAACAACAACAACAACTATGTCAACAACAACAACAATGTCAAATAAATAACAACAACAACGTCAACAACAACAACAACGTCAAATAAACAACAACAACAACAACGTCAATTAAACAACAACAACAACAACAACACAGCCAAATAAACAACAACAACAACAACAACGTCAAATAAACAACAACAACAACAACTTCAAATAAACAACAACAAAAACAACGTCAACAACAACAACAACGTCAAATATACAACAACAACAACAACAACAACGTCAACAACAATGTCAAATAAACAACAACAACAACAACGTCAAATAAACAATAACAACAACAACAACAATGTCAAATAAACAACAACAACAACGTCAAATAAAAAACAACAACAACAACGTCAAATAAAGAACAACAACAACAACGTCAAATAAAAAACAACAACAACGTCAAATAAACAACAACAACAACAACGTCAAATAAACAACAACAACAATGTCAAATAAACAACAACAATAACAACAACAACAATAACAACAACAACAACAACGTCAAATAAACAACGACAATGTCAATTAAACAACGACAATAACAACAACAACAACAACGTCAAATACAAAACAACAACAACGTCAATTAAACAACAACAACGTCAAATAAACAACAACAAAAACAACAACATATTCAACAACAATAACGTCAACATCAACGTCAAATAAACAACAACAACAACAACAACGTCAAATAAATAACAACAACAACAACGTCAACAACAACAACAACAACGTCAAATAAACAACAACAACAACAACTATGTCAACAACAACAACAACAATGTCAAATAAATAACAACAACAACGTCAACAACAACAACAACGTCAAATAAACAACAATAACAACAACGTCAAATAAAAAACAACAACAACAACAACACCGTCAAATAAACAACAACAACGACAACAACAACATCAATAACAACAAAAATTTCAAATAAACCACAACAACAACAACAACGTCAACAACAACAACAACGTCAACAACAACAACTACGTCAAATAAACAACAACAACAACGTCAAATAAATAATAACAACAACAACAACGTCAACAACAACAACATCAAATAAACAACAACAACAACGTCAAATAAACAACAACATTGTCAAATAAACAACAACAACAACAATAACAAGGTGATATAAACAACAACAACGTCAACAATGTCAAATAAACAACAACAACAACAACAACGTCAAATAAACAACAACAACAACGTCAAATAAACAACAACAACAATAACAATGTCAAATAAACAACAACAACAACAACAATAACAACAACAACGTCAAATAAACAACAACAACAACAACGTCAAAAACAACAACTACGTCAAATAAACAACAACAACAACAACGTCAAATAAACAACAACAACAATGTCAAATAAACAACAATACTAAAACAACGTCCATAACAACAACAATGTCAAGTAAACAACAACAACAACTACAACGTCATATAAACAACAACAACAACGTCAACAACAACAACAACAATGTCAAATAAACAACACCAACAACAACAACAACAACAACACCGTCAACAACAACAACAATGTCAAATAAACAACAACAACAACAACGTCTAATAAACTACAACAACAACTATGTCAACAACAACAACAACAACGTCAAATAAACAACAACAACAACAACAATAACAACAACAACAACGTCAAATAAACAACAACAACGTCAATTAAACAACGACAATAACAATAACAACAACAACGTCAAATACAAAACAACAACAACGTCAATTAAACAACAACAAAAACAACAACATATTCAACAACAATAAAAACATCAAATAAACAACAACAACAACAACAACGTCAACCACAACAACTACGTCAAATAAACAACAACAACAACGTCAAATAAACAATAACAACAACAACGTCAAATAAACAACAACAACAACGTCAAATAAACAACAACAACAACGTCAAATAAACAACAACAACAACAACGTCAAATAAACAACAACAACAACATCAACGTCAAATAAACAACAACAACAACAACGTCAAATAAATAACAACAACAACAACGTCAACAACAACAACAACGTCAAATAAACAACAACAACAACAACTATGTCAACAACAACAACAATGTCAAATAAATAACAACAACAACGTCAACAACAACAACAACGTCAAATAAACAACAACAACAACAACGTCAAATAAACAACAACAACAACAACAACACAGCCAAATAAACAACAACAACAACAACAACGTCAAATAAACAACAACAACAACTTCAAATAAACAACAACAAAAACAACGTCAACAACAACAACAACGTCAAATATACAACAACAACAACAACAACAACAACAACAACAACAACGTCAACAACAACGTCAAATAAACAACAACAACAACAACAACGTCAAATAAACAATAACAACAACAACAACAATGTCAAATGAACAACAACAACAACGTCAAATAAACAACAACAACAACGTCAAATAAAGAACAACAACAACAACGTCAAATAAAAAACAACAACAACGTCAAATAAACAACAACAACAACAACGTCAAATAAACAACAACAACAATGTCAAATAAACAACAACAACAACAACAACAATAACAACAACAACAACAACAACGTCAAATAAACAACGACAACGTCAATTAAACAACGACAATAACAACAACAACAACGTCAAATACAAAACAACAACAACGTCAATTAAACAACAACAACGTCAAATAAACAACAACAAAAACAACAACATATTCAACAACAATAACGTCAACATCAACGTCAAATAAACAACAACAACAACAACGTCAAATAAATAACAACAACAACAACGTCAACAACAACAACAACGTCAAATAAACAACAACAACAACTATGTCAACAACAACAACAATGTCAAATAAATAACAACAACAACGTCAACAACAACAACAACGTCAAATAAACAACAATAACAACAACATCAAATAAACAACAACAACAACACCGTCAAATAAACAACAACAACGACAACAACAACATCAACAACAACAAAAATTTCAAATAAACCACAACAACAACAACAACGTCAACAACAACAACAACGTCAACAACAACAACTACGTCAAATAAACAACAACAACAACGTCAAATAAACAATAACAACAACAACAACGTCAACAACAACAACATCAAATAAACAACAACAACAACGTCAAATAAACAACAACATTGTCAAATAAACAACAACAACAACAATAACAAGGTGATATAAACAACAACAACGTCAACAACAACAACAACAACAATGTCAAATAAACAACAACAACAACAACGTCAAATAAACAACAACAACAACGTCAAATAAACAACAACAACAATAACAATGTCAAATAAACAACAACAACAACAACAATAACAACAACAACGTCAAATAAACAACAACAACAACAACAACATCAACAACAACAAAAACGTCAAATAAACAACAACAACAACAACGTCAATAACAACAACTACGTCAAATAAACAACAACAACAACAACGTCAAATAAACAACAACAACAACAATGTCACCCACAACAACGTCAAATAAATAACAACAAAAATGTCAAATAAACAACAATACTAAAACAACGTCAATAACAACAACAATGTCAAGTAAACAACAACAACAACTACAACGTCATATAAACAACAACAACAACGTCAACAACAACAACAACAATGTCAAATAAACAACACCAACAACAACAACAACAACACCGTCAACAACAACAACAATGTCAAATAAACAACAACAACAACAACGTCAAATAAACAACAACAACAACTATGTCAACAACAACAACAACAACGTCAAATAAACAACAACAACAACAACAATAACAACAACAACAACAACGTCAAATAAACAACAACAACGTCAATTAAACAACGACAATAACAATAACAACAACAACGTCAAATACAAAACAACAACAACGTCAATTAAACAACAACAACGTCAAATAAACAACAACAAAAACAACAACATATTCAACAACAATAACGTCAACATCAACGTCAAATAAACAACAACAACAACAACAACGTCAAATAAATAACAACAACAACAACGTCAACAACAACAACAACAACGTCAAATAAACAACAACAACAACAACTATGTCAACAACAACAACAACAATGTCAAATAAATAACAACAACAACGTCAACAACAACAACAACGTCAAATAAACAACAATAACAACAACGTCAAATAAAAAACAACAACAACAACAACACCGTCAAATAAACAACAACAACGACAACAACAACATCAATAACAACAAAAATTTCAAATAAACCACAACAACAACAACAACGTCAACAACAACAACAACGTCAACAACAACAACTACGTCAAATAAACAACAACAACAACGTCAAATAAATAATAACAACAACAACAACGTCAACAACAACAACATCAAATAAACAACAACAACAACGTCAAATAAACAACAACATTGTCAAATAAACAACAACAACAACAATAACAAGGTGATATAAACAACAACAACGTCAACAATGTCAAATAAACAACAACAACAACAACAACGTCAAATAAACAACAACAACAACGTCAAATAAACAACAACAACAATAACAATGTCAAATAAACAACAACAACAACAACAATAACAACAACAACGTCAAATAAACAACAACAACAACAACATCAACAACAACAAAAACGTCAAATAAACAACAACAACAACAACGTCAAAAACAACAACTACGTCAAATAAACAACAACAACAACAACGTCAAATAAACAACAACAACAATGTCAAATAAACAACAATACTAAAACAACGTCCATAACAACAACAATGTCAAGTAAACAACAACAACAACTACAACGTCATATAAACAACAACAACAACGTCAACAACAACAACAACAATGTCAAATAAACAACACCAACAACAACAACAACAACACCGTCAACAACAACAACAATGTCAAATAAACAACAACAACAACAACGTCTAATAAACTACAACAACAACTATGTCAACAACAACAACAACAACGTCAAATAAACAACAACAACAACAACAATAACAACAACAACAACGTCAAATAAACAACAACAACGTCAATTAAACAACGACAATAACAATAACAACAACAACGTCAAATACAAAACAACAACAACGTCAATTAAACAACAACAAAAACAACAACATATTCAACAACAATAAAAACATCAAATAAACAACAACAACAACAACAACGTCAACCACAACAACTACGTCAAATAAACAACAACAACAACGTCAAATAAACAATAACAACAACAACGTCAAATAAACAACAACAACAACGTCAAATAAACAACAACAACAACGTCAAATAAACAACAACAACAACAACGTCAAATAAACAACAACAACAACATCAACGTCAAATAAACAACAACAACAACAACGTCAAATAAATAACAACAACAACAACGTCAACAACAACAACAACGTCAAATAAACAACAACAACAACAACTATGTCAACAACAACAACAATGTCAAATAAATAACAACAACAACGTCAACAACAACAACAACGTCAAATAAACAACAACAACAACAACGTCAAATAAACAACAACAACAACAACAACACAGCCAAATAAACAACAACAACAACAACAACGTCAAATAAACAACAACAACAACTTCAAATAAACAACAACAAAAACAACGTCAACAACAACAACAACGTCAAATATACAACAACAACAACAACAACAACAACAACAACAACAACGTCAACAACAACGTCAAATAAACAACAACAACAACAACAACGTCAAATAAACAATAACAACAACAACAACAATGTCAAATGAACAACAACAACAACGTCAAATAAACAACAACAACAACGTCAAATAAAGAACAACAACAACAACGTCAAATAAAAAACAACAACAACGTCAAATAAACAACAACAACAACAACGTCAAATAAACAACAACAACAATGTCAAATAAACAACAACAACAACAACAACAATAACAACAACAACAACAACAACAACGTCAAATAAACAACGACAACGTCAATTAAACAACGACAATAACAACAACAACAACGTCAAATACAAAACAACAACAACGTCAATTAAACAACAACAACGTCAAATAAACAACAACAAAAACAACAACATATTCAACAACAATAACGTCAACATCAACGTCAAATAAACAACAACAACAACAACGTCAAATAAATAACAACAACAACAACGTCAACAACAACAACAACGTCAAATAAACAACAACAACAACTATGTCAACAACAACAACAATGTCAAATAAATAACAACAACAACGTCAACAACAACAACAACGTCAAATAAACAACAATAACAACAACATCAAATAAACAACAACAACAACACCGTCAAATAAACAACAACAACGACAACAACAACATCAACAACAACAAAAATTTCAAATAAACCACAACAACAACAACAACGTCAACAACAACAACAACGTCAACAACAACAACTACGTCAAATAAACAACAACAACAACGTCAAATAAACAATAACAACAACAACAACGTCAACAACAACAACATCAAATAAACAACAACAACAACGTCAAATAAACAACAACATTGTCAAATAAACAACAACAACAACAATAACAAGGTGATATAAACAACAACAACGTCAACAACAACAACAACAACAATGTCAAATAAACAACAACAACAACAACGTCAAATAAACAACAACAACAACGTCAAATAAACAACAACAACAATAACAATGTCAAATAAACAACAACAACAACAACAATAACAACAACAACGTCAAATAAACAACAACAACAACAACAACATCAACAACAACAAAAACGTCAAATAAACAACAACAACAACAACGTCAATAACAACAACTACGTCAAATAAACAACAACAACAACAACGTCAAATAAACAACAACAACAACAATGTCACCCACAACAACGTCAAATAAATAACAACAAAAATGTCAAATAAACAACAATACTAAAACAACGTCAATAACAACAACAATGTCAAGTAAACAACAACAACAACTACAACGTCATATAAACAACAACAACAACGTCAACAACAACAACAACAATGTCAAATAAACAACACCAACAACAACAACAACAACACCGTCAACAACAACAACAATGTCAAATAAACAACAACAACAACAACGTCAAATAAACAACAACAACAACTATGTCAACAACAACAACAACAACGTCAAATAAACAACAACAACAACAACAATAACAACAACAACAACAACGTCAAATAAACAACAACAACGTCAATTAAACAACGACAATAACAATAACAACAACAACGTCAAATACAAAACAACAACAACGTCAATTAAACAACAACAACGTCAAATAAACAACAACAAAAACAACAACATATTCAACAACAATAAAAACATCAAATAAACAACAACAACAACAACGTCAACCACAACAACTACGTCAAATAAACAACAACAACAACGTCAAATAAACAATAACAACAACAACGTCAAATAAACAACAACAACAACGTCAAATAAACAACAACAACAACGTCAAGTAAACAACAACAACAACAACGTCAAATAAACAACAACAACAACATCAACGTCAAATAAACAACAACAACAACAACGTCAAATAAATAACAACAACAACAACAACGTCAACAACAACAACAACGTCAAATAAACAACAACAACAACAACTATGTCAACAACAACAACAATGTCAAATAAATAACAACAACAACGTCAACAACAACAACAACGTCAAATAAACAACAACAACAACAACGTCAATTAAACAACAACAACAACAACAACACAGCCAAATAAACAACAACAACAACAACAACGTCAAATAAACAACAACAACAACAACTTCAAATAAACAACAACAAAAACAACGTCAACAACAACAACAACGTCAAATATACAACAACAACAACAACAACAACGTCAACAACAATGTCAAATAAACAACAACAACAACAACGTCAAATAAACAATAACAACAACAACAACAATGTCAAATAAACAACAACAACAACGTCAAATAAAAAACAACAACAACAACGTCAAATAAAGAACAACAACAACAACGTCAAATAAAAAACAACAACAACGTCAAATAAACAACAACAACAACAACGTCAAATAAACAACAACAACAATGTCAAATAAACAACAACAATAACAACAACAACAATAACAACAACAACAACAATGTCAAATAAACAACGACAATGTCAATTAAACAACGACAATAACAACAACAACAACAACGTCAAATACAAAACAACAACAACGTCAATTAAACAACAACAACGTCAAATAAACAACAACAAAAACAACAACATATTCAACAACAATAACGTCAACATCAACGTCAAATAAACAACAACAACAACAACAACGTCAAATAAATAACAACAACAACAACGTCAACAACAACAACAACAACGTCAAATAAACAACAACAACAACAACTATGTCAACAACAACAACAACAATGTCAAATAAATAACAACAACAACGTCAACAACAACAACAACGTCAAATAAACAACAATAACAACAACGTCAAATAAAAAACAACAACAACAACAACACCGTCAAATAAACAACAACAACGACAACAACAACATCAACAACAACAAAAATTTCAAATAAACCACAACAACAACAACAACGTCAACAACAACAACAACGTCAACAACAACAACTACGTCAAATAAACAACAACAACAACGTCAAATAAATAATAACAACAACAACAACGTCAACAACAACAACATCAAATAAACAACAACAACAACGTCAAATAAACAACAACATTGTAAAATAAACAACAACAACAACAATAACAAGGTGATATAAACAACAACAACGTCAACAATGTCAAATAAACAACAACAACAACAACAACAACGTCAAATAAACAACAACAACAACGTCAAATAAACAACAACAACAATAACAATGTCAAATAAACAACAACAACAACAACAATAACAACAACAACGTCAAATAAACAACAACAACAACAACATCAACAACAACAAAAACGTCAAATAAACAACAACAACAACAACGTCAAAAACAACAACTACGTCAAATAAACAACAACAACAACAACGTCAAATAAACAACAACAACAATGTCAAATAAACAACAATACTAAAACAACGTCCATAACAACAACAATGTCAAGTAAACAACAACAACAACTACAACGTCATATAAACAACAACAACAACGTCAACAACAACAACAACAATGTCAAATAAACAACACCAACAACAACAACAACAACAACACCGTCAACAACAACAACAATGTCAAATAAACAACAACAACAACAACGTCTAATAAACTACAACAACAACTATGTCAACAACAACAACAACAACGTCAAATAAACAACAACAACAACAACAATAACAACAACAACAACGTCAAATAAACAACAACAACGTCAATTAAACAACGACAATAACAATAACAACAACAACGTCAAATACAAAACAACAACAACGTCAATTAAACAACAACAAAAACAACAACATATTCAACAACAATAAAAACATCAAATAAACAACAACAACAACAACAACGTCAACCACAACAACTACGTCAAATAAACAACAACAACAACGTCAAATAAACAATAACAACAACAACGTCAAATAAACAACAACAACAACGTCAAATAAACAACAACAACAACGTCAAATAAACAACAACAACAACAACGTCAAATAAACAACAACAACAACATCAACGTCAAATAAACAACAACAACAACAACGTCAAATAAATAACAACAACAACAACGTCAACAACAACAACAACGTCAAATAAACAACAACAACAACAACTATGTCAACAACAACAACAATGTCAAATAAATAACAACAACAACGTCAACAACAACAACAACGTCAAATAAACAACAACAACAACAACGTCAAATAAACAACAACAACAACAACAACACAGCCAAATAAACAACAACAACAACAACAACGTCAAATAAACAACAACAACTTCAAATAAACAACAACAAAAACAACGTCAACAACAACAACAACGTCAAATATACAACAACAACAACAACAACAACAACAACAACAACGTCAACAACAACGTCAAATAAACAACAACAACAACAACGTCAAATAAACAATAACAACAACAACAACAATGTCAAATGAACAACAACAACAACGTCAAATAAACAACAACAACAACGTCAAATAAAGAACAACAACAACAACGTCAAATAAAAAACAACAACAACGTCAAATAAACAACAACAACAACAACGTCAAATAAACAACAACAACAATGTCAAATAAACAACAACAACAACAACAACAATAACAACAACAACAACAACAACGTCAAATAAACAACGACAACGTCAATTAAACAACGACAATAACAACAACAACAACGTCAAATACAAAACAACAACAACGTCAATTAAACAACAACAACGTCAAATAAACAACAACAAAAACAACAACATATTCAACAACAATAACGTCAACATCAACGTCAAATAAACAACAACAACAACAACGTCAAATAAATAACAACAACAACAACGTCAACAACAACAACAACGTCAAATAAACAACAACAACAACTATGTCAACAACAACAACAATGTCAAATAAATAACAACAACAACGTCAACAACAACAACAACGTCAAATAAACAACAATAACAACAACATCAAATAAACAACAACAACAACACCGTCAAATAAACAACAACAACGACAACAACAACATCAACAACAACAAAAATTTCAAATAAACCACAACAACAACAACAACGTCAACAACAACAACAACGTCAACAACAACAACTACGTCAAATAAACAACAACAACAACGTCAAATAAACAATAACAACAACAACAACGTCAACAACAACAACATCAAATAAACTACAACAACAACGTCAAATAAACAACAACATTGTCAAATAAACAACAACAACAACAATAACAAGGTGATATAAACAACAACAACGTCAACAACAACAACAACAACAATGTCAAATAAACAACAACAACAACAACGTCAAATAAACAACAACAACAACGTCAAATAAACAACAACAACAATAACAATGTCAAATAAACAACAACAACAACAACAATAACAACAACAACGTCAAATAAACAACAACAACAACAATAACATCAACAACAACAAAAACGTCAAATAAACAACAACAACAACAACGTCAAAAACAACAACTACGTCAAATAAACAACAACAACAACGTCAAATAAACAACAACAACAACAATGGCACCCACAACAACGTCAAATAAATAACAACAACAATGTCAAATAAACAACAATACTAAAACAACGTCAATAACAACAACAATGTCAAGTAAACAACAACAACAACTACAACGTCATATAAACAACAACAACAACGTCAACAACAACAACAACAATGTCAAATAAACAACACCAACAACAACAACAACAACAACACCGTCAACAACAACAACAATGTCAAATAAACAACAACAACAACAACGTCAAATAAACAACAACAACAACTATGTCAACAACAACAACAACAACGTCAAATAAACAACAACAACAACAACAATAACAACAACAACAACAACGTCAAATAAACAACAACAACGTCAATTAAACAACGACAATAACAATAACAACAACAACGTCAATTACAAAACAACAACAACGTCAATTAAACAACAACAACGTCAAATAAACAACAACAAAAACAACAACATATTCAACAACAATAAAAACATCAAATAAACAACAACAACAACAACGTCAACCACAACAACTACGTCAAATAAACAACAACAACAACGTCAAATAAACAATAACAACAACAACGTCAAATAAACAACAACAACGACGTCAAATAAACAACAACAACAACGTCAAATAAACAACAACAACAACAACGTCAAATAAACAACAACAACAACATCAACGTCAAATAAACACCAACAACAACAACGTCAAATAAATAACAACAACAACAACGTCAACAACAACAACAACGTCAAATAAACAACAACAACAACAACTATGTCAACAACAACAACAATGTCAAATAAATAACAACAACAACGTCAACAACAACAACAACGTCAAATAAACAACAACAACAACAACGTCAAATAAACAACAACAACAACAACAACACAGCCAAATAAACAACAACAACAACAACGTCAAATAAACAACAACAACAACAACTTCAAATAAACAACAACAAAAACAACGTCAACAACAACAACAACGTCAAATATACAACAACAACAACAACAACGTCAACAACAATGTCAAATAAACAACAACAACAACAACGTCAAATAAACAATAACAACAACAACAACAATGTCAAATAAACAACAACAACAACGTCAAATAAAAAACAACAACAACAACGTCAAATAAAGAACAACAACAACAACGTCAAATAAAAAACAACAACAACGTCAAATAAACAACAACAACAACGTCAAATAAACAACAACAACAATGTCAAATAAACAACAACAATAACAACAACAACAACAACAACGTCAAATAAACAACGACAATGTCAATTAAACAACGACAATAACAACAACAACAACGTCAAATACAAAACAACAACAACGTCAATTAAACAACATCAACGTCAAATAAACAACAACAAAAACAACAACATATTCAACAACAATAACGTCAACATCAACGTCAAATAAACAACAACAACAACAACGTCAAATAAATAACAACAACAACAACGTCAACAACAACAACAACAACGTCAAATAAACAACAACAACAACAACTATGTCAACAACAACAACAACAATGTCAAATAAATAACAACAACAACGTCAACAACAACAACAACGTCAAATAAACAACAATAACAACAACGTCAAATAAAAAACAACAACAACAACAACACCGTCAAATAAACAACAACAACGACAACAACAACATCAACAACAACAAAAATTTCAAATAAACCACAACAACAACAACAACGTCAACAACAACAACAACGTCAACAACAACAACTACGTCAAATAAACAACAACAACAACGTCAAATAAATAATAACAACAACAACAACGTCAACAACAACAACATCAAATAAACAACAACAACAACAACGTCAAATAAACAACAACATTGTCAAATAAACAACAACAACAACAATAACAAGGTGATATAAACAACAACAACGTCAACAACAACAACAACAATGTCAAATAAACAACAACAACAACAACGTCAAATAAACAACAACAACAACGTCAAATAAACAACAACAACAATAACAATGTCAAATAAACAACAACAACAACAACAATAACAACAACAACGTCAAATAAACAACAACAACAACAACAACATCAACAACAACAAAAACGTCAAATAAACAACAACAACAACAACGTCAAAAACAACAACTACGTCAAATAAACAACAACAACAACAACGTCAAATAAACAACAACAACAATGTCAAATAAACAACAATACTAAAACAACGTCCATAACAACAACAATGTCAAGTAAACAACAACAACAACTACAACGTCATATAAACAACAACAACAACGTCAACAACAACAACAACAATGTCAAATAAACAACACCAACAACAACAACAACAACACCGTCAACAACAACAACAATGTCAAATAAACAACAACAACAACAACGTCAAATAAACAACAACAACAACTATGTCAACAACAACAACAACGTCAAATAAACAACAACAACAACAACAATAACAACAACAACAAGAACGTCAAATAAACAACAACAACGTCAATTAAACAACGACAATAACAATAACAACAACAACGTCAAATACAAAACAACAACAACGTCAATTAAACAACAACAACGTCAAATAAACAACAACAACAACGTCAAATAAACAACAACAACAACAACTTTAAATAAACAACAACAACAACATCAACGTCAAATAAACAACAACAACAACAACGTCAAATAAATAACAACGACAACAACGTCAACAACAACAACAACGTCAAATAAACAACAACAACAACAACTATGTCAACAACAACAACAATGTCAAATAAATAACAACAACAACGTCAACAACAACAACAACGTCAAATAAACAACAACAACAACAACGTCAAATAAACAACAACAACAACAACAACAACAACAACACAGCCAAATAAACAACAACAACAACAACGTCAAATAAACAACAACAACAACAACTTCAAATAAACAACAACAAAAACAACGTCAACAACAACAACAACGTCAAATATACAACAACAACAACAACAACGTCAACAACAACGTCAAATAAACAACAACAACAACAACGTAAAATAAACAATAACAACAACAACAACAACAATGTCAAATAAACAACAACAACAACGTCAAATAAACAACAACAACAACGTCAAATAAAGAACAACAACAACAACGTCAAATAAAAAACAACAACAACGTCAAATAAACAACAACAACAACAACGTCAAATAAACAACAACAACAATGTCAAATAAACAACAACAACAACAACAACAATAACAACAACAACAACAACGTCAAATAAACAAAGACAACGTCAATTAAACAACGACAATAACAACAACAACAACGTCAAATACAAAACAACAACAACGTCAATTAAACAACAACAACGTCAAATAAACAACAACAAAAACAACAACATATTCAACAACAATAACGTCAACATCAACGTCAAATAAACAACAACAACAACAACGTCAAATAAATAACAACAACAACAACGTCAACAACAACAACAACAACGTCAAATAAACAACAACAACAACAACTATGTCAACAACAACAACAATGTCAAATAAATAACAACAACAACGTCAACAACAACAACAACGTCAAATAAACAACAATAACAACAACATCAAATAAACAACAACAACAACAACACCGTCAAATAAACAACAACAACGACAACAACAACATCAACAACAACAAAAATTTCAAATAAACCACAACAACAACGTCAACAACAACAACAACGTCAACAACAACAACTACGTCAAATAAACAACAACAACAACGTCAAATAAACAATAATAACAACAACAACGTCAACAACAACAACATCAAATAAACAACAACAACAACGTCAAATAAACAACAACATTGTCAAATAAACAACAACAACAACAATAACAAGGTGATATAAACAACAACAACGTCAACAACAACAACAACAACGTCAAATAAACAACAACAACAACAACTATGTCAACAACAACAACAACAATGTCAAATAAATAACAACAACAACGTCAACAACAACAACAACGTCAAATAAACAACAATAACAACAACGTCAAATAAAAAACAACAACAACAACAACACCGTCAAATAAACAACAACAACGACAACAACAACATCAACAACAACAAAAATTTCAAATAAACCACAACAACAACAACAACGTCAACAACAACAACAACGTCAACAACAACAACTACGTCAAATAAACAACAACAACAACGTCAAATAAATAATAACAACAACAACAACGTCAACAACAACAACATCAAATAAACAACAACAACAACAACGTCAAATAAACAACAACATTGTCAAATAAACAACAACAACAACAATAACAAGGTGATATAAACAACAACAACGTCAACAACAACAACAACAATGTCAAATAAACAACAACAACAACAACGTCAAATAAACAACAACAACAACGTCAAATAAACAACAACAACAATAACAATGTCAAATAAACAACAACAACAACAACAATAACAACAACAACGTCAAATAAACAACAACAACAACAACAACATCAACAACAACAAAAACGTCAAATAAACAACAACAACAACAACGTCAAAAACAACAACTACGTCAAATAAACAACAACAACAACAACGTCAAATAAACAACAACAACAATGTCAAATAAACAACAATACTAAAACAACGTCCATAACAACAACAATGTCAAGTAAACAACAACAACAACTACAACGTCATATAAACAACAACAACAACGTCAACAACAACAACAACAATGTCAAATAAACAACACCAACAACAACAACAACAACACCGTCAACAACAACAACAATGTCAAATAAACAACAACAACAACAACGTCAAATAAACAACAACAACAACTATGTCAACAACAACAACAACGTCAAATAAACAACAACAACAACAACAATAACAACAACAACAAGAACGTCAAATAAACAACAACAACGTCAATTAAACAACGACAATAACAATAACAACAACAACGTCAAATACAAAACAACAACAACGTCAATTAAACAACAACAACGTCAAATAAACAACAACAACAACGTCAAATAAACAACAACAACAACAACTTTAAATAAACAACAACAACAACATCAACGTCAAATAAACAACAACAACAACAACGTCAAATAAATAACAACGACAACAACGTCAACAACAACAACAACGTCAAATAAACAACAACAACAACAACTATGTCAACAACAACAACAATGTCAAATAAATAACAACAACAACGTCAACAACAACAACAACGTCAAATAAACAACAACAACAACAACGTCAAATAAACAACAACAACAACAACAACAACAACAACACAGCCAAATAAACAACAACAACAACAACGTCAAATAAACAACAACAACAACAACTTCAAATAAACAACAACAAAAACAACGTCAACAACAACAACAACGTCAAATATACAACAACAACAACAACAACGTCAACAACAACGTCAAATAAACAACAACAACAACAACGTAAAATAAACAATAACAACAACAACAACAACAATGTCAAATAAACAACAACAACAACGTCAAATAAACAACAACAACAACGTCAAATAAAGAACAACAACAACAACGTCAAATAAAAAACAACAACAACGTCAAATAAACAACAACAACAACAACGTCAAATAAACAACAACAACAATGTCAAATAAACAACAACAACAACAACAACAATAACAACAACAACAACAACGTCAAATAAACAAAGACAACGTCAATTAAACAACGACAATAACAACAACAACAACGTCAAATACAAAACAACAACAACGTCAATTAAACAACAACAACGTCAAATAAACAACAACAAAAACAACAACATATTCAACAACAATAACGTCAACATCAACGTCAAATAAACAACAACAACAACAACGTCAAATAAATAACAACAACAACAACGTCAACAACAACAACAACAACGTCAAATAAACAACAACAACAACAACTATGTCAACAACAACAACAATGTCAAATAAATAACAACAACAACGTCAACAACAACAACAACGTCAAATAAACAACAATAACAACAACATCAAATAAACAACAACAACAACAACACCGTCAAATAAACAACAACAACGACAACAACAACATCAAGAACAACAAAAATTTCAAATAAACCACAACAACAACGTCAACAACAACAACAACGTCAACAACAACAACTACGTCAAATAAACAACAACAACAACGTCAAATAAACAATAATAACAACAACAACGTCAACAACAACAACATCAAATAAACAACAACAACAACGTCAAATAAACAACAACATTGTCAAATAAACAACAACAACAACAATAACAAGGTGATATAAACAACAACAACGTCAACAACAACAACAACAATGTCAAATAAACAACAACAACAACAACGTCAAATAAACAACAACAACAACGTCAAATAAACAACAACAACAATAACAATGTCAAATAAACAACAACAACAACAATAACAACAACAACGTCAAATAAACAACAACAACAACAACATCAACAACAACAAAAACGTCAAATAAACAACAACAACAACAACGTCAAAAACAACAACTACGTCAAATAAACAACAACAACAACGTCAAATAAACAACAACAACAACAATGTCACCCACAACAACGTCAAATAAATAACAACAACAATGTCAAATAAACAACAATACTAAAACAACGTCAATAACAACAACAATGTCAAGTAAACAACAACAACAACCACAACGTCATATAAACAACAACAACAACGTCAACAACAACAACAACAATGTCAAATAAACAACACCAACAACAACAACAACAACAACACCGTCAACAACAACAACAATGTCAAATAAACAACAACAACAACAACGTCAAATAAACAACAACAACAACTATGTCAACAACAACAACAACAACGTCAAATAAACAACAACAACAACAACAATAACAACAACAACAACAACGTCAAATAAACAACAACAGCGTCAATTAAACAACGACAATAACAATAACAACAACAACGTCAAATACAAAACAACAACAACGTCAATTAAACAACAACAACGTCAAATTAACAACAACAAAAACAACAACATATTCAACAACAATAAAAACATCAAATAAACAACAACAACAACAACAACGTCAACCACAACAACTACGTCAAATAAACAACAACAACAACGTCAAATAAACAATAACAACAACATCGTCAAATAAACAACAACAACAACGTCAAATAAACAACAACAACAACGTCAAATAAACAACAACAACAACAACGTCAAATAAACAACAACAACAACATCAACGTCAAATAAACAACAACAACAACGTCAAATAAATAACAACAACAACAACGTCAACAACAACAACAACGTCAAATAAACAACAACAACAACAACTATGTCAACAACAACAACAATGTCAAATAAATAACAACAACAACGTCAACAACAACAACAACGTCAAATAAACAACAACAACAACGTCAAATAAACAACAACAACAACAACAACACAGCCAAATAAACAACAACAACAACAACGTCAAATAAACAACAACAATAACAACTTCAAATAAACAACAACAAAAACAACGTCAACAACAACAACAACGTCAAATATACAACAACAACAACAACAACGTCAACAACAACGTCAAGTAAACAACAACAACAACAACGTCAAATAAACAATAACAACAACAACAACAATGTCAAATAAAAAACAACAACAACGTCAAATAAACAACAACAACAACAACGTCAAATAAAGAACAACAACAACAACGTCAAATAAAAAACAACAACAACGTCAAATAAACAACAACAACAACAACGTCAAATAAACAACAACAACAATGTCAAATAAACAACAACAATAACAACAACAACAACAACAACAACGTCAACAACAACAACAACGTCAAATAAACAACAACAACAACAACAACGTCAACAACAACGTCAAATAAACAACAACAACAACAACGTCAAATAAACAATAACAACAACAACAACAATGTCAAATAAACAACAACAACAACGTCAAATAAACAACAACTACAACAACGTCAACAACAACAACAACGTCAAATAAACAACAACAACTTCAAATAAAAAACAACAACAACGTCAAATAAACAACAACAACAACAACAACGTCAAATAAACAACAACAACAACGTCAAATAAACAACAACAACCACAATAACAACAACAACAACAACGTCAAATAAACAACGACAACGTCAATTAAACAACGACAATAACAACAACAACAACAACAACGTCAAATACAAAACAACAACAAGAACAACATCAACAACAACAACAACAAGAACAACGTCAACAACAACAACATCGTCAAATAAACAACAACAACAACGTCAACAACAACAACAACGTCAAATAAACAACAACAACAACAACAACGTCAAATAAACAATAACAACAACAACAATGTCAAATAAACAACAACAACGTCAAATAAACAACAACAACAACAACAACATCAACAACAACAACAACGTCAAATAACCAACAACAACAACAACGTCAAATAAACAACAACAACAACAACAACAACGTCAAATAAACAACAACAACAACAACGTCAAATAAACAACAATAACAACAACAACAACGTCAAATAAACAACAACAACAACAACGTCAACAACAACAATGTCAAATAAACAACAACAACAACAACGTCAAATAAAAAACAACAACAACGTCAAATAAACAACAACAACAACAACGTCAAATAAACAACAACAACAACAACGTCAAATAAACAACAACAACAACAACGTCAAATAAACAACAACAACAACATCAACGTCAAATAAACAACAACAACAACAACGTCAAATAAATAACAACAACAACGTCAACAACAACAACAACGTCAAATAAACAACAACAACAACAACTATGTCAACAACAACAACAATGTCAAATAAATAACAACAACAACGTCAACAACAACAACAACGTCAAATAAACAACAACAACAACAACGTCAAATAAACAACAACAACAACAACAACACAGCCAAATAAACAACAACAACAACAACAACGTCAAATAAACAACAACAACAACAACTTCAAATAAACAACAACAAAAACAACGTCAACAACAACAACAACGTCAAATATACAACAACAACAACAACAACGTCAACAACAACGTCAAATAAACAACAACAACAACAACGTCAAATAAACAATAACAACAACAACAACAATGTCAAATAAACAACAACAACAACGTCAAATAAAGAACAACAACAACAACGTCAAATAAAGAACAACAACAACAACGTCAAATAAAAAACAACAACGTCAAATAAACAACAACAATAACAACAACAACAACGTCAAATACAAAACAACAACAACGTCAATTAAACAACAACAACGTCAAATAAACAACAAAAACAACAACATATTCAACAACAATAACGTCAACATCAACGTCAAATAAACAACAACAACAACAACGTCAAATAAATAACAACAACAACAACGTCAACAACAACAACAACAACGTCAAATAAACAACAACAACAACAACTATGTCAACAACAACAACAATGTCAAATAAATAACAACAACAACGTCAACAACAACAACAACGTCAAATAAACAATAATAACAACAACGTCAAATAAAAAACAACAACAACAACAACACCGTCAAATAAACAACAACAACGACAACAACAACATCAACAACAACAAGAATTTCAAATAAACCACAACAACAACAACAACGTCAACAACAACAACAACGTCAACAACAACAACTACGTCAAATAAACAACAACAACAACGTCAAATAAATAATAACAACAACAACAACGTCAACAACAACAACATCAAATAAACAACAACAACAACGTCAAATAAACAACAACATTGTCAAATAAACAACAACAACAATAACAAGGTGATATAAACAACAACAACGTCAACAACAACAACAACAATGTCAAATAAACAACAACAACAACAACGTCAAATAAACAACAACAACAACAACATCAAATAAACAACAACAACAATAACAATGTCAAATAAACAACAACAACAACAACAATAACAACAACAACGTCAAATAAACAACAACAACAATAACAACATCAACAACAACAAAAACGTCAAATAAACAACAACAACAACGTCAAAAACAACAACTACGTCAAATAAACAACAACAACAACAACGTCAAATAAACAACAACAACAATGTCAAATAAATAACAATACTAAAACAACGTCCATAACAACAACAATGTCAAGTAAACAACAACAACAACTACAACGTCATATAAACAACAACAACAACGTCAACAACAACAACAACAATGTCAAATAAACAACACCAACAACAACAACAACAAAACCGTCAACAACAACAACAATGTCAAATAAACAACAAAAACAACAACGTCAAATAAACAACAACAACAACTATGTCAACAACAACAACAACGTCAAATAAACAACAACAACAACAACAATAACAACAACAACAACAACGTCAAATAAACAACAACAACGTCAATTAAACAACGACAATAACAATAACAACAACAACGTCAAATACAAAACAACAACAACATCAATTAAACAACAACAACGTCAAATAAACAACAACAAAAACAACAACATATTCAACAACAATAAAAACATCAAATAAACAACAACAACAACAACGTCAACCACAACAACTACGTCAAATAAACAACAACAACAACGTCAAATAAACAATAACAACAACAACGTCAAATAAACAACAACAACAACGTCAAATAAACAACAACAACAACGTCAAATAAACAACAACAACAACAACGTCAAATAAACAACAACAACAACATCAACGTCAAATAAACAATAACAACAACAACGTCAAATAAACAACAACAACAACAACGTCAAATAAACAATAACAACAACAACAATGTCAAATAAACAACAACAACGTCAAATAAACAACAACAACAACAACAACATCAACAACAACAACAACGTCAAATAACCAACAACAACAACAACGTCAAATAAACAACAACAACAACAACAACAACGTCAAATAAACAACAACAACAACAACGTCAAATAAACAACAATAACAACAACAACAACGTCAAATAAACAACAACAACAACAACGTCAACAACAACAATGTCAAATAAACAACAACAACAACAACGTCAAATAAAAAACAACAACAACGTCAAATAAACAACAACAACAACAACGTCAAATAAACAACAACAACAACAACGTCAAATAAACAACAACAACAACAACGTCAAATAAACAACAACAACAACATCAACGTCAAATAAACAACAACAACAACAACGTCAAATAAATAACAACAACAACGTCAACAACAACAACAACGTCAAATAAACAACAACAACAACAACTATGTCAACAACAACAACAATGTCAAATAAATAACAACAACAACGTCAACAACAACAACAACGTCAAATAAACAACAACAACAACAACGTCAAATAAACAACAACAACAACAACAACACAGCCAAATAAACAACAACAACAACAACAACGTCAAATAAACAACAACAACAACAACTTCAAATAAACAACAACAAAAACAACGTCAACAACAACAACAACGTCAAATATACAACAACAACAACAACAACGTCAACAACAACGTCAAATAAACAACAACAACAACAACGTCAAATAAACAATAACAACAACAACAACAATGTCAAATAAACAACAACAACAACGTCAAATAAAGAACAACAACAACAACGTCAAATAAAGAACAACAACAACAACGTCAAATAAAAAACAACAACGTCAAATAAACAACAACAATAACAACAACAACAACGTCAAATACAAAACAACAACAACGTCAATTAAACAACAACAACGTCAAATAAACAACAAAAACAACAACATATTCAACAACAATAACGTCAACATCAACGTCAAATAAACAACAACAACAACAACGTCAAATAAATAACAACAACAACAACGTCAACAACAACAACAACAACGTCAAATAAACAACAACAACAACAACTATGTCAACAACAACAACAATGTCAAATAAATAACAACAACAACGTCAACAACAACAACAACGTCAAATAAACAATAATAACAACAACGTCAAATAAAAAACAACAACAACAACAACACCGTCAAATAAACAACAACAACGACAACAACAACATCAACAACAACAAGAATTTCAAATAAACCACAACAACAACAACAACGTCAACAACAACAACAACGTCAACAACAACAACTACGTCAAATAAACAACAACAACAACGTCAAATAAATAATAACAACAACAACAACGTCAACAACAACAACATCAAATAAACAACAACAACAACGTCAAATAAACAACAACATTGTCAAATAAACAACAACAACAATAACAAGGTGATATAAACAACAACAACGTCAACAACAACAACAACAATGTCAAATAAACAACAACAACAACAACGTCAAATAAACAACAACAACAACAACATCAAATAAACAACAACAACAATAACAATGTCAAATAAACAACAACAACAACAACAATAACAACAACAACGTCAAATAAACAACAACAACAATAACAACATCAACAACAACAAAAACGTCAAATAAACAACAACAACAACGTCAAAAACAACAACTACGTCAAATAAACAACAACAACAACAACGTCAAATAAACAACAACAACAATGTCAAATAAATAACAATACTAAAACAACGTCCATAACAACAACAATGTCAAGTAAACAACAACAACAACTACAACGTCATATAAACAACAACAACAACGTCAACAACAACAACAACAATGTCAAATAAACAACACCAACAACAACAACAACAAAACCGTCAACAACAACAACAATGTCAAATAAACAACAAAAACAACAACGTCAAATAAACAACAACAACAACTATGTCAACAACAACAACAACGTCAAATAAACAACAACAACAACAACAATAACAACAACAACAACAACGTCAAATAAACAACAACAACGTCAATTAAACAACGACAATAACAATAACAACAACAACGTCAAATACAAAACAACAACAACATCAATTAAACAACAACAACGTCAAATAAACAACAACAAAAACAACAACATATTCAACAACAATAAAAACATCAAATAAACAACAACAACAACAACGTCAACCACAACAACTACGTCAAATAAACAACAACAACAACGTCAAATAAACAATAACAACAACAACGTCAAATAAACAACAACAACAACGTCAAATAAACAACAACAACAACGTCAAATAAACAACAACAACAACAACGTCAAATAAACAACAACAACAACATCAACGTCAAATAAACAATAACAACAACAACGTCAAATAAATAACAACAACAACAACGTCAACAACAACAACAACGTCAAATAAACAACAACAACAACAACTATGTCAACAACAACAACAATGTCAAATAAATAACAACAACAACGTCAACAACAACAACAACGTCAAATAAACAACAACAACAACAACGTCAAATAAACAACAACAACAACAACAACAACACAGCCAAATAAACAACAACAACAACAACAACAACGTCAAATAAACAACAACAACAACAACTTCAAATAAACAACAACAAAAACAACGTCAACAACAACAACAACGTCAAATATACAACAACAACAACAACAACGTCAACAACAACGTCAAATAAACAACAACAACGTCAAATAAACAATAACAACAACAACAACAACAATGTCAAATAAACAACAACAACAACGTCAAATAAACAACAACAACAACGTCAAATAAAGAACAACAACAACAACGTCAAATAAAAAACAACAACAACGTCAAATAAACAACAACAACAACAACGTCAAATAAACAACAACAACAATGCCAAATAAATAACAACAACAACAACAACAACAATAACAACAACAACAACGTCAAATAAACAACGACAACGTCAATTAAACAACGACAATAACAACAAAAACAACGTCAAATACAAAACAACAACAACGTCAATTAAACAACAACAACGTCAAATAAACAACAACAAAAACAACAACATATTCAACAACAATAACGTCAACATCAACGTCAAATAAACAACAACAACAACAACGTCAAATAAATAACAACAACAACAACGTCAACAACAACAACAACAACGTCAAATAAACAACAACAACAACAACTATGTCAACAACAACAACAATGTCAAATAAATAACAACAACAACGTCAACAACAACAACAACGTCAAATAAACAACAATAACAACAACATCAAATAAACAACAACAACAACAACACCGTCAAATAAACAACAACAACGACAACAACAACATCAACAACAACAAAAATTTCAAATAAACCACAACAACAACGTCAACAACAACAACAACGTCAACAACAACAACTACGTCAAATAAACAACAACAACAACGTCAAATAAACAATAACAACAACAACAACGTCAACAACAACAACATCAAATAAACAACAACAACAACGTCAAATAAACAACAACATTGTCAAATAAACAACAACAACAATAACAAGGTGATATAAACAACAACAACGTCAACAACAACAACAACAATGTCAAATAAACAACAACAACAACAACGTCAAATAAACAACAACAACAACGTCAAATAAACAACAACAACAATAACAATGTCAAATAAACAACAACAACAACAACAATAACAACAACAACGTCAAATAAACAACAACAACAACAACAACATCAACAACAACAAAAACGTCAAATAAACAACAACAACAACAACGTCAAAAACAACAACTACGTCAAATAAACAACAACAACAACGTCAAATAAACAACAACAACAACAATGTCACCCACAACAACGTCAAATAAATAACAACAACAATGTCAAATAAACAACAATACTAAAACAACGTCAATAACAACAACAATGTCAAGTAAACAACAACAACAACTACAACATCATATAAACAACAACAACAACGTCAACAACAACAACAACAATGTCAAATAAACAACACCAACAACAACAACAACAACAACAACACCGTCAACAACAACAACAATGTCAAATAAACAACAACAACAATAACGTCAAATAAACAACAACAACAACTATGTCAACAACAACAACAACAACGTCAAATAAACAACAACAACAACAACAATAACAACAACAACAACAACGTCAAATAAACAACAACAACGTCAATTAAACAATGACAATAACAATAACAACAACAACGTCAAATACAAAACAACAACAACGTCAATTAAACAACAACAACGTCAAATAAACAACAACAAAAACAACAACATATTCAACAACAATAAAAACATCAAATAAACAACAACAACAACAACGTCAACCACAACAACTACGTCAAATAAACAACAACAACAACGTCAAATAAACAATAACAACAACAACGTCAAATAAACAACAACAACAACAACGTCAAATAAACAACAACAACAACGTCAAATAAACAACAACAACAACAACGTCAAATAAACAACAACAACAACATCAACGTCAAATAAACAACAACAACAACAACGTCAAATAAATAACAACAACAACAACAACGTCAACAACAACAACAACGTCAAATAAACAACAACAACAACAACAACTATGTCAACAACAACAACAATGTCAAATAAATAACAACAACAACGTCAACAACAACAACAACGTCAAATAAACAACAACAACAACAACGTCAAATAAACAACAACAACAACAACAACACAGCCAAATAAACAACAACAACAACAACAACGTCAAATAAACAACAACAACAACTTCAAATAAACAACAACAAAAACAACGTCAACAACAACAACAACGTCAAATATACAACAACAACAACAACAACGTCAACAACAACGTCAAGTAAACAACAACAACAACAACGTCAAATAAACAATAACAACAACAACAACAATGTCAAATAAACAACAACAACAACGTCAAATAAACAACAACAACAACAACGTCAAATAAAGAACAACAACAACAACGTCAAATAAAAAACAACAACAACGTCAAATAAACAACAACAACAACAACAACGTCAAATAAACAACAACAACAATGTCAAATAAACAACAATAATAACAACAACAACAACAACGTCAACAACAACAACAACGTCAAATAAACAACAACAACAACAACAACAACAACAACAACAACGTCAACAACAACGTCAAATAAACAACAACAACAACAACGTCAAATAAACAATAACAACAACAACAACAACTTCAAATAAACAACAACAACAACGTCAAATAAACAACAACAACAACAACGTCAACAACAACAACAACGTCAAATATACAACAACAACTTCAAATAAAAAACAACAACAACGTCAAATAAACAACAACAACAACAACGTCAAATAAACAACAACAACACTGTCAAATAAACAACAACAACAACAACAACAATAACAACAACAACAACAACGTCAAATAAACAACGACAACGTCAATTAAACAACGACAATAACAACAACAACAACAACAACGTCAAATACAAAACAACAACAAGAACAACGTCAACAACAACAAAAACAAGAACAACGTCAACAACAACAACATTGTCAAATAAACAACAACAACAACGTCAACAACAACAACAACGTCAAATAAACAACAACAACAACAACGTCAAATAAATAATAACAACAACAACAATGTCAAATAAACAACAACAACGTCAAATAAACAACAACAACTACAACAACAACGTCAACAACAACAACAACGTCAAATAAATAACAACAACAACAACGTCAAATAAACAACAACAACAACAACGTCAAATAAACAACAACAACAACAACAACGTCAAATAAACAACAACAACAACAACAACAACAACGTCAAATAAACAACAACAACAACAACGTCAACAACAACAACGTCAAATAAACAACAACAACAACAACGTCAAATAAAAAACAACAACAACGTCAAATAAACAACAACAACAACAACGTCAAATAAACAACAACAACAACGTCAAATAAACAACAACAACAACAACAACAACAATAACAACAACAACAACTTCAAATAAACAACGACAACGTCAATTAAACAACGACAATAACAACAACAACAACGTCAATTAAACAACAACAACATCAAATAAACAACAACAAAAACAACAACATATTCAACAACAATAACGTCAAATAAACAACAACAACGTCAAATAAACAACAACAACAACAACAACAACAATAACAACAACAACAACGTCAAATAAACAACAACAACGTCAATTAAACAACAACAAAAACAACAACACCATCAACAACAATAAAAACATCAAATAAACAACAACAACAACAACGTCAACAACAACAACTACGTCAAATAAACAACAACAACAACGTCAAATAAACAATAACAACAACAACAACGTCAACAACAACAACGTCAAATAAACAACAACAACGTCAAATAAACAACAACAACGTCAAATAAACAACAACAACGTCAAATAAACAACAACAACGTCAACAACAACAACAACGTCAAATAAACAACAACAACAACGTCAATAACAACAACAATGTCAAGTAAACAACAACAACAACTACAACGTCATATAAACAACAACAACAACGTCAACAACAACAACAATGTCAAATAAACAACACCAACAACAACAACAACAACAACAACACCGTCAACAACAATAACAATGTCAAATAAACATCAACAACAACAACGTCAAATAAACAACAACAACAACAACTATGTCAACAACAACAACAACAACGTCAAATAAACAACAACAACAACAACAACAATAACAACAACAACAACAACGTCAAATAAACAACAACAACGTCAAATACAAAACAACAACAACGTCAATTAAACAACAACAACGTCAAAGAAACAACAACAAAAACAACAACATATTCAACAACAATAAAAACATCAAATAAACAACAACAACAACAACGTCAACCACAACAACTACGTCAAATAAACAACAACAACAACGTCAAATAAACAATAACAACAACAACGTCAAATAAACAACAACAACAACGTCAAATAAACAACAACAACAACGTCAAGTAAACAACAACAACAACAACGTCAAATAAACAACAACAACAACATCAACGTCAAATAAACAACAACAACAACAACGTCAAATAAATAACAACAACAACAACGTCAAATAAACAACAACAACAACAACGTCAAATAAACAACAACAACAACAACAACGTCAAATAAACAACAACAACAACAACAACGTCAAATAAACAACAACAACAACAACAACAACAACGTCAAATAAACAACAACAACAACAACGTCAACAACAACAACGTCAAATAAACAACAACAACAACAACGTCAAATAAAAAACAACAACAACGTCAAATAAACAACAACAACAACAACGTCAAATAAACAACAACAACAACGTCAAATAAACAACAACAACAACAACAACAACAATAACAACAACAACAACTTCAAATAAACAACGACAACGTCAATTAAACAACGACAATAACAACAACAACAACGTCAATTAAACAACAACAACATCAAATAAACAACAACAAAAACAACAACATATTCAACAACAATAACGTCAAATAAACAACAACAACGTCAAATAAACAACAACAACAACAACAACAACAATAACAACAACAACAACGTCAAATAAACAACAACAACGTCAATTAAACAACAACAAAAACAACAACACCATCAACAACAATAAAAACATCAAATAAACAACAACAACAACAACGTCAACAACAACAACTACGTCAAATAAACAACAACAACAACGTCAAATAAACAATAACAACAACAACAACGTCAACAACAACAACGTCAAATAAACAACAACAACGTCAAATAAACAACAACAACGTCAAATAAACAACAACAACGTCAAATAAACAACAACAACGTCAACAACAACAACAACGTCAAATAAACAACAACAACAACGTCAATAACAACAACAATGTCAAGTAAACAACAACAACAACTACAACGTCATATAAACAACAACAACAACGTCAACAACAACAACAATGTCAAATAAACAACACCAACAACAACAACAACAACAACAACACCGTCAACAACAATAACAATGTCAAATAAACATCAACAACAACAACGTCAAATAAACAACAACAACAACAACTATGTCAACAACAACAACAACAACGTCAAATAAACAACAACAACAACAACAACAATAACAACAACAACAACAACGTCAAATAAACAACAACAACGTCAAATACAAAACAACAACAACGTCAATTAAACAACAACAACGTCAAAGAAACAACAACAAAAACAACAACATATTCAACAACAATAAAAACATCAAATAAACAACAACAACAACAACGTCAACCACAACAACTACGTCAAATAAACAACAACAACAACGTCAAATAAACAATAACAACAACAACGTCAAATAAACAACAACAACAACGTCAAATAAACAACAACAACAACGTCAAGTAAACAACAACAACAACAACGTCAAATAAACAACAACAACAACATCAACGTCAAATAAACAACAACAACAACAACGTCAAATAAATAACAACAACAACAACGTCAACAACAACAACAACAACGTCAAATAAACAACAACAACAACTATGTCAACAACAACAACAATGTCAAATAAATAACAACAACAACGTCAACAACAACAACAACGTCAAATAAACAACAATAACAACAACGTCAAATAAACAACAACAACAACAACAACACAGTCAAATAAACAACAACAACAACAACGTCAAATAAACAACAACAACAACAACTTCAAATAAACAACAACAAAAACAACGTCAACAACAACAACAACGTCAAATATACAACAACAACAACATTAACGTCAACAACAACGTCAAATAAATAACAACAACAACAACGTCAAATAAACAATAACAACAACAACAACAATGTCAAATAAACAACAACAACAACGTCAAATAAACAACAACAACAACAACGTCAACAACAACAACAACGTCAAATAAAGAACAACAACAACAACAACGTCAAATAAAAAACAACAACAACGTCAAATAAACAACAACAACAACAACGTCAAATAAACAACAACAACAATGTCAAATAAACAACAACAACAACAACAACAACAACAACAATAACAACAACAACAACAACGTCAAATAAACAACGACAACGTCAATTAAACAACGACAATAACAACAACAACAACGTCAAATACAAAACAACAACAACGTCAATTAAACAACAACAACGTCAAATAAACAACAACAAAAACAACAACATATTCAACAACAATAACGTCAAATAAACAACAACAACGTCAAATAAACAACAACAACAACAACAACAATAACAACAACAACAACAACGTTAAATAAACAACAACAACGTCAATTAAACAACAACAAAAACAACAACAACATCAATAACAATAAAAACATCAAATAAACAACAACAACAACAACAACGTCAACAACAACAACTACGTCAAATAAACAACAACAACGTCAAATAAACAATAACAACAACAACAACGTCAACAACAACAACATCAAATAAACAACAACAACGTCAAATAAACAACAACAACGTCAAATAAACAACAACAACGTCAACAACAACAACAACGTCAAATAAACAACAACAACAACGTCAATAACAACAACAATGTCAAGTAAACAACAACAATGTCAAGTAAACAACAACAACAACTACAACGTCATATAAACAACAACAACAACGTCAACAACAACAACAACAATGTCAAATAAACAACACCAACAACAACAACACCGTCAACAACAACAACAATGTCAAATAAACAACAACAACAACAACGTCAAATAAACAACAACAACAACAACTATGTCAACAACAACAACAACAACGTCAAATAAACAACAACAACAACAACGATAACAACATCAACAACAACGTCAAATAAACAACAACAACGTCAATTAAACAACGACAATAACAATAACAACAACAACGTCTAATACAAAACAACAACAACGTCAATTAAACAACAACAACGTCAAATAAACAACAACAAAAACAACAACATATTCAACAACAATGAAAACATCAAATAAACAACAACAACAACAACGTCAACCACAACAACTACGTCAAATAAACAACAACAACAACGTCAAATAAACAATAACAACAACAACGTCAAATAAACAACAACAACAACGTCATATAAATAACAACAACAACGTCAAATAAACAACAACAACAACAACGTCAAATAAACAACAACAACAACATCAACATCAAATAAACAACAACAACAACAACGTCAAATAAATAACAACAACAACAACGTCAACAACAACAACAACAACGTCAAATAAACAACAACAACAACAACACAGTCAAATAAACAACAACAACAACAACAACGTCAAATAAACAACAACAACAACAACGTCAAATAAACAACAACAACAACAACAACAACAACAACAACAATAACAACAACAACAACAACGTCAAATAAACAAAGACAACGTCAATTAAACAACGACAATAACAACAACAACAACGTCAAATACAAAACAACAACAACGTCAATTAAACAACAACAACAACGTCAAATAAACAACAACAAAAACAACAACATATTCAACAACAATAACGTCAAATAAACAACAACAACGTCAAATAAACAACAACAACAACAACAACAACAACAATAACAACAACAACAACAACGTCAAATAAACAACAACAACGTCAATTAAACAACAACAAAAACAACAACAACATCAACAACAATAAAAACATCAAATAAACAACAACAACAACAACAACAACGTCAACAACAACAACTACGTCAAATAAACAACAACAACAATGTCAAATAAACAATAACAACAACAACAACGTCAACAACAACAACATCAAATAAACAACAACAACGTCAAATAAACAACAACAACGTCAAATAAACAACAACAACGTCAACAACAACAACAACGTCAAATAAACAACAACAACAACGTCAATAACAACAACAATGTCAAGTAAACAACAACAACTACAACGTCATATAAACAACAACAACAACAACGTCAACAACAACAACAACAATGTCAAATAAACAACACCAACAACAACAACAACACCGTCAACAACAACAACAATGTCAAATAAACAACAACAACAACAACGTCAAATAAACAACAACAACAACAACTATGTCAACAACAACAACAACAACGTCAAATAAACAACAACAACAACAATAACAACATCAACAACAACGTCAAATAAACAACAACAACGTCAATTAAACAACGACAATAACAATAACAACAACAACGTCTAATACAAAACAACAACAACGTCAATTAAACAACAACAACGTCAAATAAACAACAACAAAAACAACAACATATTCAACAACAATAAAAACATCAAATAAACAACAACAACAACAACGTCAACCACAACAACTACGTCAAATAAACAACAACAACAACAGCGTCAAATAAACAACAACAACAACGTCAAATAAACAATAACAACAACAACGTCAAACAAACAACAACAACAACGTCAAATAAACAACAACAACAACGTCAAATAAACAACAACAACAACAACGTCAAATAAACAACAACAACAACATCAACATCAAATAAACAACAACAACAACAACGTCAAATAACTAACAACAACAACAACGTCAACAACAACAACAACAACGTCAAATAAACAACAACAACAACAACTATGTCAACAACAACAACAATGTCAAATAAATAACAACAACAACGTCAACAACAACAACAACGTCAAATAAACAACAACAACAACAACAACAACAACGTCAAATAAACAACAACAACAACAATAACAACAACACAGTCAAATAAACAACAACAACAACGTCAAATAAACAACAACAACAACAACGTCAAATAAACAACAACAAAAACAACTTCAACAACAACAACAACAACGTCAAATAAACAACAACAACAACAACAACGTCAACAACAACGTCAAATAAACAACAACAACAACAACGTCAAATAAACAATAACAACAACAACAACAATGTCAAATAAACAACAACAACAACGTCAAATAAACAACAACAACAACAACGTCAACAATAACAACAACGCAAATAAAGAACAACAACAACGTCAAATAAAAAACAACAACAACGTCAAATAAACAACAACAACAACAACGTCAAATAAACAACAACAACAACGTCAAATAAACAACAACAACAACAACGTCAAATAAACAACAACAACAACGTCAAATAAACAACAACAACAACAACAACAATAACAACAACAAAAACAACGTCAAATAAACAACGACAACGTCAATTAAACAACGACAATAACAACAACAACAACAACAACGTCAAATACAAAACAACAACAAGAACAACGTCAACAACAACAACAACAAGAACAACGTCAACAACAACAACATCGTCAAATAAACAACAACAACAACGTCAACAACAACAACAACAACGTCAAATAAACAACAACAACAACGTCAAATAAACAATAACAACAACAACAATGTCAAATAAACAACAACAACGTCAAATAAACAACAACAACAACAACAACAACGTCAAATAAACAACAACAACAACAACGTCAAATAAACAACAACAACAACAACGTCAAATAAACAACAATAACAACAACAACAATAACAATAACAACAACAACGTCAAATAAACAACAACAACAACAACAACAACAACGTCAAATAAACAATAACAACAACAACGTCAATAACAACAACGTCAAATAAACAACAACAACAACGTCAAATAAACAACAACAACAATGTCAAATAAACAACAACAATAACAACAACAACAACAACAACGTCAACAACAACAACAACGTCAAATAAACAACAACAACAACAACAACAACGTCAACAACAACGTCAAATAAACAACAACAACAACAACCTCAAATAAACAATAACAACAACAACAACAACTTCAAATAAACAACAACAACAACGTCAAATAAACAACAACAACAACAACTTCAACAACAACAACAACGTCAAATAAACAACAACAACTTCAAATAAAAAACAACAACAACGTCAAATAAACAACAACAACAACAACAACAATAACAACAACAACAACAACGTCAAATAAACAACGACAACGTCAATTAAACAACGACAATAACAACAACAACAACAACGTCAAATACAAAACAACAACAAGAACAACGTCAACAACAACAACAAGAACAACGTCAACAACAACAACATCGTCAAATAAACAACAACAACAACGTCAACAACAACAACAACGTCAAATAAACAACAACAACAACAACGTCAAATAAACAATAACAACAACAACAATGTCAAATAAACAACAACAACGTCAAATAAACAACAACAACAACAACAACGTCAACAACAACAACAACGTCAAATAAACAACAACAACAACAACGTCAAATAAACAACAACAACGTCAAATAAACAACAACAACAACAACAACGTCAAATAAACAACAATAACAACAACAACAACAACAACGTCAAATAAACAACAACAACAACAACGTCAACAACAACAACGTCAAATAAACAACAACAACAACAACGTCAAATAAAAAACAACAACAACGTCAAATAAACAACAACAACAACAACGTCAAATAAACAACAACAACAACGTCAAATAAACAACAACAACAACAACAACAATAACAACAACAACAACAACGTCAAATAAACAACGACAAAGTCAATTAAACAACGACAATAACAACAACAACAACGTCAAATACAAAACAACAACAACGTCAATTAAACAACAACAACATCAAATAAACAACAACAAAAACAACAACATATTCAACAACAATAACGTCAAATAAACAACAACAACGTCAAATAAACAACAACAACAACAACAACAACAACAATAACAACAACAACAACGTCAAATAAACAACAACAACGTCAATTAAACAACAACAAAAACAACAACACCATCAACAACAATAAAAACATCAAATAAACAACAACAACAACAACGTCAACAACAACAACTACGTCAAATAAACAACAACAACAACGTCAAATAAACAATAATAACAACAACAACGTCAACAACAACAACGTCAAATAAACAACAACAACGTCAAATAAACAACAACAACGTCAAATAAACAACAACAACGTCAACAACAACAACAACGTCAAATAAACAACAACAACAACGTCAATAACAACAACAATGTCAAGTAAACAACAACAACAACTACAACGTCATATAAACAACAACAACAACGTCAACAACAACAACAACAATGTCAAATAAACAACACCAACAACAACAACAACAACAACAACACCGTCAACAACAACAACAATGTCAAATAAACAACAACAACAACAACGTCAAATAAACAACAACAACAACAACAACTATGTCAACAACAACAACAACAACGTCAAATAAACAACAACAACAACAACAACAATAACAACAACAACAACAACAACGTCAAATAAACAACAACAACATCAAATACAAAACAACAACAACGTCAATTAAACAACAACAACGTCAAATAAACAACAACAAAAACAACAACATATTCAACAACAATAAAAACATCAAATAAACTACAACAACAACAACGTCAACCACAACAACTACGTCAAATAAAAAACAACAACAACGTCAAATAAACAATAACAACAACAACGTCAAATAAACAACAACAACAACGTCAAATAAACAACAACAACAACGTCAAATAAACAACAACAACAACAACGTCAAATAAACAACAACAACAACATCAACGTCAAATAAACAACAACAACAACAACGTCAAATAAATAACAACAACAACAACGTCAACAACAACAACAACAACGTCAAATAAACAACAACAACAACTATGTTAACAACAACAACAATGTCAAATAAATAACAACAACAACGTCAACAACAACAACAACGTCAAATAAACAACAATAACAACAACGTCAAATAAACAACAACAACAACAACAACACAGTCAAATAAACAACAACAACAACAACGTCAAATAAACAACAACAACAACTTCAAATAAACAACAACAAAAACAACGTCAACAACAACAACAACGTCAAATATACAACAACAACAACATTAACGTCAACAACAACGTCAAATAAACAACAACAACAACAACGTCAAATAAACAATAACAACAACAACAACAATGTCAAATAAACAACAACAACAACGTCAAATAAACAACAACAACAACAACGTCAACAACAACAACAACGTCAAATAAAGAACAACAACAACAACAACGTCAAATAAAAAACAACAACAACGTCAAATAAACAACAACAACAACGTCAAATAAACAACAACAACAATGTCAAATAAACAACAACAACAACAATAATAACAACAACAACAACAACGTCAAATAAACAACGACAACGTCAATTAAACAACGACAATAACAACAACAACAACAACGTCAAATACAAAACAACAACAACGTCAATTAAACAACAACAACGTCAAATAAACAACAACAAAAACAACAACATATTCAACAACAATAACGTCAAATAAACAACAACAACGTCAAATAAACAACAACAACAACAACAACAATAACAACAACAACAACAACAACGTCAAATAAACAACAACAACGTCAATTAAACAACAACAAAAACAACAACAACATCAACAACAATAAAAACATCAAATTAACAACAACAACAACAACAACGTCAACAACAACAACTACGTCAAATAAACAACAACAACAACATCAAATAAACAATAACAACAACATCAACGTCAACAACAACAACATCAAATAAACAACAACAACGTCAAATAAACAACAACAACGTCAAATAAACAACAACAACGTCAACAACAACAACAACGTCAAATAAACAACAACAACAACGTCAATAACAACAACAATGTCAAGTAAACAACAACAACAACTACAACGTCATATAAACAACAACAACAACGTCAACAACAACAACAACAATGTCAAATAAACAACACCAACAACAACAACAACACCGTCAACAACAACAACAATGTCAAATAAACAACAACAACAACAACGTCAAATAAACAACAACAACAACAACTATGTCAACAACAACAACAACAACGTCAAATAAACAACAACAACAACAACAATAACAACATCAACAACAACGTCAAATAAACAACAACAACGTCAATTAAACAACGACAATAACAATAACAACAACAACGTCTAATACAAAACAACAACAACGTCAATTAAACAACAACAACGTCAAATAAACAACAACAAAAACAACAACATATTCAACAACAATAAAAACATCAAATAAACAACAACAACAACAACGTCAACCACAACAACTACGTCAAATAAACAACAACAACAACGTCAAATAAACAATAACAACAACAACGTCAAATAAACAACAACAACAACGTCAAATAAACAACAACAACAACGTCAAATAAACAACAACAACAACAACGTCAAATAAACAACAACAACAACATCAACATCAAATAAACAACAACAACAACAACGTCAAATAAATAACAACAACAACAACGTCAACAACAACAACAACGTCAAATAAACAACAACAACAACAACTATGTCAACAACAACAACAATGTCAAATAAATAACAACAACAACGTCAACAACAACAACAACGTCAAATAAACAACAACAACAACAACAACGTCAAATAAACAACAACAACAACAACACAGTCAAATAAACAACAACAACAACAATGTCAAATAAACAACAACAACAACAACGTCAAATAAACAACAACAAAAACAACGTCAACAACAACAACAACGTCAAATAAACAACAACAACAACAACGTCAACAACAACGTCAAATAAACAACAACAACAACAACGTCAAATAAACAATAACAACAACAACGTCAAATAAACAACAACAACAACGTCAAATAAACAACAACAACAACAACGTCAACAACAACAACAACAACGTCAAATAAAGAACAACAACAACAACAACGTCAAATAAAAAACAACAACAACGTCAAATAAACAACAACAACAACAACGTCAAATAAACAACAACAACAATGTCAAATAAACAACAACAACAACAACAACAATAACAACAACAACAACAACGTCAAATAAACAAAGACAACGTCAATTAAACAATGACAATAACAACAACAACAACGTCAAATACAAAACAACAACAACGTCAGTTAAACAACAACAACGTCAAATAAACAACAACAAAAACAATAACATATTCAACAACAATAACGTCAAATAAACAACAACAACGTCAAATAAACAACAACAACAACAACAACAATAACAACAACAACAACAACGTCAAATAAACAACAACAACGTCAATTAAACAACAACAAAAACAACAACAACATCAACAACAATAAAAACATCAAATAATCAACAACAACAACAACAACAACAACGTCAACAACAACAACTACGTCAAATAAACAACAACAACAACGTCAAATAAACAATAACAACAACAACAACGTCAACAACAACAACATCAAATAAACAACAACAACGTCAAATAAACAACAACAACGTCAAATAAACAACAACAACGTCAACAACAACAACAACGTCAAATAAACAACAACAACAACGTCAATAACAACAACAATGTCAAGTAAACAACAACAACTACAACGTCATATAAACAACAACAACAACAACGTCAACAACAACAACAACAATGTCAAATAAACAACACCAACAACAACAACAACACCGTCAACAACAACAACAATGTCAAATAAACAACAACAACAACGTCAAATAAACAACAACAACAACAATTATGTCAACAACAACAACAACAACGTCAAATAAACAACAACAACAACAATAACAACATCAACAACAACGTCAAATAAACAACAACAACGTCAATTAAACAACGACAATAACAATAACAACAACAACGTCTAATACAAAACAACAACAACGTCAATTAAACAACAACAACGTCAAATAAACAACAACAAAAACAACAACATATTCAACAACAATAAAAACATCAAATAAACAACAACAACAACAACAACAACGTCAACCACAACAACTACGTCAAATAAACAACAACAACGTCAAATAAACAATAACAACAACAACGTCAAATAAACAACAACAACAACGTCAAATAAACAACAACAACAACGTCAAATAAACAACAACAACAACAACGTCAAATAAACAACAACAACAACATCAACATCAAATAAACAACAACAACAACAACAACGTCAAATAAATAACAACAACAACAACGTCAACAACAACAACAACGTCAAATAAACAACAACAACAACAACTATGTCAACAACAACAACAATGTCAAATAAATAACAACAACAACGTCAACAACAACAACAACGTCAAATAAACAACAACAACAACAACAACAACACAGTCAAATAAACAACAACAACAACAACGTCAAATAAACAACAACAACAACAACGTCAAATAAACAACAACAAAAACAACGTCAACAACAACAACAAAAACAACGTCAACAACAACAACAACGTCAAATAAACAACAACAACAACAACAACGTCAACAACAACGTCAAATAAACAACAACAACAACAACGTCAAATAAACAATAACAACAACAACAACAATGTCAAATAAACAACAACAACAACGTCAAATAAACAACAACAACAACAACGTCAACAATAACAACAACGTCAAATAAAGAACAACAACAACGTCAAATAAAAAACAACAACAACGTCAAATAAACAACAACAACAATAACGTCAAATAAACAACAACAACAACGTCAAATAAACAACAACAACAACAACAACAATAACAACAACAACAACAACGTCAAATAAACAACGACAACGTCAATTAAACAACGACAATAACAACAACAACAACAACGTCAAATACAAAACAACAACAAGAACAATGTCAACAACAACAACAACAAGAACAACGTCAACAACAACAACATCGTCAAATAAACAACAACAACAACGTCAACAACAACAACAACAACAACAACGTCAAATAAACAACAACAACAACGTCAAATAAACAATAACAACAACAACAATGTCAAATAAACAACAACAACGTCAAATAAACAACAACAACAACAACAACAACAACGTCAAATAAACAACAACAACAACAACGTCAAATAAACAACAACAACAACAACAACAACGTCAAATAAACAACAATAACAACAACAACAATAACAATAACAACAACAACAACGTCAAATAAACAACAACAACAACAACAACAACAACGTCAAATAAACAATAACAACAACAACGTCAAATAAACAACAACAAAAACAACAACAACAAAAACGTCAAATAAACAACAACAACGTCAAATAAACAACAACAACAACGTCAAATAAACAATAACAACAACAAAAATGTCAACAACAACAACGTCAAATAAACAACAACAACGTCAAATAAAGAACAACAACAACAACAATGTCAAATAAACAACAACAACAACGTCAACAACAATAACAACAACAACAACAATGTCAAATAAACAACAACAACAACAACATCGTCAACAACAACAACAACAATGTCAAATAAACAACAACAACAACGTTAAATAAACAACAACAACAACGTCAACAACAACAACAACAACGTCAAATAAACAACAAGAACAACGTCAAATAAACAACAACGTCAACAACAACAACGTCAAATAAACAACAACAACACCGTCAAATAAACAACAACGTCAACAATAACAACAACGTGAAATAAACAACAACAACTATGTCAACAACAACAACATCAAATAAACAACAACAACAACAACGTCAAATAAACAACAACAACAACAACCTCAACAACAACAACAACAACAACGTTAAATAAACAACAACAACAACAACTATGTCAACAACAACAAAAACGTCAAAAAAACAACAACAACAACAACAACGTCAACAACAACAACAACGTCAAATAAACAACAACAACAACAACGTCAAATAAACAACAACAACAACAATACAGTCAAATAAACAACAACAACAACGTCAAATAAACAACAACAACAACACCGTCAACTACAACAACAATGTCAAAAAAACAACAACAACAACAACGTCAAATAAACAACAACAACAACAACAACAATGTCAACAAGAACAACAACAACGTCAAATAAACAACAACAGCAACAACGTCAAATAAACAACAACGTCAACAACAACAACAACGTGAAATAAACCACAACAACCATGTCAACAACAACAACATCAAATAAACAACAACAACAACGTCAAATAAACAACAACAACAACAATAACAACGTCAAATAAACAACAACAACAACAACAACACCGTCAAATAAACAACAACAACGACAACAACAACATCAACAACAACAAAAATTTCAAATAAACCACAACAACAACAACAACGTCAACAACAACAGCAACGTCAACAACAACAACTACGTCAAATAAACAACAACAACAACAACGTCAAATAAACAATAACAACAACAACAACGTCAACAACAACAACATCAAATAAACAACAACATCAACAACAACGTCAAATAAACAACAACAACAACAATAACAAGGTGATATAAACAACAACAACGTCAACAACAACAACAACAACAATGTCAAATAAACAACAACAACAACGTCAAATAAACAACAACAACAATAACAATGTCAAATAAACAACAACAACAACAACAATAACAACAACAACGTCAAATAAACAACAACAACAACAACATCAACAACAACAAAAACGTCAAATAAACAACAACAACAACAACGTCAACAACAACAACTACGTCAAATAAACAACAACAACAACGTCAAATAAACAACAACAACAACAATGTCACCCACAACAACGTCAAATAAATAACAACAACAATGTCAAATAAACAACAATACTAAAACAACGTCAATAACAACAACAATGTCAAGTAAACAACAACAACAACTACAACGTCATATAAACAACAACAACAACGTCAACAACAACAACAACAATGTCAAATAAACAACACCAACAACAACAACAACAACAACAACAACACCGTCAACAACAACAACAATGTCAAATAAACAACAACAAAAACAACGTCAAATAAACAACAACAACAACTATGTCAACAACAACAACATCAACGTCAAATAAACAACAACAACAACAACAATAACAACAACAACAGCAACGTCAAATAAACAACAACAACGTCAATTTAACAACGACAATAACAATAACAACAACAACGTCAAATACAAAACAACAACAACGTCAATTAAACAACAACAACGTCAAATAAACAACAACAAAAACAACAACATATTCAACAACAATAAAAACATCAAATAAACAACCACAACAACAACGTCAACCACAACAACTACGTCAAATAAACAACAACAACAACAACAACAACGTCAAATAAACAATAACAACAACAACCTCAAATAAACAACAACAACAACGTCAAATAAACAACAACAACAACGTCAAATAAACAACAACAACAACAACGTCAAATAAACAACAACAACAACTTCAACGTCAAATAAACAACAACAACAACTTCAACGTCAAATAAACAACAACAACAACAACGTCAAATAAATAACAACAACAACAACGTCAACAACAACAACAACAACGTCAAATAAACAACAACAACAACAACTATGTCAACAACAACAACAATGTCAAATAAATAACAACAACAACGTCAACAACAACAACAACGTCAAATAAACAACAACAACAACGTCAAATAAACAACAACAACAACAACACAGCCAAATAAACAACAACAACAACAACAACAACGTCAAATAAACAACAACAACAACAACATCAAATAAACAACAACAAAAACAACGTCAACAACAACAACAACGTCAAATATACAACCACAACAACAACGTCAACAACAACGTCAAATAAACAACAACAACTACAACGTCAAATAAACAATAACAACAACAACAACAATGTCAAATAAACAACAACAACAACGTCAAATAAACAACAACAACAACAACGTCAAATAAAGAACAACAACAACAACAACGTCAAATAAAAAACAACAACAACGTCAAATAAACAACAACAACAACGTCAAATAAACAACAACAACAATGTCAAATAAACAACAACAATAACAACAACAACAATAACAACAACAACAACAACGTCAAATAAACAACGACAACGTCAATTAAACAATGACAATAACAACAACAACAACGTCAAATACAAAACAACAACAACGTCAATTAAACAACAACAACGTCAAATAAACAACAACAAAAACAACAACAACAACGTCAAATAAACAACAACAACAACAATGTCAAATAAACAACAACAACAACATCAACATCAAATAAACAACAACAACAACAACGTCAAATAAATAACAACAACAATAACGTCAACAACAACAACAACAACGTCAAATAAACAACAACAACAACAACAATTATGTCAACAACAACAACAACAACGTCAAATAAACAACAACAACAACAATAACAACATCAACGTCAAATAAACAACAACAACGTCAATTAAACAACGACAATAACAATAACAACAACAACGTCTAATACAAAACAACAACAACGTCAATTAAACAACAACAACGTCAAATAAACAACAACAAAAACAACAACATATTCAACAACAATAAAAACATCAAATAAACAACAACAACAACAACAACGTCAACCACAACAACTACGTCAAATAAACAACAACAACAACGTCAAATAAACAATAACAACAACAACGTCAAATAAACAACAACAACAACGTCAAATAAACAACAACAACAACGTCAAATAAACAACAACAACAACAACGTCAAATAAACAACAACAACAACATCAACATCAAATAAACAACAACAACAACAACAACGTCAAATAAATAACAACAACAACAACGTCAACAACAACAACAACGTCAAATAAACAACAACAACAACAACAACTATGTCAACAACAACAACAATGTCAAATAAATAACAACAACAACGTCAACAACAACAACGTCAAATAAACAACAACAACAACAACAACGTCAAATAAACAACAACAATAACAACAACAACAACACAGTCAAATAAACAACAACAACAACAACGTCAAATAAACAACAACAACAACAACAACGTCAAATAAACAACAACAAAAACAACGTCAACAACAACAACAACGTCAAATAAACAACAACAACAACGTCAAATAAAAAACAACAACAACGTCAAATAAACAACAACAACAACAACGTCAAATAAACAACAACAACAACGTCAAATAAACAACAACAACAACAACAACAACAATAACAACAACAACAACAACGTCAAATAAACAACGACAACGTCAATTAAACAACGACAATAACAACAACAACAACAACGTCAAATACAAAACAACAACAAGAACAACGTCAACAACAACAACAACAAGAACAACGTCAACAACAACAACATCGTCAAATAAACAACAACAACAACGTCAACAACAACAACAACAACGTCAAATAAACAACAACAACAACATCAAATAAACAATAACAACAACAACAATGTAAAATAAACAAAAACAACGTCAAATAAACAACAACAACAACAACAACAACGTCAAATAAACAACAACAACAACGTCAAATAAACAACAACAACAACAACAACGTCAAATAAACAACAATAACAACAACAACAATAACAATAACAACAACAACAACGTCAAATAAACAACAACAACAACAACAACAACAACAACGTCAAATAAACAATAACAACAACAACGTCAAATAAACAACAACAAAAACAACAACAACAAAAACGTCAAATAAACAACAACAACGTCAAATAAACAACAACAACAACGTCAAATAAACAATAACAACAACAAAAATGTCAACAACAACAACGTCAAATAAACAACAACAACGTCAAATAAAGAACAACAACAACAACAATGTCAAATAAACAACAACAACAACGTCAACAACAATAACAACAACAACAACAATGTCAAATAAACAACAACAACAACAACATCGTCAACAACAACAACAACAATGTCAAATAAACAACAACAACAACGTTAAATAAATTACAACAACAACGTCAACAACAACAACAACGTCAAATAAACAACAACAACAACGTCAAATAAACAACAACGTCAACAACAACAACGTCAAATAAACAACAACAACACCGTCAAATAAACAACAACGTCAACAATAACAACAACGTGAAATAAACAACAACAACTATGTCAACAACAACAACATCAAATAAACAACAATAACAACAACAACGTCAAATAAACAACAACAACAACAACCTCAACAACAACAACAACAACAACAACGTTAAATAAACAACAACAACAACAACTATGTCAACAACAACTATGTCAACAACAACAAAAACGTCAAAAAAACAACAACAACAACAACAACGTCAACAACAACAACAACGTCAAATAAACAACAACAACAACAACGTCAAATAAACAACAACAACAACAATACAGTCAAATAAACAACAACAACAACAACGTCAAATAAACAACAACAACAACACCGTCAACTACAACAACAATGTCAAAAAAACAACATCAACAACAACGTCAAATAAACAACAACAACAACAACAACAATGTCAACAAGAACAACAACAACGTCAAATAAACAACAACAACAACAACGTCAAATAAACAACAACGTCAACAACAACAACAACGTGAAATAAACCACAACAACCATGTCAACAACAACTACGTCAAATAAACAACAACAACAACGTCAAATAAACAATAACAACAACAACAACGTCAACAACAACAACATCAAATAAACAACAACATCAACAACAACGTCAAATAAACAACAACAACAACGTTAAATAAACAACAACAACAATGTCAACAACAACAACAACAACGTCAAATAAACAACAAGAACAACGTCAAATAAACAACAACGTCAACAACAACAACGTCAAATAAACAACAACAACACCGTCAAATAAACAACAACGTCAACAATAACAACAACGTGAAATAAACAACAACAACTATGTCAACAACAACAACATCAAATAAACAACAACAACAACAACGTCAAATAAACAACAACAACAACAACAACCTCAACAACAACAACAACAACGTTAAATAAACAACAACAACAACAACTATGTCAACAACAACAAAAATGTTAAAAAAACAATAACAACAACAACAACGTCAACAACAACAACAACGTCAAATAAACAACAACAACAACAACGTCAAATAAACAACAACAACAATACAGTCAAATAAACAACAACAACAACGTCAAATAAACAACAACAACAACACCGTCAACTACAACAACAATGTCAAAAAAACAACAACAACAACAACGTCAAATAAACAACAACAACAACAACAACAATGTCAACAAGAACAACAACAACGTCAAATAAACAACAACAGCAACAACGTCAAATAAACAACAACGTCAACAACAACAACAACGTGAAATAAACCACAACAACCATGTCAACAACAACAACATCAAATAAACAACAACAACAACGTCAAATAAACAACAACAACAACAATAACAACGTCAAATAAACAACAACAACAACAACAACACCGTCAAATAAACAACAACAACGACAACAACAACATCAACAACAACAAAAATTTCAAATAAACCACAACAACAACAACAACGTCAACAACAACAGCAACGTCAACAACAACAACTACGTCAAATAAACAACAACAACAACGTCAAATAAACAATAACAACAACAACAACGTCAACAACAACAACATCAAATAAACAACAACATCAACAACAACGTCAAATAAACAACAACAACAACAATAACAAGGTGATATAAACAACAACAACGTCAACAACAACAACAACAACAATGTCAAATAAACAACAACAACAACGTCAAATAAACAACAACAACAATAACAATGTCAAATAAACAACAACAACAACAACAATAACAACAACAACGTCAAATAAACAACAACAACAACAACATCAACAACAACAAAAACGTCAAATAAACAACAACAACAACAACGTCAACAACAACTACGTCAAATAAACAACAACAACAACGTCAAATAAACAACAACAACAACAATGTCACCCACAACAACGTCAAATAAATAACAACAACAATGTCAAATAAACAACAATACTAAAACAACGTCAATAACAACAACAATGTCAAGTAAACAACAACAACAACTACAACGTCATATAAACAACAACAACAACGTCAACAACAACAACAACAATGTCAAATAAACAACACCAACAACAACAACAACAACAACAACACCGTCAACAACAACAACAATGTCAAATAAACAACAACAAAAACAACGTCAAATAAACAACAACAACAACTATGTCAACAACAACAACATCAACGTCAAATAAACAACAACAACAACAACAATAACAACAACAACAACAACGTCAAATAAACAACAACAACGTCAATTTAACAACGACAATAACAATAACAACAACAACGTCAAATACAAAACAACAACAACGTCAATTAAACAACAACAACGTCAAATAAACAACAACAAAAACAACAACATATTCAACAACAATAAAAACATCAAATAAACAACCACAACAACAACGTCAACCACAACAACTACGTCAAATAAACAACAACAACAACAACGTCAAATAAACAATAACAACAACAACCTCAAATAAACAACAACAACAACGTCAAATAAACAACAACAACAACGTCAAATAAACAACAACAACAACAACAACGTCAAATAAACAACAACAACAACTTCAACGTCAAATAAACAACAACAACAACTTCAACGTCAAATAAACAACAACAACAACAACGTCAAATAAATAACCACAACAACAACGTCAACAACAACAACAACAACGTCAAATAAACAACAACAACAACAACAACTATGTCAACAACAACAACAATGTCAAATAAATAACAACAACAACGTCAACCACAACAACAACGTCAAATAAACAACAACAACAACGTCAAATAAACAACAACAACAACAACACAGCCAAATAAACAACAACAACAACAACAACAACGTCAAATAAACAACAACAACAACAACATCAAATAAACAACAACAAAAACAACGTCAACAACAACAACAACGTCAAATATACAACCACAACAACAACAACAACGTCAACAACAACGTCAAATAAACAACAACAACTACAACGTCAAATAAACAATAACAACAACAACAACAATGTCAAATAAACAACAACAACAACGTCAAATAAACAACAACAACAACAACGTCAAATAAAGAACAACAACAACAACAACGTCAAATAAAAAACAACAACAACGTCAAATAAACAACAACAACAACGTCAAATAAACAACAACAACAATGTCAAATAAACAACAACAATAACAACAACAACAATAACAACAACAACAACAACAACGTCAAATAAACAACGACAACGTCAATTAAACAACGACAATAACAACAACAACAACGTCAAATACAAAACAACAACAACGTCAATTAAACAACAACAACGTCAAATAAACAACAACAAAAACAACAACAACAACGTCAAATAAACAACAACAACAACAACGTCAAATAAACAACAACAACAACATCAACATCAAATAAACAACAACAACAACAACGTCAAATAAATAACAACAACAATAACGTCAACAACAACAACAACAACGTCAAATAAACAACAACAACAACAACTATGTCAACAACAACAACAACAACGTCAAATAAACAACAACAACAACAATAACAACATCAACGTCAAATAAACAACAACAACGTCAATTAAACAACGACAATAACAATAACAACAACAACGTCTAATACAAAACAACAACAACGTCAATTAAACAACAACAACGTCAAATAAACAACAACAAAAACAACAACATATTCAACAACAATAAAAACATCAAATAAACAACAACAACAACAACAACAACGTCAACCACAACAACTACGTCAAATAAACAACAACAACAACGTCAAATAAACAATAACAACAACAACGTCAAATAAACAACAACAACAACGTCAAATAAACAACAACAACAACGTCAAATAAACAACAACAACAACAACGTCAAATAAACAACAACAACAACATCAACATCAAATAAACAACAACAACAACAACAACGTCAAATAAATAACAACAACAACAACGTCAACAACAACAACAACAACGTCAAATAAACAACAACAACAACAACAACTATGTCAACAACAACAACAATGTCAAATAAATAACAACAACAACGTCAACAACAACAACGTCAAATAAACAACAACAACAACAACGTCAAATAAACAACAACAATAACAAAAACAACAACACAGTCAAATAAACAACAACAACAACAACGTCAAATAAACAACAACAACAACAACGTCAAATAAACAACAACAAAAACAACGTCAACAACAACAACAACGTCAAATAAACAACAACAACAACGTCAAATAAAAAACAACAACAACGTCAAATAAACAACAACAACAACAACGTCAAATAAACAACAACAACAACGTCAAATAAACAACAACAACAACAACAACAACAACAATAACAACAACAACAACAACGTCAAATAAACAACGACAACGTCAATTAAACAACGACAATAACAACAACAACAACAACAACGTCAAATACAAAACAACAACAAGAACAACGTCAACAACAACAACAACAAGAACAACGTCAACAACAACAACATCGTCAAATAAACAACAACAACAACGTCAACAACAGCAACAACGTCAAATAAACAACAACAACAACATCAAATAAACAATAACAACAACAACAATGTAAAATAAACAAAAACAACGTCAAATAAACAACAACAACAACAACAACAACGTCAAATAAACAACAACAACAACGTCAAATAAACAACAACAACAACAACAACGTCAAATAAACAACAATAACAACAACAACAATAACAATAACAACAACAACAACGTCAAATAAACAACAACAACAACAACAACAACAACGTCAAATAAACAATAACAACAACAACGTCAAATAAACAACAACAAAAACAACAACAACAAAAACGTCAAATAAACAACAACAACGTCAAATAAACAACAACAACAACGTCAAATAAACAATAACAACAACAAAAATGTCAACAACAACAACGTCAAATAAACAACAACAACGTCAAATAAAGAACAACAACAACAACAATGTCAAATAAACAACAACAACAACGTCAACAACAATAACAACAACAACAACAATGTCAAATAAACAACAACAACAACAACATCGTCAACAACAACAACAACAATGTCAAATAAACAACAACAACAACGTTAAATAAACAACAACAACAACGTCAACAACAACAACAACGTCAAATAAACAACAACAACAACGTCAAATAAACAACAACGTCAACAACAACAACGTCAAATAAACAACAACAACACCGTCAAATAAACAACAACGTCAACAATAACAACAACGTGAAATAAACAACAACAACTATGTCAACAACAACAACATCAAATAAACAACAATAACAACAACAACGTCAAATAAACAACAACAACAACAACCTCAACAACAACAACAACAACAACAACGTTAAATAAACAACAACAACAACAACTATGTCAACAACAACTATGTCAACAACAACAAAAACGTCAAAAAAACAACAACAACAACAACAACGTCAACAACAACAACAACGTCAAATAAACAACAACAACAACAACGTCAAATAAACAACAACAACAACAATACAGTCAAATAAACAACAACAACAACGTCAAATAAACAACAACAACAACACCGTCAACTACAACAACAATGTCAAAAAAACAACATCAACAACAACGTCAAATAAACAACAACAACAACAACAACAATGTCAACAAGAACAACAACAACGTCAAATAAACAACAACAACAACAACGTCAAATAAACAACAAAGTCAACAACAACAACAACGTGAAATAAACCACAACAACCATGTCAACAACAACTACGTCAAATAAACAACAACAACAACGTCAAATAAACAATAACAACAACAACAACGTCAACAACAACAACATCAAATAAACAACAACATCAACAACAACGTCAAATAAACAACAACAACAACAATAACAAGGTGATATAAACAACAACAACGTCAACAACAACAACAACAACAATGTCAAATAAACAACAACAACAACGTCAAATAAACAACAACAACAACGTCAAATAAACAACAACAACAATAACAATGTCAAATAAACAACAACAACAACAACAATAACAACAACAACGTCAAATAAACAACAACAACAACAACATCAACAACAACAAACACGTCAAATAAACAACAACAACAACAACGTCAACAACAACAACTACGTCAAATAAACAACAACAACAATGTCAAATAAACAACAACAACAACAATGTCACCCACAACAACGTCAAATAAATAACAACAACAATGTCAAATAAACAACAATACTAAAACAACGTCAATAACAACAACAATGTCAAGTAAACAACAACAACAACTACAACGTCATATAAACAACAACAACAACGTCAACAACAACAACAACAATGTCAAATAAACAACACCAACAACAACAACAACAACAACAACAACACCGTCAACAACAACAACAATGTCAAATAAACAACAACAAAAACAACGTCAAATAAACAACAACAACAACTATGTCAACAACAACAACAACGTCAAATAATCAACAACAACAACAACAATAACAACAACAACAACAACGTCAAATAAACAACAACAACGTCAATTTAACAACGACAATAACAATAACAACAACAACGTCAAATACAAAACAACGACAACGTCAATTAAACAACAACAACGTCAAATAAACAACAACAAAAACAACAACATATTCAACAACAATAAAAACATCAAATAAACAACCACAACAACAACGTCAACCACAACAACTACGTCAAATAAACAACAACAACAACGTCAAATAAACAATAACAACAACAACGTCAAATAAACAACAACAACAACGTCAAATAAACAACAACAACAACGTCAAATAAACAACAACAACAACAACGTCAAATAAACAACAACAACAACTTCAACGTCAAATAAACAACAACAACAACAACGTCAAATAAACAACAACAACTATGTCAACAACAACAACAATGTCAAATAAATAACAACAACAACGTCAACAACAACAACAACGTCAAATAAACAACAACAACAACAACGTCAAATAAACAACAACAACAACAACACATCCAAATAAACAACAACAACAACAACAACGTCAAATAAACAACAACAACAACAACATCAAATAAACAACAACAAAAACAACGTCAACAACAACAACAACGTCAAATATACAACCACAACAACAACAACAACGTCAACAACAACGTCAAATAAACAACAACAACAACAACGTCAAATAAACAATAACAACAACAACAACAATGTCAAATAAACAACAACAACAACGTCAAATAAACAACAACAACAACAACGTCAAATAAAGAACAACAACAACAACAACGTCAAATAAAAAACAACAACAACGTCAAATAAACAACAACAACAACGTCAAATAAACAACAACAACAATGTCAAATAAACAACAACAATAACAACAACAACAATAACAACAACAACAACAACAACGTCAAATAAACAACGACAACATCAATTAAACAACGACAATAACAACAACAACAACGTCAAATACAAAACAACAACAACGTCAATTAAACAACAACAACGTCAAATAAACAACAACAAAAACAACAACATATTCAACAACAACAACGTCAAATAAACAACAACAAAAACAACAACATATTCAACAACAATAACGTCAAATAAACAACAACAACGTCAATTAAAAAACAACAAAAACAACAACAACATCAACAACAATAAAAACATTAAATAAACAACAACAACAACGTCAACAACAACAACAACGTCAAATAAACAATAACAACAACAACAACGTCAACAACAACAACGTCAAATAAACAACAACAACGTCAAATAAACAACAACAACGTCAAATAAACAACAACAACGTCAACAACAACAACAACGTCAAATAAACAACAACAACAACGTCAATAACAACAACAATGTCAAGTAAACAACAACAACAACTACAACGTCATATAAACAACAACAACAACAACAATGTCAAATAAACAACAACAACAACAACAACACCATCAACAACAACAACAATGTCAAATAAACAACAACAACAACAACGTCAAATAAACAACAACAACAACAACTATGTCAACAACAACAACAACATCAAATAAACAATAACAACAACAACGTCAAATAAACAACAACAACAACGTCAAATAAACAACAACAACAACGTCAAATAAACAACAACAACAACAACGTCAAATAAACAACAACAACAACAACGTCAAATAAACAACAACAAAAACAACGTCAACAACAACAACAAAAACAACGTCAACAACAACAACAACGTCAAATAAACAACAACAACAACAACAACGTCAACAACAACGTCAAATAAACAACAACAACAACAACGTCAAATAAACAATAACAACAACAACAACAATGTCAAATAAACAACAACAACAACGTCAAATAAACAACAACAACAACAACGTCAACAATAACAACAACGTCAAATAAAGAACAACAACAACGTCAAATAAAAAACAACAACAACGTCAAATAAACAACAACAACAACAACGTCAAATAAACAACAACAACAACGTCAAATAAACAACAACAACAACAACAACAATAACAACAACAACAACAACGTCAAATAAACAACGACAACGTCAATTAAACAACGACAATAACAACAACAACAACAACGTCAAATACAAAACAACAACAAGAACAATGTCAACAACAACAACAACAAGAACAACGTCAACAACAACAACATCGTCAAATAAACAACAACAACAACGTCAACAACAACAACAACAACGTCAAATAAACAACAACAACAACGTCAAATAAACAATAACAACAACAACAATGTCAAATAAACAACAACAACGTCAAATAAACAACAACAACAACAACAACAACGTCAAATAAACAACAACAACAACAACGTCAAATAAACAACAACAACAACAACGTCAAATAAACAACAATAACAACAACAACAATAACAATAACAACAACAACAACGTCAAATAAACAACAACAACAACAACAACAACGTCAAATAAACAATAACAACAACAACGTCAAATAAACAACAACAAAAACAACAACAACAAAAACGTCAAATAAACAACAACAACGTCAAATAAACAACAACAACAACGTCAAATAAACAATAACAACAACAAAAATGTCAACAACAACAACGTCAAATAAACAACAACAACGTCAAATAAAGAACAACAACAACAACAATGTCAAATAAACAACAACAACAACGTCAACAACAATAACAACAACAACAACAATGTCAAATAAACAACAACAACAACAACATCGTCAACAACAACAACAACAATGTCAAATAAACAACAACAACAACGTTAAATAAACAACAACAACAACAACGTCAACAACAACAACAACAACGTCAAATAAACAACAAGAACAACGTCAAATAAACCACAACGTCAACAACAACAACGTCAAATAAACAACAACAACACCGTCAAATAAACAACAACGTCAACAATAACAACAACGTGAAATAAACAACAACAACTATGTCAACAACAACAACATCAAATAAACAACAACAACAACAACGTCAAATAAACAACAACAACAACAACCTCAACAACAACAACAACAACAACGTTAAATAAACAACAACAACAACAACTATGTCAACAACAACAAAAACGTCAAAAAAACAACAACAACAACAACAACGTCAACAACAACAACAACGTCAAATAAACAACAACAACAACAACGTCAAATAAACAACAACAACAACAATACAGTCAAATAAACAACAACAACAACGTCAAATAAACAACAACAACAACACCGTCAACTACAACAACAATGTCAAAAAAACAACAACAACAACAACGTCAAATAAACAACAACAACAACAACAACAATGTCAACAAGAACAACAACAACGTCAAATAAACAACAACAGCAACAACGTCAAATAAACAACAACGTCAACAACAACAACAACGTGAAATAAACCACAACAACCATGTCAACAACAACAACATCAAATAAACAACAACAACAACGTCAAATAAACAACAACAACAACAATAACAACGTCAAATAAACAACAACAACAACAACACCGTCAAATAAACAACAACAACGACAACAACAACATCAACAACAACAAAAATTTCAAATAAACCACAACAACAACAACAACGTCAACAACAACAGCAACGTCAACAACAACAACTACGTCAAATAAACAACAACAACAACGTCAAATAAACAATAACAACAACAACTACGTCAAATAAACAACAACAACAACGTCAAATAAACAATAACAACAACAACAACGTCAACAACAACAACATCAAATAAACAACAACATCAACAACAACGTCAAATAAACAACAACAACAACAATAACAAGGTGATATAAACAACAACAACGTCAACAACAATAACAACAACAATGTCAAATAAACAACAACAACAACGTCAAATAAACAACAACAACAATAACAATGTCAAATAAACAACAACAACAACAACAATAACAACAACAACGTCAAATAAACAACAACAACAACAACATCAACAACAACAAAAACGTCAAATAAACAACAACAACAACAACGTCAACAACAACAACTACGTCAAATAAACAACAACAACAACGTCAAATAAACAACAACAACAACAATGTCACCCACAACAACGTCAAATAAATAACAACAACAATGTCAAATAAACAACAATACTAAAACAACGTCAATAACAACAACAATGTCAAGTAAACAACAACAACAACTACAACGTCATATAAACAACAACAACAACAACAATGTCAAATAAACAACAACAACAACAACAACACCATCAACAACAACAACAATGTCAAATAAACAACAACAACAACAACGTCAAATAAACAACAACAACAACTATGTCAACAACAACAACAACATCAAATAAACAATAACAACAACAACGTCAAATAAACAACAACAACAACAACGTCAAATAAACAACAACAAAAACAACGTCAACAACAACAACAAAAACAACGTCAACAACAACAACAACGTCAAATAAACAACAACAACAACAACAACGTCAACAACAACGTCAAATAAACAACAACAACAACAACGTCAAATAAACAATAACAACAACAACAACAATGTCAAATAAACAACAACAACAACGTCAAATAAACAACAACAACAACAACGTCAACAATAACAACAACGTCAAATAAAGAACAACAACAACGTCAAATAAAAAACAACAACAACGTCAAATAAACAACAACAACAACAACGTCAAATAAACAACAACAACAACGTCAAATAAACAACAACAACAACAACAACAATAACAACAACAACAACAACGTCAAATAAACAACGACAACGTCAATTAAACAACGACAATAACAACAACAACAACAACGTCAAATACAAAACAACAACAAGAACAATGTCAACAACAACAACAACAAGAACAACGTCAACAACAACAACATCGTCAAATAAACAACAACAACAACGTCAACAACAACAACAACAACGTCAAATAAACAACAACAACAACGTCAAATAAACAATAACAACAACAACAATGTCAAATAAACAACAACAACGTCAAATAAACAACAACAACAACAACAACAACAACGTCAAATAAACAACAACAACAACAACGTCAAATAAACAACAACAACAACAACGTCAAATAAACAACAATAACAACAACAACAATAACAATAACAACAACAACAACGTCAAATAAACAACAACAACAACAACAACAACGTCAAATAAACAATAACAACAACAACGTCAAATAAACAACAACAAAAACAACAACAACAAAAACGTCAAATAAACAACAACAACGTCAAATAAACAACAACAACAACGTCAAATAAACAATAACAACAACAAAAATGTCAACAACAACAACGTCAAATAAACAACAACAACGTCAAATAAAGAACAACAACAACAACAATGTCAAATAAACAACAACAACAACGTCAACAACAATAACAACAACAACAACAATGTCAAATAAACAACAACAACAACAACATCGTCAACAACAACAACAACAATGTCAAATAAACAACAACAACAACGTTAAATAAACAACAACAACAACAACGTCAACAACAACAACAACAACGTCAAATAAACAACAAGAACAACGTCAAATAAACCACAACGTCAACAACAACAACGTCAAATAAACAACAACAACACCGTCAAATAAACAACAACGTCAACAATAACAACAACGTGAAATAAACAACAACAACTATGTCAACAACAACAACATCAAATAAACAACAACAACAACAACGTCAAATAAACAACAACAACAACAACCTCAACAACAACAACAACAACAACGTTAAATAAACAACAACAACAACAACTATGTCAACAACAACAAAAACGTCAAAAAAACAACAACAACAACAACAACGTCAACAACAGCAACAACGTCAAATAAACAACAACAACAACAACGTCAAATAAACAACAACAACAACAATACAGTCAAATAAACAACAACAACAACGTCAAATAAACAACAACAACAACACCGTCAACTACAACAACAATGTCAAAAAAACAACAACAACAACAACGTCAAATAAACAACAACAACAACAACAACAACAATGTCAACAAGAACAACAACAACGTCAAATAAACAACAACAGCAACAACGTCAAATAAACAACAACGTCAACAACAACAACAACGTGAAATAAACCACAACAACCATGTCAACAACAACAACATCAAATAAACAACAACAACAACGTCAAATAAACAACAACAACAACAATAACAACGTCAAATAAACAACAACAACAACAACACCGTCAAATAAACAACAACAACGACAACAACAACATCAACAACAACAAAAATTTCAAATAAACCACAACAACAACAACAACGTCAACAACAACAGCAACGTCAACAACAACAACTACGTCAAATAAACAACAACAACAACGTCAAATAAACAATAACAACAACAACTACGTCAAATAAACAACAACAACAACGTCAAATAAACAATAACAACAACAACAACGTCAACAACAACAACATCAAATAAACAACAACATCAACAACAACGTCAAATAAACAACAACAACAACAATAACAAGGTGATATAAACAACAACAACGTCAACAACAATAACAACAACAATGTCAAATAAACAACAACAACAACGTCAAATAAACAACAACAACAATAACAATGTCAAATAAACAACAACAACAACAACAATAACAACAACAACGTCAAATAAACAACAACAACAACAACATCAACAACAACAAAAACGTCAAATAAACAACAACAACAACAACGTCAACAACAACAACTACGTCAAATAAACAACAACAACAACGTCAAATAAACAACAACAACAACAATGTCACCCACAACAACGTCAAATAAATAACAACAACAATGTCAAATAAACAACAATACTAAAACAACGTCAATAACAACAACAATGTCAAGTAAACAACAACAACAACTACAACGTCATATAAACAACAACAACAACGTCAACAACAACAACAACAATGTCAAATAAACAACACCAACAACAACAACAACAACAACAACAACAACACCGTCAACAACAACAACAATGTCAAATAAACAACAACAAAAACAACGTCAAATAAACAACAACAACAACTATGTCAACAACAACAACATCAACGTCAAATAAACAACAACAACAACAACAATAACAACAACAACAACAACGTCAAATAAACAACAACAACGTCAATTTAACAACGACAATAACAATAACAACAACAACGTCAAATACAAAACAACAACAACGTCAATTAAACAACAACAACGTCAAATAAACAACAACAAAAACAACAACATATTCAACAACAATAAAAACATCAAATAAACAACCACAACAACAACGTCAACCACAACAACTACGTCAAATAAACAACAACAACAACAACGTCAAATAAACAATAACAACAACAACCTCAAATAAACAACAACAACAACGTCAACAACAATAACAACAACAATGTCAAATAAACAACAACAACAACGTCAAATAAACAACAACAACAATAACAATGTCAAATAAACAACAACAACAACAACAATAACAACAACAACGTCAAATAAACAACAACAACAACAACATCAACAACAACAAAAACGTCAAATAAACAACAACAACAACAACAACGTCAACAACAACAACTACGTCAAATAAACAACAACAACAACGTCAAATAAACAACAACAACAACAATGTCACCCACAACAACGTCAAATAAATAACAACAACAATGTCAAATAAACAACAATACTAAAACAACGTCAATAACAACAACAATGTCAAGTAAACAACAACAACAACTACAACGTCATATAAACAACAACAACAACAACAATGTCAAATAAACAACAACAACAACAACAACACCATCAACAACAACAACAATGTCAAATAAACAACAACAATAACAACGTCAAATAAACAACAACAACAACAACTATGTCAACAACAACAACAACATCAAATAAACAATAACAACAACAACGTCAAATAAACAACAACAACAACGTCAAATAAACAACAACAACAACGTCAAATAAACAACAACAACAACAACGTCAAATAAACAACAACAACAACAACGTCAAATAAACAACAACAAAAACAACGTCAACAACAACAACAAAAACAACGTCAACAACAACAACAACGTCAAATAAACAACAACAACAACAACAACGTCAACAACAACGTCAAATAAACAACAACAACAACAACGTCAAATAAACAATAACAACAACAACAACAATGTCAAATAAACAACAACAACAACGTCAAATAAACAACAACAACAACAACGTCAACAATAACAACAACGTCAAATAAAGAACAACAACAACGTCAAATAAAAAACAACAACAACGTCAAATAAACAACAACAACAACAACGTCAAATAAACAACAACAACAACGTCAAATAAACAACAACAACAACAACAACAATAACAACAACAACAACAACGTCAAATAAACAACGACAACGTCAATTAAACAACGACAATAACAACAACAACAACAACGTCAAATACAAAACAACAACAAGAACAATGTCAACAACAACAACAAGAAGAACAACGTCAACAACAACAACATCGTCAAATAAACAACAACAACAACGTCAACAACAACAACAACAACGTCAAATAAACAACAACAACAACGTCAAATAAACAATAACAACAACAACAATGTCAAATAAACAACAACAACGTCAAATAAACAACAACAACAACAACAACAACAACGTCAAATAAACAACAACAACAACAACGTCAAATAAACAACAACAACAACAACGTCAAATAAACAACAATAACAACAACAACAATAACAATAACAACAACAACAACGTCAAATAAACAACAACAACAACAACAACAACGTCAAATAAACAATAACAACAACAACGTCAAATAAACAACAACAAAAACAACAACAACAAAAACGTCAAATAAACAACAACAACGTCAAATAAACAACAACAACAACGTCAAATAAACAATAACAACAACAAAAATGTCAACAACAACAACGTCAAATAAACAACAACAACGTCAAATAAAGAACAACAACAACAACAATGTCAAATAAACAACAACAACAACGTCAACAACAATAACAACAACAACAACAATGTCAAATAAACAACAACAACAACAACATCGTCAACAACAACAACAACAATGTCAAATAAACAACAACAACAACGTTAAATAAACAACAACAACAACAACGTCAACAACAACAACAACAACGTCAAATAAACAACAAGAACAACGTCAAATAAACCACAACGTCAACAACAACAACGTCAAATAAACAACAACAACACCGTCAAATAAACAACAACGTCAACAATAACAACAACGTGAAATAAACAACAACAACTATGTCAACAACAACAACATCAAATAAACAACAACAACAACAACGTCAAATAAACAACAACAACAACAACCTCAACAACAACAACAACAACAACGTTAAATAAACAACAACAACAACAACTATGTCAACAACAACAAAAACGTCAAAAAAACAACAACAACAACAACAACGTCAACAACAGCAACAACGTCAAATAAACAACAACAACAACAACGTCAAATAAACAACAACAACAACAATACAGTCAAATAAACAACAACAACAACGTCAAATAAACAACAACAACAACACCGTCAACTACAACAACAATGTCAAAAAAACAACAACAACAACAACGTCAAATAAACAACAACAACAACAACAACAACAATGTCAACAAGAACAACAACAACGTCAAATAAACAACAACAGCAACAACGTCAAATAAACAACAACGTCAACAACAACAACAACGTGAAATAAACCACAACAACCATGTCAACAACAACAACATCAAATAAACAACAACAACAACGTCAAATAAACAACAACAACAACAATAACAACGTCAAATAAACAACAACAACAACAACACCGTCAAATAAACAACAACAACGACAACAACAACATCAACAACAACAAAAATTTCAAATAAACCACAACAACAACAACAACGTCAACAACAACAGCAACGTCAACAACAACAACTACGTCAAATAAACAACAACAACAACGTCAAATAAACAATAACAACAACAACTACGTCAAATAAACAACAACAACAACGTCAAATAAACAATAACAACAACAACAACGTCAACAACAACAACATCAAATAAACAACAACATCCACAACAACGTCAAATAAACAACAACAACAACAATAACAAGGTGATATAAACAACAACAACGTCAACAACAATAACAACAACAATGTCAAATAAACAACAACAACAACGTCAAATAAACAACAACAACAATAACAATGTCAAATAAACAACAACAACAACAACAATAACAACAACAACGTCAAATAAACAACAACAACAACAACATCAACAACAACAAAAACGTCAAATAAACAACAACAACAACAACGTCAACAACAACAACTACGTCAAATAAACAACAACAACAACGTCAAATAAACAACAACAACAACAATGTCACCCACAACAACGTCAAATAAATAACAACAACAATGTCAAATAAACAACAATACTAAAACAACGTCAATAACAACAACAATGTCAAGTAAACAACAACAACAACTACAACGTCATATAAACAACAACAACAACGTCAACAACAACAACAACAATGTCAAATAAACAACACCAACAACAACAACAACAACAACAACAACAACACCGTCAACAACAACAACAATGTCAAATAAACAACAACAAAAACAACGTCAAATAAACAACAACAACAACTATGTCAACAACAACAACATCAACGTCAAATAAACAACAACAACAACAACAATAACAACAACAACAACAACGTCAAATAAACAACAACAACGTCAATTTAACAACGACAATAACAATAACAACAACAACGTCAAATACAAAACAACAACAACGTCAATTAAACAACAACAACGTCAAATAAACAACAACAAAAACAACAACATATTCAACAACAATAAAAACATCAAATAAACAACCACAACAACAACGTCAACCACAACAACTACGTCAAATAAACAACAACAACAACAACGTCAAATAAACAATAACAACAACAACCTCAAATAAACAACAACAACAACGTCAAATAAACAACAACAAAAACGTCAAATAAACAACAACAACAACAACGTCAACAACAACAACTACGTCAAAACAACAACAACAACAACGTCAAATACAAAACAACAACAAGAACAACGTCAACAACAACAACAAGAACAACGTCAACAACAACAACATCGTCAAATAAACAACAACAACAACGTCAACAACAACAACAACGTCAAATAAACAACAACAACAACAACGTCAAATAAACAATAACAACAACAACAATGTCAAATAAACAACAACAACGTCAAATAAACAACAACAACAACAACAACGTCAACAACAACAACAACGTCAAATAAACAACAACAACAACAACGTCAAATAAACAACAACAACGTCAAATAAACAACAACAACAACAACGTCAAATAAACAACAACAACAACAACAACAACAACGTCAAATAAACAACAACAACAACGTCAAATAAAAAACAACAACAACGTCAAATAAACAACAACAACAACAACGTCAAATAAACAACAACAACAACGTCAAATAAACAACAACAACAACAACAACAACAATAACAACAACAACAACAACGTCAAATAAACAACGACAACGTCAATTAAACAACGACAATAACAACAACAACAACGTCAAATACAAAACAACAACAACGTCAATTAAACAACAACAACATCAAATAAACAACAACAAAAACAACAACATATTCAACAACAATAACGTCAAATAAACAACAACAACGTCAAATAAACAACAACAATAACAACAACAACAACAACAATAACAACAACAACAACGTCAAATAAACAACAACAACGTCAATTAAACAACAACAAAAACAACAACACCATCAACAACAATAAAAACATCAAATAAACAACAACAACAACAACGTCAACAACAACAACTACGTCAAATAAACAACAACAACAACGTCAAATAAACAATAATAACAACAACAACGTCAACAACAACAACGTCAAATAAACAACAACAACGTCAAATAAACAACAACAACGTCAAATAAACAACAACAACGTCAACAACAACAACAACGTCAAATAAACAACAACAACAACGTCAATAACAACAACAATGTCAAGTAAACAACAACAACAACTACAACGTCATATAAACAACAACAACAACGTCAACAACAACAACAACAATGTCAAATAAACAACACCAACAACAACAACAACAACAACAACACCGTCAACAACAACAACAATGTCAAATAAACAACAACAACAACAACGTCAAATAAACAACAACAACAACAACTATGTCAACAACAACAACAACAACGTCAAATAAACAACAACAACAACAACAACAATAACAACAACAACAACAACAACGTCAAATAAACAACAACAACATCAAATACAAAACAACAACAACGTCAATTAAACAACAACAACGTCAAATAAACAACAACAAAAACAACAACATATTCAACAACAATAAAAACATCAAATAAACTACAACAACAACAACGTCAACCACAACAACTACGTCAAATAAAAAACAACAACAACGTCAAATAAACAATAACAACAACAACGTCAAATAAACAACAACAACAACGTCAAATAAACAACAACAACAACGTCAAATAAACAACAACAACAACAACGTCAAATAAACAACAACAACAACATCAACGTCAAATAAACAACAACAACAACAACGTCAAATAAATAACAACAACAACAACGTCAACAACAACAACAACAACGTCAAATAAACAACAACAACAACTATGTTAACAACAACAACAATGTCAAATAAATAACAACAACAACGTCAACAACAACAACAACGTCAAATAAACAACAATAACAACAACGTCAAATAAACAACAACAACAACAACAACACAGTCAAATAAACAACAACAACAACAACGTCAAATAAACAACAACAACAACTTCAAATAAACAACAACAAAAACAACGTCAACAACAACAACAACGTCAAATATACAACAACAACAACATTAACGTCAACAACAACGTCAAATAAACAACAACAACAACAACGTCAAATAAACAATAACAACAACAACAATGTCAAATAAACAACAACAACAACGTCAAATAAACAACAACAACAACAACGTCAACAACAACAACAACGTCAAATAAAGAACAACAACAACAACAACAACGTCAAATAAAAAACAACAACAACGTCAAATAAACAACAACAACAACGTCAAATAAACAACAACAACAATGTCAAATAAACAACAACAACAACAACAATAATAACAACAACAACAACAACGTCAAATAAACAACGACAACGTCAATTAAACAACGACAATAACAACAACAACAACAACGTCAAATACAAAACAACAACAACGTCAATTAAACAACAACAACGTCAAATAAACAACAACAAAAACAACAACATATTCAACAACAATAACGTCAAATAAACAACAACAACGTCAAATAAACAACAACAACAACAACAATAACAACAACAACAACAACAACGTCAAATAAACAACAACAACGTCAATTAAACAACAACAAAAACAACAACAACATCAACAACAATAAAAACATCAAATTAACAACAACAACAACAACAACGTCAACAACAACAACTACGTCAAATAAACAACAACAACAACATCAAATAAACAATAACAACAACAACAACGTCAACAACAACAACATCAAATAAACAACAACAACGTCAAATAAACAACAACAACGTCAAATAAACAACAACAACGTCAACAACAACAACAACGTCAAATAAACAACAACAACAACGTCAATAACAACAACAATGTCAAGTAAACAACAACAACAACTACAACGTCATATAAACAACAACAACAACGTCAACAACAACAACAACAATGTCAAATAAACAACACCAACAACAACAACAACACCGTCAACAACAACAACAATGTCAAATAAACAACAACAACAACAACGTCAAATAAACAACAACAACAACAACTATGTCAACAACAACAACAACAACGTCAAATAAACAACAACAACAACAACAATAACAACATCAACAACAACGTCAAATAAACAACAACAACGTCAATTAAACAACGACAATAACAATAACAACAACAACGTCTAATACAAAACAACAACAACGTCAATTAAACAACAACAACGTCAAATAAACAACAACAAAAACAACAACATATTCAACAACAATAAAAACATCAAATAAACAACAACAACAACAACGTCAACCACAACAACTACGTCAAATAAACAACAACAACAACGTCAAATAAACAATAACAACAACAACGTCAAATAAACAACAACAACAACGTCAAATAAACAACAACAACAACGTCAAATAAACAACAACAACAACAACGTCAAATAAACAACAACAACAACATCAACATCAAATAAACAACAACAACAACAACGTCAAATAAATAACAACATCAACAACGTCAACAACAACAACAACGTCAAATAAACAACAACAACAACAACTATGTCAACAACAACAACAATGTCAAATAAATAACAACAACAACGTCAACAACAAGAACAACGTCAAATAAACAACAACAACAACAACAACGTCAAATAAACAACAACAACAACAACACAGTCAAATAAACAACAACAACAACAATGTCAAATAAACAACAACAACAACAACGTCAAATAAACAACAACAAAAACAACGTCAACAACAACAACAACGTCAAATAAACAACAACAACAACAACGTCAACAACAACGTCAAATAAACAACAACAACAACAACGTCAAATAAACAATAACAACAACAACGTCAAATAAACAACAACAACAACGTCAAATAAACAACAACAACAACAACGTCAACAACAACAACAACAACGTCAAATAAAGAACAACAACAACAACAACGTCAAATAAAAAACAACAACAACGTCAAATAAACAACAACAACAACAACGTCAAATAAACAACAACAACAATGTCAAATAAACAACAACAACAACAACAACAATAACAACAACAACAACAACGTCAAATCAACAAAGACAACGTCAATTAAACAATGACAATAACAACAACAACAACGTCAAATACAAAACAACAACAACGTCAATTAAACAACAACAACGTCAAATAAACAACAACAAAAACAATAACATATTCAACAACAATAACGTCAAATAAACAACAACAACGTCAAATAAACAACAACAACAACAACAACAATAACAACAACAACAACAACGTCAAATAAACAACAACAACGTCAATTAAACAACAACAAAAACAACAACAACATCAACAACAATAAAAACATCAAATAATCAACAACAACAACAACAACAACAACAACGTCAACAACAACAACTACGTCAAATAAACAACAACAACAACGTCAAATAAACAATAACAACAACAACAACGTCAACAACAACAACATCAAATAAACAACAACAACGTCAAATAAACAACAACAACGTCAAATAAACAACAACAACGTCAACAACAACAACAACGTCAAATAAACAACAACAACAACGTCAATAACAACAACAATGTCAAGTAAACAACAACAACTACAACGTCATATAAACAACAACAACAACAACAACAATGTCAAATAAACAACACCAACAACAACAACAACACCGTCAACAACAACAACAATGTCAAATAAACAACAACAACAACAACGTCAAATAAACAACAACAACAACAATTATGTCAACAACAACAACAACAACGTCAAATAAACAACAACAACAACAACAATAACAACATCAACAACAACGTCAAATAAACAACAACAACGTCAATTAAACAACGACAATAACAATAACAACAACAACGTCTAATACAAAACAACAACAACGTCAATTAAACAACAACAACGTCAAATAAACAACAACAAAAACAACAACATATTGAACAACAATAAAAACATCAAATAAACAACAACAACAACAACAACAACGTCAACCACAACAACTACGTCAAATAAACAACAACAACAACGTCAAATAAACAATAACAACAACAACGTCAAATAAACAACAACAACAACGTCAAATAAACAACAACAACAACGTCAAATAAACAACAACAACAACAACGTCAAATAAACAACAACAACAACATCAACATCAAATAAACAACAACAACAACAACAACGTCAAATAAATAACAACAACAACAACGTCAACAACAACAACAACGTCAAATAAACAACAACAACAACAACTATGTCAACAACAACAACAATGTCAAATAAATAACAACAACAACGTCAACAACAACAACAACGTCAAATAAACAACAACAACAACAACAACAACACAGTCAAATAAACAACAACAACAACAACGTCAAATAAACAACAACAACAACAACGTCAAATAAACAACAACAAAAACAACGTCAACAACAACAACAAAAACAACGTCAACAACAACAACAACGTCAAATAAACAACAACAACAACAACAACGTCAACAACAACGTCAAATAAACAACAACAACAACAACGTCAAATAAACAATAACAACAACAACAACAATGTCAAATAAACAACAACAACAACGTCAAATAAACAACAACAACAACAACGTCAACAATAACAACAACGTCAAATAAAGAACAACAACAACGTCAAATAAAAAACAACAACAACGTCAAATAAACAACAACAACAATAACGTCAAATAAACAACAACAACAACGTCAAATAAACAACAACAACAACAACAACAATAACAACAACAACAACAACGTCAAATAAACAACGACAACGTCAATTAAACAACGACAATAACAACAACAACAACAACGTCAAATACAAAACAACAACAAGAACAATGTCAACAACAACAACAAGAACAACGTCAACAACAACAACATCGTCAAATAAACAACAACAACAACGTCAACAACAACAACAACAACGTCAAATAAACAACAACAACAACGTCAAATAAACAATAACAACAACAACAATGTCAAATAAACAACAACAACGTCAAATAAACAACAACAACAACAACAACAACAACGTCAAATAAACAACAACAACAACAACGTCAAATAAACAACAACAACAACAACAACAACAACGTCAAATAAACAACAATAACAACAACAACAATAACAATAACAACAACAACAACGTCAAATAAACAACAACAACAACAACAACAACGTCAAATAAACAATAACAACAACAACGTCAAATAAACAACAACAAAAACAACAACAACAAAAACGTCAAATAAACAACAACAACGTCAAATAAACAACAACAACAACGTCAAATAAACAATAACAACAACAAAAATGTCAACAACAACAACGTCAAATAAACAACAACAACGTCAAATAAAGAACAACAACAACAACAATGTCAAATAAACAACAACAACAACGTCAACAACAATAACAACAACAACAACAATGTCAAATAAACAACAACAACAACAACATCGTCAACAACAACAACAACAATGTCAAATAAACAACAACAACAACGTTAAATAAACAACAACAACAACGTCAACAACAACAACAACAACGTCAAATAAACAACAAGAACAACGTCAAATAAACAACAACGTCAACAACAACAACGTCAAATAAACAACAACAACACCGTCAAATAAACAACAACGTCAACAATAACAACAACGTGAAATAAACAACAACAACTATGTCAACAACAACAACATCAAATAAACAACAACAACAACAACGTCAAATAAACAACAACAACAACAACCTCAACAACAACAACAACAACAACGTTAAATAAACAACAACAACAACAACTATGTCAACAACAACAAAAACGTCAAAAAAACAACAACAACAACAACAACGTCAACAACAACAACAACGTCAAATAAACAACAACAACAACAACGTCAAATAAACAACAACAACAACAATACAGTCAAATAAACAACAACAACAACGTCAAATAAACAACAACAACAACACCGTCAACTACAACAACAATGTCAAAAAAACAACAACAACAACAACGTCAAATAAACAACAACAACAACAACAACAATGTCAACAAGAACAACAACAACGTCAAATAAACAACAACAGCAACAACGTCAAATAAACAACAACGTCAACAACAACAACAACGTGAAATAAACCACAACAACCATGTCAACAACAACAACATCAAATAAACAACAACAACAACGTCAAATAAACAACAACAACAACAATAACAACGTCAAATAAACAACAACAACAACAACAACACCGTCAAATAAACAACAACAACGACAACAACAACATCAACAACAACAAAAATTTCAAATAAACCACAACAACAACAACAACGTCAACAACAACAGCAACGTCAACAACAACAACTACGTCAAATAAACAACAACAACAACGTCAAATAAACAATAACAACAACAACAACGTCAACAACAACAACATCAAATAAACAACAACATCAACAACAACGTCAAATAAACAACAACAACAACAATAACAAGGTGATATAAACAACAACAACGTCAACAACAACAACAACAACAATGTCAAATAAACAACAACAACAACGTCAAATAAACAACAACAACAATAACAATGTCAAATAAACAACAACAACAACAACAATAACAACAACAACGTCAAATAAACAACAACAACAACAACATCAACAACAACAAAAACGTCAAATAAACAACAACAACAACAACGTCAACAACAACAACTACGTCAAATAAACAACAACAACAACGTCAAATAAACAACAACAACAACAATGTCACCCACAACAACGTCAAATAAATAACAACAACAATGTCAAATAAACAACAATACTAAAACAACGTCAATAACAACAACAATGTCAAGTAAACAACAACAACAACTACAACGTCATATAAACAACAACAACAACGTCAACAACAACAACAACAATGTCAAATAAACAACACCAACAACAACAACAACAACAACAACAACACCGTCAACAACAACAACAATGTCAAATAAACAACAACAAAAACAACGTCAAATAAACAACAACAACAACTATGTCAACAACAACAACATCAACGTCAAATAAACAACAACAACAACAACAATAACAACAACAACAGCAACGTCAAATAAACAACAACAACGTCAATTTAACAACGACAATAACAATAACAACAACAACGTCAAATACAAAACAACAACAACGTCAATTAAACAACAACAACGTCAAATAAACAACAACAAAAACAACAACATATTCAACAACAATAAAAACATCAAATAAACAACCACAACAACAACGTCAACCACAACAACTACGTCAAATAAACAACAACAACAACAACAACGTCAAATAAACAATAACAACAACAACCTCAAATAAACAACAACAACAACGTCAAATAAACAACAACAACAACGTCAAATAAACAACAACAACAACAACGTCAAATAAACAACAACAACAACTTCAACGTCAAATAAACAACAACAACAACTTCAACGTCAAATAAACAACAACAACAACAACGTCAAATAAATAACAACAACAACAACGTCAACAACAACAACAACAACGTCAAATAAACAACAACAACAACAACTATGTCAACAACAACAACAATGTCAAATAAATAACAACAACAACGTCAACAACAACAACAACGTCAAATAAACAACAACAACAACGTCAAATAAACAACAACAACAACAACACAGCCAAATAAACAACAACAACAACAACAACAACGTCAAATAAACAACAACAACAACAACATCAAATAAACAACAACAAAAACAACGTCAACAACAACAACAACGTCAAATATACAACCACAACAACAACGTCAACAACAACGTCAAATAAACAACAACAACTACAACGTCAAATAAACAATAACAACAACAACAACAATGTCAAATAAACAACAACAACAACGTCAAATAAACAACAACAACAACAACGTCAAATAAAGAACAACAACAACAACAACGTCAAATAAAAAACAACAACAACGTCAAATAAACAACAACAACAACGTCAAATAAACAACAACAACAATGTCAAATAAACAACAACAATAACAACAACAACAATAACAACAAAACAACAACAACGTCAATTAAACAACAACAACGTCAAATAAACAACAACAAAAACAACAACAAAAACGTCAAATAAACAACAACAACAACAATGTCAAATAAACAACAACAACAACATCAACATCAAATAAACAACAACAACAACAACGTCAAATAAATAACAACAACAATAACGTCAACAACAACAACAACAACGTCAAATAAACAACAACAACAACAATTATGTCAACAACAACAACAACAACGTCAAATAAACAACAACAACAACAATAACAACATCAACGTCAAATAAACAACAACAACGTCAATTAAACAACGACAATAACAATAACAACAACAACGTCTAATACAAAACAACAACAACGTCAATTAAACAACAACAACGTCAAATAAACAACAACAAAAACAACAACATATTCAACAACAATAAAAACATCAAATAAACAACAACAACAACAACAACGTCAACCACAACAACTACGTCAAATAAACAACAACAACAACGTCAAATAAACAATAACAACAACAACGTCAAATAAACAACAACAACAACGTCAAATAAACAACAACAACAACGTCAAATAAACAACAACAACAACAACGTCAAATAAACAACAACAACAACATCAACATCAAATAAACAACAACAACAACAACAACGTCAAATAAATAACAACAACAACAACGTCAACAACAACAACAACGTCAAATAAACAACAACAACAACAATAACTATGTCAACAACAACAACAATGTCAAATAAATAACAACAACAACGTCAACAACAACAACGTCAAATAAACAACAACAACAACAACAACGTCAAATAAACAACAACAATAACAACAACAACAACACAGTCAAATAAACAACAACAACAACAACGTCAAATAAACAACAACAACAACAACGTCAAATAAACAACAACAAAAACAACGTCAACAACAACAACAACGTCAAATAAACAACAACAACAACGTCAAATAAAAAACAACAACAACGTCAAATAAACAACAACAACAACAACGTCAAATAAACAACAACAACAGCGTCAAATAAACAACAACAACAACAACAACAACAATAACAACAACAACAACAACGTCAAATAAACAACGACAACGTCAATTAAACAACGACAATAACAACAACAACAACAACGTCAAATACAAAACAACAACAAGAACAACGTCAACAACAACAACAACAAGAACAACGTCAACAACAACAACATCGTCAAATAAACAACAACAACAACGTCAACAACAACAACAACAACGTCAAATAAACAACAACAACAACATCAAATAAACAATAACAACAACAACAATGTAAAATAAACAAAAACAACGTCAAATAAACAACAACAACAACAACAACAACGTCAAATAAACAACAACAACAACGTCAAATAAACAACAACAACAACAACAACGTCAAATAAACAACAATAACAACAACAACAATAACAATAACAACAACAACAACGTCAAATAAACAACAACAACAACAACAACAACAACAACGTCAAATAAACAATAACAACAACAACGTCAAATAAACAACAACAAAAACGTCAAATAAACAACAACAACGTCAAATAAACAACAACAACAACGTCAAATAAACAATAACAACAACAAAAATGTCAACAACAACAACGTCAAATAAACAACAACAACGTCAAATAAAGAACAACAACAACAACAATGTCAAATAAACAACAACAACAACGTCAACAACAATAACAACAACAACAACAATGTCAAATAAACAACAACAACAACAACATCGTCAACAACAACAACAACAATGTCAAATAAACAACAACAACAACGTTAAATAAACAACAACAACAACGTCAACAACAACAACAACGTCAAATAAACAACAACAACAACGTCAAATAAACAACAACGTCAACAACAACAACGTCAAATAAACAACAACAACACCGTCAAATAAACAACAACGTCAACAATAACAACAACGTGAAATAAACAACAACAACTATGTCAACAACAACAACATCAAATAAACAACAATAACAACAACAACGTCAAATAAACAACAACAACAACAACCTCAACAACAACAACAACAACAACAACGTTAAATAAACAACAACAACAACAACTATGTCAACAACAACTATGTCAACAACAACAAAAACGTCAAAAAAACAACAACAACAACAACAACGTCAACAACAACAACAACGTCAAATAAACAACAACAACAACAACGTCAAATAAACAACAACAACAACAATACAGTCAAATAAACAACAACAACAACAACGTCAAATAAACAACAACAACAACACCGTCAACCACAACAACAATGTCAAAAAAACAACATCAACAACAACGTCAAATAAACAACAACAACAACAACAACAATGTCAACAAGAACAACAACAACGTCAAATAAACAACAACAACAACAACGTCAAATAAACAACAACGTCAACAACAACAACAACGTGAAATAAACCACAACAACCATGTCAACAACAACTACGTCAAATAAACAACAACAACAACGTCAAATAAACAATAACAACAACAACAACGTCAACAACAACAACATCAAATAAACAACAACATCAACAACAACGTCAAATAAACAACAACAACAACGTTAAATAAACAACAACAACAATGTCAACAACAACAACAACAACGTCAAATAAACAACAAGAACAACGTCAAATAAACAACAACGTCAACAACAACAACGTCAAATAAACAACAACAACACCGTCAAATAAACAACAACGTCAACAATAACAACAACGTGAAATAAACAACAACAACTATGTCAACAACAACAACATCAAATAAACAACAACAACAACAACGTCAAATAAACAACAACAACAACAACCTCAACAACAACAACAACAACGTTAAATAAACAACAACAACAACAACTATGTCAACAACAACAAAAACGTTAAAAAAACAACAACAACAACAACAACGTCAACAACAACAACAACGTCAAATAAACAACAACAACAACAACGTCAAATAAACAACAACAACAATACAGTCAAATAAACAACAACAACAACGTCAAATAAACAACAACAACAACACCGTCAACTACAACAACAATGTCAAAAAAACAACAACAACAATAACGTCAAATAAACAACAACAACAACAACAACAATGTCAACAAGAACAACAACAACGTCAAATAAACAACAACAGCAACAACGTCAAATAAACAACAACGTCAACAACAACAACAACGTGAAATAAACCACAACAACCATGTCAACAACAACAACATCAAATAAACAACAACAACAACGTCAAATAAACAACAACAACAACAATAACAACGTCAAATAAACAACAACAACAACAACAACAACACCGTCAAATAAACAACAACAACGACAACAACAACATCAACAACAACAAAAATTTCAAATAAACCACAACAACAACAACAACGTCAACAACAACAGCAACGTCAACAACAACAACTACGTCAAATAAACAACAACAACAACGTCAAATAAACAATAACAACAACAACAACGTCAACAACAACAACATCAAATAAACAACAACATCAACAACAACGTCAAATAAACAACAACAACAACAATAACAAGGTGATATAAACAACAACAACGTCAACAACAACAACAACAACAATGTCAAATAAACAACAACAACAACGTCAAATAAACAACAACAACAATAACAATGTCAAATAAACAACAACAACAACAACAATAACAACAACAACGTCAAATAAACAACAACAACAACAACATCAACAACAACAAAAACGTCAAATAAACAACAACAACAACAACGTCAACAACAACAACTACGTCAAATAAACAACAACAACAACGTCAAATAAACAACAACAACAACAATGTCACCCACAACAACGTCAAATAAATAACAACAACAATGTCAAATAAACAACAATACTAAAACAACGTCAATAACAACAACAATGTCAAGTAAACAACAACAACAACTACAACGTCATATAAACAACAACAACAACGTCAACAACAACAACAACAATGTCAAATAAACAACACCAACAACAACAACAACAACAACAACAACACCGTCAACAACAACAACAATGTCAAATAAACAACAACAAAAACAACGTCAAATAAACAACAACAACAACTATGTCAACAACAACAACATCAACGTCAAATAAACAACAACAACAACAACAATAACAACAACAACAACAACGTCAAATAAACAACAACAACGTCAATTTAACAACGACAATAACAATAACAACAACAACGTCAAATACAAAACAACAACAACGTCAATTAAACAACAACAACGTCAAATAAACAACAACAAAAACAACAACATATTCAACAACAATAAAAACATCAAATAAACAACCACAACAACAACGTCAACCACAACAACTACGTCAAATAAACAACAACAACAACAACGTCAAATAAACAATAACAACAACAACCTCAAATAAACAACAACAACAACGTCAAATAAACAACAACAACAACGTCAAATAAACAACAACAACAACAACAACGTCAAATAAACAACAACAACAACTTCAACGTCAAATAAACAACAACAACAACTTCAATGTCAAATAAACAACAACAACAACAACAACGTCAAATAAATAACAACAACAACAACGTCAACAACAACAACAACAACGTCAAATAAACAACAACAACAACAACTATGTCAACAACAACAACAATGTCAAATAAATAACAACAACAACGTCAACCACAACAACAACGTCAAATAAACAACAACAACAACGTCAAATAAACAACAACAACAACAACAACACAGCCAAATAAACAACAACAACAACAACAACAACAACGTCAAATAAACAACAACAACAACAACATCAAATAAACAACAACAAAAACAACGTCAACAACAACAACAACGTCAAATATACAACCACAACAACAACAACAACGTCAACAACAACGTCAAATAAACAACAACAACTACAACGTCAAATAAACAATAACAACAACAACAACAATGTCAAATAAACAACAACAACAACGTCAAATAAACAACAACAACAACAACGTCAAATAAAGAACAACAACAACAACAACGTCAAATAAAAAACAACAACAACGTCAAATAAACAACAACAACAACGTCAAATAAACAACAACAACAATGTCAAATAAACAACAACAATAACAACAACAACAATAACAACAACAACAACAACAACAACGTCAAATAAACAACGACAACGTCAATTAAACAACGACAATAACAACAACAACAACGTCAAATACAAAACAACAACAACGTCAATTAAACAACAACAACGTCAAATAAACAACAACAAAAACAACAACAACAACGTCAAATAAACAACAACAACAACAACGTCAAATAAACAACAACAACAACATCAACATCAAATAAACAACAACAACAACAACGTCAAATAAATAACAACAACAATAACGTCAACAACAACAACAACAACGTCAAATAAACAACAACAACAACAACTATGTCAACAACAACAACAACAACGTCAAATAAACAACAACAACAACAATAACAACATCAAAGTCAAATAAACAACAACAACGTCAATTAAACAACGACAATAACAATAACAACAACAACGTCTAATACAAAACAACAACAACGTCAATTAAACAACAACAACGTCAAATAAACAACAACAAAAACAACAACATATTCAACAACAATAAAAACATCAAATAAACAACAACAACAACAACAACGTCAACCACAACAACTACGTCAAATAAACAACAACAACAACGTCAAATAAACAATAACAACAACAACGTCAAATAAACAACAACAACAACGTCAAATAAACAACAACAACAACGTCAAATAAACAACAACAACAACAACGTCAAATAAACAACAACAACAACATCAACATCAAATAAACAACAACAACAACAACAACGTCAAATAAATAACAACAACAACAACGTCAACAACAACAACAACAACGTCAAATAAACAACAACAACAACAACAACTATGTCAACAACAACAACAATGTCAAATAAATAACAACAACAACGTCAACAACAACAACGTCAAATAAACAACAACAACAACAACAACGTCAAATAAACAACAACAATAACAAAAACAACAACACAGTCAAATAAACAACAACAACAACAACGTCAAATAAACAACAACAACAACAACGTCAAATAAACAACAACAAAAACAACGTCAACAACAACAACAACGTCAAATAAACAACAACAACAACGTCAAATAAAAAACAACAACAACGTCAAATAAACAACAACAACAACAACGTCAAATAAACAACAACAACAACGTCAAATAAACAACAACAACAACAACAACAACAACAATAACAACAACAACAACAACGTCAAATAAACAACGACAACGTCAATTAAACAACGACAATAACAACAACAACAACAACGTCAAATACAAAACAACAACAAGAACAACGTCAACAACAACAACAACAAGAACAACGTCAACAACAACAACATCGTCAAATAAACAACAACAACAACGTCAACAACAGCAACAACGTCAAATAAACAACAACAACAACATCAAATAAACAATAACAACAACAACAATGTAAAATAAACAAAAACAACGTCAAATAAACAACAACAACAACAACAACAACGTCAAATAAACAACAACAACAACGTCAAATAAACAACAACAACAACAACAACGTCAAATAAACAACAATAACAACAACAACAATAACAATAACAACAACAACAACGTCAAATAAACAACAACAACAACAACAACAACAACGTCAAATAAACAATAACAACAACAACGTCAAATAAACAACAACAAAAACAACAACAACAAAAACGTCAAATAAACAACAACAACGTCAAATAAACAACAACAACAACGTCAAATAAACAATAACAACAACAAAAATGTCAACAACAACAACGTCAAATAAACAACAACAACGTCAAATAAAGAACAACAACAACAACAATGTCAAATAAACAACAACAACAACGTCAACAACAATAACAACAACAACAACAATGTCAAATAAACAACAACAACAACAACATCGTCAACAACAACAACAACAATGTCAAATAAACAACAACAACAACGTTAAATAAACAACAACAACAACGTCAACAACAACAACAACGTCAAATAAACAACAACAACAACGTCAAATAAACAACAACGTCAACAACAACAACGTCAAATAAACAACAACAACACCGTCAAATAAACAACAACGTCAACAATAACAACAACGTGAAATAAACAACAACAACTATGTCAACAACAACAACATCAAATAAACAACAATAACAACAACAACGTCAAATAAACAACAACAACAACAACCTCAACAACAACAACAACAACAACAACGTTAAATAAACAACAACAACAACAACTATGTCAACAACAACTATGTCAACAACAACAAAAACGTCAAAAAAACAACAACAACAACAACAACGTCAACAACAACAACAACGTCAAATAAACAACAACAACAACAACGTCAAATAAACAACAACAACAACAATACAGTCAAATAAACAACAACAACAACGTCAAATAAACAACAACAACAACACCGTCAACTACAACAACAATGTCAAAAAAACAACATCAACAACAACGTCAAATAAACAACAACAACAACAACAACAATGTCAACAAGAACAACAACAACGTCAAATAAACAACAACAACAACAACGTCAAATAAACAACAAAGTCAACAACAACAACAACGTGAAATAAACCACAACAACCATGTCAACAACAACTACGTCAAATAAACAACAACAACAACGTCAAATAAACAATAACAACAACAACAACGTCAACAACAACAACATCAAATAAACAACAACATCAACAACAACGTCAAATAAACAACAACAACAACAATAACAAGGTGATATAAACAACAACAACGTCAACAACAACAACAACAACAATGTCAAATAAACAACAACAACAACGTCAAATAAACAACAACAACAACGTCAAATAAACAACAACAACAATAACAATGTCAAATAAACAACAACAACAACAACAATAACAACAACAACGTCAAATAAACAACAACAACAACAACATCAACAACAACAAAAACGTCAAATAAACAACAACAACAACAACGTCAACAACAACAACTACGTCAAATAAACAACAACAACAATGTCAAATAAACAACAACAACAACAATGTCACCCACAACAACGTCAAATAAATAACAACAACAATGTCAAATAAACAACAATACTAAAACAACGTCAATAACAACAACAATGTCAAGTAAACAACAACAACAACTACAACGTCATATAAACAACAACAACAACGTCAACAACAACAACAACAATGTCAAATAAACAACACCAACAACAACAACAACAACAACAACAACAACACCGTCAACAACAACAACAATGTCAAATAAACAACAACAAAAACAACGTCAAATAAACAACAACAACAACTATGTCAACAACAACAACAACAACGTCAAATAATCAACAACAACAACAACAATAACAACAACAACAACAACGTCAAATAAACAACAACAACGTCAATTTAACAACGACAATAACAATAACAACAACAACGTCAAATACAAAACAACGACAACGTCAATTAAACAACAACAACGTCAAATAAACAACAACAAAAACAACAACATATTCAACAACAATAAAAACATCAAATAAACAACCACAACAACAACGTCAACCACAACAACTACGTCAAATAAACAACAACAACAACGTCAAATAAACAATAACAACAACAACGTCAAATAAACAACAACAACGACGTCAAATAAACAACAACAACAACGTCAAATAAACAACAACAACAACAACGTCAAATAAACAACAACAACAACTTCAACGTCAAATAAACAACAACAACAACAACGTCAAATAAACAACAACAACTATGTCAACAACAACAACAATGTCAAATAAATAACAACAACAACGTCAACAACAACAACAACGTCAAATAAACAACAACAACAACAACGTCAAATAAACAACAACAACAACAACACATCCAAATAAACAACAACAACAACAACAACGTCAAATAAACAACAACAACAACAACATCAAATAAACAACAACAAAAACAACGTCAACAACAACAACAACGTCAAATATACAACCACAACAACAACAACAACGTCAACAACAACGTCAAATAAACAACAACAACAACAACGTCAAATAAACAATAACAACAACAACAACAATGTCAAATAAACAACAACAACAACGTCAAATAAACAACAACAACAACAACGTCAAATAAAGAACAACAACAACAACAACGTCAAATAAAAAACAACAACAACGTCAAATAAACAACAACAACAACGTCAAATAAACAACAACAACAATGTCAAATAAACAACAACAATAACAACAACAACAATAACAACAACAACAACAACAACGTCAAATAAACAACGACAACATCAATTAAACAACGACAATAACAACAACAACAACGTCAAATACAAAACAACAACAACGTCAATTAAACAACAACAACGTCAAATAAACAACAACAAAAACAACAACATATTCAACAACAACAACGTCAAATAAACAACAACAAAAACAACAACATATTCAACAACAATAACGTCAAATAAACAACAACAACGTCAATTAAAAAACAACAAAAACAACAACAACATCAACAACAATAAAAACATTAAATAAACAACAACAACAACGTCAACAACAACAACAACGTCAAATAAACAATAACAACAACAACAACGTCAACAACAACAACGTCAAATAAACAACAACAACGTCAAATAAACAACAACAACGTCAAATAAACAACAACAACGTCAACAACAACAACAACGTCAAATAAACAACAACAACAACGTCAATAACAACAACAATGTCAAGTAAACAACAACAACAACTACAACGTCATATAAACAACAACAACAACAACAATGTCAAATAAACAACAACAACAACAACAACACCATCAACAACAACAACAATGTCAAATAAACAACAACAACAACAACGTCAAATAAACAACAACAACAACAACTATGTCAACAACAACAACAACATCAAATAAACAATAACAACAACAACGTCAAATAAACAACAACAACAACGTCAAATAAACAACAACAACAACGTCAAATAAACAACAACAACAACAACGTCAAATAAACAACAACAACAACAACGTCAAATAAACAACAACAAAAACAACGTCAACAACAACAACAAAAACAACGTCAACAACAACAACAACGTCAAATAAACAACAACAACAACAACAACGTCAACAACAACGTCAAATAAACAACAACAACAACAACAACGTCAAATAAACAATAACAACAACAACAACAATGTCAAATAAACAACAACAACAACGTCAAATAAACAACAACAACAACAACGTCAACAATAACAACAACGTCAAATAAAGAACAACAACAACGTCAAATAAAAAACAACAACAACGTCAAATAAACAACAACAACAACAACGTCAAATAAACAACAACAACAACGTCAAATAAACAACAACAACAACAACAACAACAATAACAACAACAACAACAACGTCAAATAAACAACGACAACGTCAATTAAACAACGACAATAACAACAACAACAACGTCAAATACAAAACAACAACAAGAACAATGTCAACAACAACAACAACAAGAACAACGTCAACAACAACAACATCGTCAAATAAACAACAACAACAACGTCAACAACAACAACAACAACGTCAAATAAACAACAACAACAACGTCAAATAAACAATAACAACAACAACAATGTCAAATAAACAACAACAACGTCAAATAAACAACAACAACAACAACAACAACAACGTCAAATAAACAACAACAACAACGTCAAATAAACAACAACAACAACAACGTCAAATAAACAACAATAACAACAACAACAATAACAATAACAACAACAACAACGTCAAATAAACAACAACAACAACAACAACAACGTCAAATAAACAATAACAACAACAACGTCAAATAAACAACAACAAAAACAACAACAACAAAAACGTCAAATAAACAACAACAACGTCAAATAAACAACAACAACAACGTCAAATAAACAATAACAACAACAAAAATGTCAACAACAACAACGTCAAATAAACAACAACAACGTCAAATAAAGAACAACAACAACAACAATGTCAAATAAACAACAACAACAACGTCAACAACAATAACAACAACAACAACAATGTCAAATAAACAACAACAACAACAACATCGTCAACAACAACAACAACAATGTCAAATAAACAACAACAACAACGTTAAATAAACAACAACAACAACAACGTCAACAACAACAACAACAACGTCAAATAAACAACAAGAACAACGTCAAATAAACCACAACGTCAACAACAACAACGTCAAATAAACAACAACAACACCGTCAAATAAACAACAACATCAACAATAACAACAACGTGAAATAAACAACAACAACTATGTCAACAACAACAACATCAAATAAACAACAACAACAACAACGTCAAATAAACAACAACAACAACAACAACCTCAACAACAACAACAACAACAACGTTAAATAAACAACAACAACAACAACTATGTCAACAACAACAAAAACGTCAAAAAAACAACAACAACAACAACAACGTCAACAACAACAACAACGTCAAATAAACAACAACAACAACAACGTCAAATAAACAACAACAACAACAATACAGTCAAATAAACAACAACAACAACGTCAAATAAACAACAACAACAACACCGTCAACTACAACAACAATGTCAAAAAAACAACAACAACAACAACGTCAAATAAACAACAACAACAACAACAATGTCAACAAGAACAACAACAACGTCAAATAAACAACAACAGCAACAACGTCAAATAAACAACAACGTCAACAACAACAACAACGTGAAATAAACCACAACAACCATGTCAACAACAACAACATCAAATAAACAACAACAACAACGTCAAATAAACAACAACAACAACAATAACAACGTCAAATAAACAACAACAACAACAACACCGTCAAATAAACAACAACAACGACAACAACAACATCAACAACAACAAAAATTTCAAATAAACCACAACAACAACAACAACGTCAACAACAACAGCAACGTCAACAACAACAACTACGTCAAATAAACAACAACAACAACGTCAAATAAACAATAACAACAACAACTACGTCAAATAAACAACAACAACAACGTCAAATAAACAATAACAACAACAACAACGTCAACAACAACAACATCAAATAAACAACAACATCAACAACAACGTCAAATAAACAACAACAACAACAATAACAAGGTGATATAAACAACAACAACGTCAACAACAAAAACAACAACAATGTCAAATAAACAACAACAACAACGTCAAATAAACAACAACAACAATAACAATGTCAAATAAACAACAACAACAACAACAATAACAACAACAACGTCAAATAAACAACAACAACAACAACATCAACAACAACAAAAACGTCAAATAAACAACAACAACAACAACGTCAACAACAACAACTACGTCAAATAAACAACAACAACAATGTCAAATAAACAACAACAACAACAATGTCACCCACAACAACGTCAAATAAATAACAACAACAATGTCAAATAAACAACAATACTAAAACAACGTCAATAACAACAACAATGTCAAGTAAACAACAACAACAACTACAACGTCATATAAACAACAACAACAACGTCAACAACAACAACAACAATGTCAAATAAACAACACCAACAACAACAACAACAACAACAACAACAACAACACCGTCAACAACAACAACAATGTCAAATAAACAACAACAAAAACAACGTCAAATAAACAACAACAACAACTATGTCAACAACAACAACATCAACGTCAAATAAACAACAACAACAACAATAACAACAACAACAACAACGTCAAATAAACAACAACAACGTCAATTTAACAACGACAATAACAATAACAACAACAACGTCAAATACAAAACAACAACAACGTCAATTAAACAACAACAACGTCAAATAAACAACAACAAAAACAACAACATATTCAACAACAATAAAAACATCAAATAAACAACCACAACAACAACGTCAACCACAACAACTACGTCAAATAAACAACAACAACAACAACGTCAAATAAACAATAACAACAACAACCTCAAATAAACAACAACAACAACGTCAAATAAACAACAACAACAACGTCAAATAAACAACAACAACAACAACAACAACGTCAAATAAACAACAACAACAACTTCAACGTCAAATAAACAACAACAACAACTTCAACGTCAAATAAACAACAACAACAACAACGTCAAATAAATAACAACAACAACAACGTCAACAACAACAACAACAACGTCAAATAAACAACAACAACAACAACTATGTCAACAACAACAACAATGTCAAATAAATAACAACAACAACGTCAACAACAACAACAACGTCAAATAAACAACAACAACAACGTCAAATAAACAACAACAACAACAACACAGCCAAATAAACAACAACAACAACAACAACAACGTCAAATAAACAACAACAACAACAACATCAAATAAACAACAACAAAAACAACGTCAACAACAACAACAACGTCAAATATACAACCACAACAACAACAACAACGTCAACAACAACGTCAAATAAACAACAACAACTACAACGTCAAATAAACAATAACAACAACAACAACAATGTCAAATAAACAACAACAACAACGTCAAATAAACAACAACAACAACAACGTCAAATAAACAACAACAACAACGTCAAATAAACAACAACAACAACAATAACAACGTCAAATAAACAACAACAACAACAACACCGTCAAATAAACAACAACAACGACAACAACAACATCAACAACAACAAAAATTTCAAATAAACCACAACAACAACAACAACGTCAACAACAACAGCAACGTCAACAACAACAACTACGTCAAATAAACAACAACAACAACGTCAAATAAACAATAACAACAACAACTACGTCAAATAAACAACAACAACAACGTCAAATAAACAATAACAACAACAACAACGTCAACAACAACAACATCAAATAAACAACAACATCAACAACAACGTCAAATAAACAACAACAACAACAATAACAAGGTGATATAAACAACAACAACGTCAACAACAACAACAACAACAATGTCAAATAAACAACAACAACAACGTCAAATAAACAACAACAACAATAACAATGTCAAATAAACAACAACAACAACAACAATAACAACAACAACGTCAAATAAACAACAACAACAACAACATCAACAACAACAAAAACGTCAAATAAACAACAACAACAACAACGTCAACAACAACAACTACGTCAAATAAACAACAACAACAACGTCAAATAAACAACAACAACAACAATGTCACCCACAACAACGTCAAATAAATAACAACAACAATGTCAAATAAACAACAATACTAAAACAACGTCAATAACAACAACAATGTCAAGTAAACAACAACAACAACTACAACGTCATATAAACAACAACAACAACGTCAACAACAACAACAACAATGTCAAATAAACAACACCAACAACAACAACAACAACAACAACAACAACACCGTCAACAACAACAACAATGTCAAATAAACAACAACAAAAACAACGTCAAATAAACAACAACAACAACTATGTCAACAACAACAACATCAACGTCAAATAAACAACAACAACAACAACAATAACAACAACAACAACAACGTCAAATAAACAACAACAACGTCAATTTAACAACGACAATAACAATAACAACAACAACGTCAAATACAAAACAACAACAACGTCAATTAAACAACAACAACGTCAAATAAACAACAACAAAAACAACAACATATTCAACAACAATAAAAACATCAAATAAACAACCACAGCAACAACGTCAACCACAACAACTACGTCAAATAAACAACAACAACAACAACGTCAAATAAACAATAACAACAACAACCTCAAATAAACAACAACAACAACAACGTCAAATAAACAACAACAACAACGTCAAATAAACAACAACAACAACAACAACGTCAAATAAACAACAACAACAACTTCAACGTCAAATAAACAACAACAACAACTTCAACGTCAAATAAACAACAACAACAACAACGTCAAATAAATAACAACAACAACAACGTCAACAACAACAACAACAACGTCAAATAAACAACAACAACAACAACTATGTCAACAACAACAACAATGTCAAATAAATAACAACAACAACGTCAACAACAACAACAACGTCAAATAAACAACAACAACAACAACGTCAAATAAACAACAACAACAACAACACAGCCAAATAAACAACAACAACAACAACAACAACGTCAAATAAACAACAACAACAACAACATCAAATAAACAACAACAAAAACAACGTCAACAACAACAACAACGTCAAATATACAACCACAACAACAACAACAACGTCAACAACAACGTCAAATAAACAACAACAACTACAACGTCAAATAAACAATAACAACAACAACAACAATGTCAAATAAACAACAACAACAACGTCAAATAAACAACAACAACAACAACGTCAAATAAAGAACAACAACAACAACAACGTCAAATAAAAAACAACAACAACGTCAAATAAACAACAACAACAACGTCAAATAAACAACAACAACAATGTCAAATAAACAACAACAATAACAACAACAACAATAACAACAACAACAACAACAACGTCAAATAAACAACGACAACGTCAATTAAACAACGACAATAACAACAACAACAACGTCAAATACAAAACAACAACAACGTCAATTAAACAACAACAACGTCAAATAAACAACAACAAAAACAACAACAACAACGTCAAATAAACAACAACAATAACAACGTCAAATAAACAACAACAACAACATCAACATCAAATAAACAACAACAACAACAACGTCAAATAAATAACAACAACAATAACGTCAACAACAACAACAACAACGTCAAATAAACAACAACAACAACAACTATGTCAACAACAACAACAACAACGTCAAATAAACAACAACAACAACAATAACAACATCAACGTCAAATAAACAACAACAACGTCAATTAAACAACGACAATAACAATAACAACAACAACGTCTAATACAAAACAACAACAACGTCAATTAAACAACAACAACGTCAAATAAACAACAACAAAAACAACAACATATTCAACAACAATAAAAACATCAAATAAACAACAACAACAACAACAACGTCAACCACAACAACTACGTCAAATAAACAACAACAACAACGTCAAATAAACAATAACAACAACAACGTCAAATAAACAACAACAACAACGTCAAATAAACAACAACAACAACGTCAAATAAACAACAACAACAACAACGTCAAATAAACAACAACAACAACATCAACATCAAATAAACAACAACAACAACAACGTCAAATAAATAACAACAACAACAACGTCAACAACAACAACAACAACGTCAAATAAACAACAACAACAACAACAACTATGTCAACAACAACAACAATGTCAAATAAATAACAACAACAACGTCAACAACAACAACGTCAAATAAACAACAACAACAACAACAACGTCAAATAAACAACAACAATAACAACAACAACAACACAGTCAAATAAACAACAACAACAACAACGTCAAATAAACAACAACAACAACAACGTCAAATAAACAACAACAAAAACAACGTCAACAACAACAACAACGTCAAATAAACAACAACAACAACGTCAAATAAAAAACAACAACAACGTCAAATAAACAACAACAACAACAACGTCAAATAAACAACAACAACAACGTCAAATAAACAACAACAACAACAACAACAATAACAACAACAACAACAACGTCAAATAAACAACGACAACGTCAATTAAACAACGACAATAACAACAACAACAACAACGTCAAATACAAAACAACAACAAGAACAACGTCAACAACAACAACAACAAGAACAACGTCAACAACAACAACATCGTCAAATAAACAACAACAACAACGTCAACAACAACAACAACAACGTCAAATAAACAACAACAACAACAACATCAAATAAACAATAACAACAACAACAATGTAAAATAAACAAAAACAACGTCAAATAAACAACAACAACAACAACAACAACGTCAAATAAACAACAACAACAACGTCAAATAAACAACAACAACAACAACAACGTCAAATAAACAACAATAACAGTAACAACAATAACAATAACAACAACAACAACGTCAAATAAACAACAACAACAACAACAACGTCAAATAAACAATAACAACAACAACGTCAAATAAACAACAACAAAAACAACAACAACAAAAACGTCAAATAAACAACAACAACGTCAAATAAACAACAACAACAACGTCAAATAAACAATAACAACAACAAAAATGTCAACAACAACAACGTCAAATAAACAACAACAACGTCAAATAAAGAACAACAACAACAACAATGTCAAATAAACAACAACAACAACGTCAACAACAATAACAACAACAACAACAATGTCAAATAAACAACAACAACAACAACATCGTCAACAACAACAACAACAATGTCAAATAAACAACAACAACAACGTTAAATAAACAACAACAACAACGTCAACAACAACAACAACGTCAAATAAACAACAACAACAACGTCAAATAAACAACAACGTCAACAACAACAACGTCAAATAAACAACAACAACACCGTCAAATAAACAACAACGTCAACAATAACAACAACGTGAAATAAACAACAACAACTATGTCAACAACAACAACATCAAATAAACAACAATAACAACAACAACGTCAAATAAACAACAACAACAACAACAACCTCAACAACAACAACAACAACAACAACAACGTTAAATAAACAACAACAACAACAACTATGTCAACAACAACTATGTCAACAACAACAAAAACGTCAAAAAAACAACAACAACAACAACAACAACGTCAACAACAACAACAACGTCAAATAAACAACAACAACAACAACGTCAAATAAACAACAACAACAACAATACAGTCAAATAAACAACAACAACAACGTCAAATAAACAACAACAACAACACCGTCAACTACAACAACAATGTCAAAAAAACAACATCAACAACAACGTCAAATAAACAACAACAACAACAACAACAATGTCAACAAGAACAACAACAACGTCAAATAAACAACAACAGCAACAACGTCAAATAAACAACAACGTCAACAACAACAACGTGAAATAAACCACAACAACCATGTCAACAACAACTACGTCAAATAAACAACAACAACAACGTCAAATAAACAATAACAACAACAACAACGTCAACAACAACAACATCAAATAAACAACAACATCAACAACAACGTCAAATAAACAACAACAACAACAATAACAAGGTGATATAAACAACAACAACGTCAACAACAACAACAACAACAATGTCAAATAAACAACAACAACGTCAAATAAACAACAACAACAACGTCAAATAAACAACAACAACAATAACAATGTCAAATAAACAACAACAACAACAACAATAACAACAACAACGTCAAATAAACAACAACAACAACAACATCAACAACAACAAAAACGTCAAATAAACAACAACAACAACAACGTCAACAACAACAACTACGTCAAATAAACAACAACAACAATGTCAAATAAACAACAACAACAACAATGTCACCCACAACAACGTCAAATAAATAACAACAACAATGTCAAATAAACAACAATACTAAAAAAACGTCAATAACAACAACAATGTCAAGTAAACAACAACA